>BSBM01000767.1:21110000-21667500 GCA_027924585.1 Larix kaempferi | reverse complement strand
TCATCATCTTCATCTTCGTACTCATCTGCATCATCATCCATCATCTTCATCATCCATCATCTTCATCATCATCATCGTCGTCATCATCTTCGTCGTCATCATCATTATCAATGATGATGATGAAGAAGATGATGATGATGAAGAAGATGATGATGAAGATGATGGATGAAGATGATGGATGATGATGATGCCGATGATGACGATGTTGATGATGAAGATGATGATGAATATGATGACCAAGATGATGATGAATATGATGACCAAGATGATGATGAGGAGGAGGAGGAGGAGGAGGAGGAGGAAGTGGGTGATAACGATTGTTGGCTCGGTTTTGCAACCAAGCTTAGTGCTATGGGCACCTACTAACTAGTAGTAGCAGTTTCAATAGAAATAAAAACAATAAACTAAATAAACAATACTTTTCATGGATCTAAACAAGAATCTAAGCAAATAATGTAAACATTTCAAAATCAAGAACAAGAAACATAATAAATAATTTTTTGTATTGAAAAGTAGGGGGCAAGCAAGTGCTTGCGATATTACCTTCAATGGTGAAGGTTGATGTTGAGCAACTCCCAAGATGAGTAGCTCCAAACTCCAATAGGTCTCTTTCTCCAAGGTTGCTTCAATGGCTAAAAGTGCTCAGGGGAGATTTCAGCAGCATAAGGATGAGATAATGGAAGGATGTGAAATGAGGAGCCCCTACCACCTTTTTATAGGTCTTGGTGGTGGGAGATACCATTTGTGGTTTTGTGGAAACCAATGGTATTGACCAACATGGTTTAGGTAATTTTCCCTCCTTTTTCCTTTTTTGAATAAAAATAATATTTTAATTCCCTTTTTAATATTTTTGGGAATTTGAACCCTTTTTGAGGGTTTTTTATGATTTTCTTGGAAAAATAATCTTTTTTAATGGAAAAAGGGGTGTACTAAGGTCTTTTGGTGACCTTATGTTGGTTTCAGAGGCTCAGATGGTGGAAAAGTGGACAAATGGGTCATGTGAGTAAGGGAATGAGCTAGTGAGCACTTTTTAGGTGTTAACAGATTGCCCCCTGATGTGTGAGGGCAGGAGCTCATCGTATGGCCGATAGACATCATAGTTCTTTTGTCCTTTTTCTGGGTTTTAGGGGAGAGAAGAGACCGTTTGGAGTTTGGAGCCACGGTCCTTGGAAGCTGCAAAAACACAAATATTACATGGCCTCAATATGAATGAGGTATAATCTCTGATAAAGGACGAGGCGGGCATTCCCATGCTCGTATCAAGACATATACAAAACAATTAGTCCCAAGAAGGGGGATCTAATACGTAAAGAAATATACTGGTACATCATAATGGTCCAGAGGGGACATTATTGTGGGATATACTCATGATCATGGCTGATCTCAATAACTGATACACTGGAATAACTGTTGAACTGCTGAAACTGCAGGTGTCCAACATCCGTATGGACTCAATGACTGTGAGCCATCTTTGGGAAGTATTTGTATCTGTATACTCGAGGGAGTATAAAACTGGGGTACATCTGAATACTGTCGCCATACGCAACCCGGATATCTATAGAAAAAATGTAACTGGTTGTATCCATAGGTAGACTCTCAAATGTGGAGGAGTCAGGTGGTATCCGGGGTCTTCGACTAATAACTGAACGGACCAATACCCTGTGTGAGTCTCAACGATGCGATCAAGGTGTTGAAGTCGAGCATGTGAGAAACAACCATTTGGAGAGGCACTGAGGATTCCTCTCGAAATGATCCGTAGGCACTCATTATAAATGGTAATGAGTCCAAGACACAGGGACCTCTAGGCCTATCCTCTGGAATCAATGTGGTTGTCGTCGACAGAGGGAGACCAGCAACTAACAAGGCAATGATGTTTCCTTAATAGGAGCTCGAGGTGTAGAACTGAAGTGATGTAGTACTGCTGGTAGGACTGACATAGTTGTGGGGATGGGAAATAACTGGGTCAAAAAATGGGTAGACTCAAACTTCCTTTGTTCAGAGCATGATGACATGGTTGACCTGGCAGCGTAGGGGACTGACTTGTAGGTGTGGGGATCATCTTTTAGGGACTGAAGGGTATGTACTTACTCTGGGGGGGGAGGACGAGCTGATAGGTGCCGTCGAGGAATTGTCAAGGTGACATACTGCAGAATACTCTGAACAAAGGCGACCAAAATGGGGAAGCTGCTATGTGAGTAGACGTGATGTGTTGTAGCGCCAAGAGGCACCATTGATTCCTTCTTCGTGGTTTTAATGAGCTCCAAGAAGGGATAAAAGTATGCTCTGAAATGGTACGGTCCTGTGGATTTTGTGAGCCCAGGACGGCGCATGCTCATGGTTGCTTTCATGTTTAGAGAGTCTGAAAACGGTAAGTGGACTCTATTGGTGTTTCTTTTTCGTAAGTTTAGTCTCCAAGGCCCGAAAAAGCATAAAATGATGCGGATGGAGAACTCTTCTAGCCGATGTGACTAGAGTATACCTTTTTCGTAATTAGTCTACAAGGTCCGGAAAAGGGGTAAACTTATACCAGGTAGACGCCCTTTCAGATACGTTTATCGAGCATGAAAGGAAGCAAGATTGCTCGGCAATCTTTTCATTGTTTTAGGAGTCAGAAAAGAGCTTAACGGAAACTCCCTAAGTGCCTTTTTCGTAAAAGGGGTTGCTCGACCCGAAAAAGGGATAAAATTATACCGAACAAAAAATGGATTGATGAGGGCGAGAAAAGGTTTCAAGCACCGTCATCTGTGCGGAAAACTGGATCCGGTGACATAAGGATTGTCGAAAAAGGAGAACGGCCGATGTGGCACGCTAACCAAGGTGACGAGGGGGGCGTGGAAAAGATGCCCGAAAAATATAAAGGTGAGAGCGAGAAATGATCTCTAGCATCATCACGAGCGCGGAAAACTGAATCCGGCGATATAAGGTACGTCGAAAACGGAGACTGGCCGATGTGGCACGCAAACCGAGGTGACGAGGGGGCGTGGAACAAACTCCCGAAAAATCTAAAGGTGAGAGCGAGAAATGATCTCAAGCATCATCACGAGCGCGGAAAACTGAATCCGGCGGCTGGATCGGGTGACCTAAGGATTGTCGAAAACGGAGACTGGCCGATGTGGCACGCAAACCGAGGTGACGAGGGGGCGTGGAACAAACGCCCGGAAAATCTAAAGGTGAGAGCGAGAAATGATCTCAAGCATCATCACGAGCGCGGAAAACTGAATCCGGCGATATAAGACACATCGAAAACGGAGAACGGCCGATGTGGCACGCAAACCGAGGCGACGAGGGGGCGTGGAAAAAATGCCCAAAAAATCTAGGCGTGAGAGCGAGAAATGATCTCTAGCGTCGTCACGAGCGCGGAAAAATGAATCCGATGATATCAAATATATCAAAAATGGAGAGCAGCCGAAGTGGTACGCAAACTGGGGCGACAAGGTGTCGGGACACAATGTTGATATTGGTCCTGGTGAGAGCGAGAAATGATCTCAAGCATTATCACGGGCACGGAAATATGAATCCGGCAGTGCAAATGGTGCGAAAAACGGAGGTCATAAGGACTCCGGAATGGTTAAAGGAAAGAACTAGGTTAAAAAATGGCTACAAATAAAGGTGATCCCACCAAGCGAAGGATGCAGTGGTGGGGAGAAATGATGACCCGTGGGGGCAAAATACTAGGTGTATCAAGTCAACTGAAATATACAAGTGACACATGACCTCAAAAATGGTTGAGATCACGAATATGAAAAAGTGAGCAGGGTTAATGACCTGCCCCCATGCTATGTGCATGGGGTTTGTGATTGTGGATCACATGTGTGTTGGTTTGAACGGTGGGCTCATTGAGGTGTTGAGATAGAGATGATGGGGAAGGTTCAAAATGATTGATCATGCCCCCTATCCCGGGGTCGAGGTAATCTATTATGCCCCCTAACTCAGAGGTGTCAATGTGGTGCAGATGTTGTCTCATAGAGAGATCAATAGGGCATTGAGCAACTGTTGGCGGGGTGTTATACCATGAGGCTGTGGGTCGTGGTGGCATACTGAAGTGATGATATGATGATGGGGGATTCCCTTTGTGGGGTGGATGCCCCCAGTATCTCCGACGAGGATCACGGTGATGATGAGTAGGCAAGGTTTTGGGCATGCCCCCATGTTGTGGACATGTGGTTTCCTGGTTGATTTGAAAGGGTTCAACCTGTGTGTCAAAGGGATCAATGGAAGGGGCCGACCGGACAGAGGGGTATCCAGTGGAGATCGTATAAATGGCGGGGTCAAGGCCAGGCATTTCGGTATCTGACCAAGTAAAGACATCAGTGAATTCTTGGAACAGTTGTTGGTATTCTCCGATCTCATGCTCACTGTGGGAGGTTCCTAATGTGATGGTATGAAGGGCACCAAGTGGGTCAGAGATGTCAATGTGGATGACGGGAGAAATATCGGCCATGGGATCCGTTAACCAGTCGATTTTAGTAGGAAGGAAATCCTTGGACTCAACCGCGGATTGGGTAGCGGTGGTGGATGAAGTCTCTTCCAGGAGGAAGTATGGACGATGGTGCATGTCTTCCCCGGGATAATCAAAGGTAGTAGGAGTCTCGAGAACCTCTTCATCATTGCGGGACCTTTGAGTGGTCAAATCGAGTGATGAGGTAGTGGTAGTCGAAGAGATCATGTAGATGGTGTTAATCTCTCCGGATGAGGATGATGCGGGAGGGTAGATCTCCTCGATAGTAGAGGGTGCCGTCTCTAGGTCCAAATTGTTCATCTCGTAGAGAGCTGCTCTGTAGTCTGGGATGTCAGGACAGTTATGCGAGTAGTGGCCATAAATACCGCATATCGCACATGGGTGGTTGGTACGCAGTGATTTATCACGAGGCATAGGGTTTGGATCTAGTTTGACCACCGGGATGTTGGGGTCGTCGTCCAACATTTGCATGTGTTCCTGCAATGCAGGTAACTGTGGGCACTGATGGGTTGGATGGCCTAACTCATCACACAGCGAGCATTTTGGAGGAGCACGAAATATGGGGGGAGGTTTAACTGCCTTGGGTGGGGGAACCGCAGTGTATGGTTGTGGGCCTCTGCCCCCAGTGGGCTTAGCAAGGAGAGGGGGATCCTTTGACGTCGACGCAATCGTGAGACCCGGAGGAGGTTTCATTGACGACGAAGGAATATTGAGGTTAGGAGGAGGTGTCGTTGCCGACGAAGGGATCGCGACGCCAGGAGGAGGTTGATTTGTGGTAACAATAGGTTGTACCGGTTGGAGGATGACGTCTGGTGTCGGTAATCGAACGGGAGGCAGAATATACCACACGGGTAATCCCAATGTTAGCCCGGGTAGGCTAAGGGTAGCCATAACCGGGGCGCTTACTACACCCGAAGGAGGAAATAGGAAGGGGATGGTGTGGATGGGTGTAACACCAATGTGACTGGGGATCAATGGTGGTTGACCGCCGGCTGTTTGCGTATTCTGCGAAACAGTACAGAGATTTGCGACCTGTGTCTCCGGTGTCGGTGGTGGGATGGCCTGGAATGTAGAGGTCATTGGTGTATCCGAATACAGTCCGGGTGCCACAGAAGACACAAAGGAGGTAACCGCACTAGAAGCGGGTTGTTCAATCATGGGGAGAACATTCTCCGGTGCTGCAGGGGCGTTGGGGTCATAGTAGGTGAGTTGGTCAATTTTGACCACGCGGCCCTCATGGGGGAACATCATGGTGCGGAAGACGGAGGAGGCGACCGCTTTCATGGCGTACATGTAACTGCGGCCAAGTAAAAGGTTATAGTCAAGCTGGGCGTTAATGACCTCTATGTCGATGAGCACAGTCTTCCCACCTAATTGGACAGGTACCTTGGGTAATAAACCTTGAGGTTGAGCTGACCGGCCGTCGTAGGCCCGCAATGCAGTGGTGGATTGCTGGAGAGCAGGGGAGCCCAACTTCTGCCAAACAAAAGTGGACATGACGCATGTGGATGCACCTTCGTCGATGATACATCGATGAATGACAAGATTCCGAATAGAAACGGAAACTTGGACTGCTATGGTAGAAGGCAGTCGTGGTTCAGATTGGTCTAAATCAAAGGTCATCAAGTTCGAATCATTTGGGTCAATCGCCCCAATGGCGGAAAGTAAAGTCTTGCGCTGAGTAGGACAGGTTTTTAAGACTTCTAACGCAGACATGGCTGCGGGAGATTGAGCTAAGTCATCTACGATGTTGTAATTCGACGCAGCACGAGCATTGGGATTACTGTTGATGCGACGAAGTGGGAAGTGAGGTGCTTTAGAAGCACCATCAAGTGGAGCCGGAGGTATACGTAACGTTTGATCTGTGGGATTAACGTTAGTGTTTTTGTCGGTGGGAGGGGCTTCAGAGGTGGAGCCATATTGGTTCCGACGGGTTTGGAGGTTGGCAGCAGGAGTCGACATCATCAACAAATGGTGAGTACCTGAATCGAACATGGGTTGATCGGGGGCTGCATAAGTGATCTGCTGTGGTGGCACGTTTCCCTGAGGGGGGGCTAACGGCTGAGTGTTCACTACACCCTGGTTTGGAAAGGGGTTTTGCAGCACTAAGGGTTGATGTTGAGGTGGTGGAGGGTTGGGCGGCGGCAGAGGAGCTGCTTTCCCTTGACGATGTGCATCGTCAGTCCAGAGTTGTCGAGCTCGCTCCAAATGTGGGCAAGAATGCGTGTAATGACCATAGACCCCGCAGATAGAACAAGGGTGGTTTGTTCTGAGGTTATTATTTCTAGGCTGCTTAGGATTCCGATCCGGATTGCGGTTGGGAGGAGCAGCATTGTTATTTTGCGGAGGATTGGGAGGTGGAGGACCTTGCTGATGTTGTTGGTTATTACCATGGTTATGACCTCTACCACGGTTCTGTTGCGCACCTTGGTTGCGCTGGTTGTTTTGGTATTGGGGCTGATGTTGTTGTGCGTACACATGCCCTTGAGCATTGGGGGGATTCTGAGGAGCCGCAGGTGCGGGAGCAGGTTGCGGTGGATAGTATGCAGGTGGAGCTGGAGGTGGTCCAGTTGCCTGTTGGGGTTGTTGGTACCCCTGCGCTGGTGGAGGTGTGAGGTTAGCCGGTGCAACCGGTTGTGGGTAATGCATGGGCTGTTGTGGAAACTGTATGGGGTTTTGTACCGTAGGTTGAGCATAGTATGTAGGAGGTACATATGCTGATGGCGCTTGGCCATAACAATGTTGTGGACAAGAGGGTCCATGAACATGATGGGTCTGGTTTGTTGGAGCATAAGAAGTTGTCGCTCCGGAACTGGATGTAGCCCTAGAAAGGTCTGGGGCGGGCATGGTGCTCACCATACTGAAAGGTTTTGCTTGCGGTGTAATTTGGCCAATAATGCCATCGGCGGCATGGGATGCCCCCGGTGTGTCACCGCGTGCAGAGTCACCTCGTGGGGCGTCAGGTATGATGGTGTATAGGTAACCTGACTGGGCATAGATAAGGTCAAACTGTTGGGCCTTAAGGATGGCCTCTTCTTCAGACTGGGGTCTTTCAGAAGCTACATCCTTCGCAATGAGGGGAAGGAGGGATTTAAGGAACCAGTCTAAAAAGATTCGATCGTCTAATTTGATTTTGCATAGGCTTCGGCGCCGACGCCAATCATGAATATGGTCAGTGATGTGCGTGGCTGTGTTCTGTCTGCAAGACAGTAGGATCTCGACGCCCGCATCATAGCGGACCGGTAGCTGAAAGAACTGCAGGAAGGTCGAGGAAAGGGAGGTAAATGAGGAATGCGTCCCATGGGGTTGCTCGATATACCATTTGGCTGCAGAGCCAGTGAAGGTGCGCTGTAATAAACGGAGGCGGATAGAGTCGTCCACTATGGAGTTGGAGGAACACCATAAGTGGTAAGACATGATGTGGTTCTGGGGGTCTTCTCCGGCCTTTCCCTCAAACTTAGGGATGTCAGAGGGAAGCTTAGTGGGCATGTGGGGCCAAGCAGGGTCATGCCTGATGGGGTCATTCGTAAGCCTAGCTAAATCTGGCAAGTGGAGACTTGCCATGTATGGTAGACTAGCGGATGTGGTGATTGGAACCGGGATTGGCCTAGCCATTGTGGTATGGTGTAGGGGTCCAGTAGCTCCTATAGGTATGCTAGGTATGGCGGGTATGTGCCCTCCAACAGGTGTGGCCTGATATGGGTTAGTACTCCCAAGTGCAACTTGGGTTACACTTGGGTTAGGAATCGCACTAGGGATTCCTGGTATATTACTACCGAGTGTAACGTGGGTTACACTTGGGTTAGGAATCGCACTAGGGATTCCTGGGATAGCATTCCCAAGTGCAACAGGAGTGACACTTGGGTTAGGAATCGTACTAGGGATTCCTGGGATAGGGTTTGTGGAAACCGAAGGGGGTATGACCCCCATGTTGGGCATGCCCATGACAGGTTGTGGTCCTGTGCTAGGCATTCCTAAATATGGAGTGTTACCCATATTGGGCATACCCAAGGGGGTGGGTGTTGTCATGGATGGTATCCCCGCAGAAAGGTCTGCGGATGTCTGACCTATGGTTAATGTAAATTGTGGATCTTCTGGTGTTCCAGACATAATTGTGGTAGGTGGTAACTCTGTGGGGTTTTCGGATTCTACCTCCAAATCAAAGGTGAAGTGGGGTATGTCAGAATCGGATGACCGTCTAGATGATCGACGATGTGTCGAATCAAGGGATAATGCTCTGCGTCCGTGACGTGGAGAGCCAAGTGGACTAAACTCTGGGAGTTCGCCCTGTAGACGACGAGAACGTCTAGAATTCTCAATGGTGAGAATATGTTTTTTATGTAAAAATTTGTTTTAAGTATCAGGTGGTGATATATGTATGTAAAAGACTCAAAACCCTAATGCAACCAAGGGTGCAAAAAGGGGAGTGAAAAAAGAAGGCTCACAGGCCAAAAAATCAATCCTCAAAAAATGCACTTATTCTAGCAGCTGTGCTACAATAAGTGGAGGAATGCAACAACCGGTCAGAATACCAACATGCAAGCGGCTCCTAGAAAAAATAAGTGTAACTAGACTCAAAAGGTGGTAAAGATCATGCAAACACCTAATCTAAAAGTATTGTGACTCAAACAGACGATATCCCCTGCAAGGTGATGAAATCCAAGTCAGACAATATGAATGTAGAGACAACGGCTAGATATCCCCCTACCGGGAGGGACACCGGGTAATCAATCCTAAAAAGACAGGCTACTAGGATACTCCGTTCATGACGCGTCGAGAAAAGGTAAATCTGTCGTTTGGTCCTTTGATCGCAATATCCCAATACAGGGATATCCCGAGAACTGCGAATGGTAGCCCTTCGGTTACTGAATGGGTTTCGGTATCCCACTCAGGCTTCCGGAACCATCCTCGCGACTTCAACCCTCCTAGGGGAGAGGCCTTCCCACAAACCGGTTGTGACCGCGCCAAAAAGTACTAAGAGATTTTAGCTCCCTAATTGGACAACTTCTATGTCTCAGATGTATGAACTGAGGGGTGTTATTGGAACACCTATCCCCCCAATACTACCTAGCTACAAGAATTCTTTTCGTGTTCCCCAAGTGGGGTTAAGAGTGTGTTCAAATTAGGGTAAGTTTTAAGTCTTAGTTCAATTAAGTGATCGTGTGAGTGCACGTGAGGTGTTATAAACTGAACTTGAAAAAATTAAATGCTTTAAGGGAAATTTTTCAAAAAATAAAGGACTTTTCGAAAAATAACGAGCAAATATTTAAGACTTTTTTCACTAAAAAGAAATTAATTTGTTTTTTCAAAAATAACTCAAAAAATAATGGATTTTTTGGATTTGTGAAAGCAAATAATAAACTTCTAAAAGAAATAAATGGATTTCTTCGTTTCAATAAAATTTGCTAAGGGCAAGATTCTAAAGAAGTAAACAAGAAAAAATTTGAATCTAGATAAAGAATGCAAAATGAATCTTTCTTTCACTTTCTTGAAAATTTTTAAAAAGATTTCTATGTATGCACTTTTAAATAGTAAAAAAAATTTCTAAATCTGGAAAATATGCAGAATTTGATACTGTAAAAAATGTGCTATGGGCAGAAAGTACAGTAAAAAATATTTTTCAAAATCGGGATGGCCGAATGAAAAAATTCAGCCGCGCGGGTTTTGGACGAACAGCCGCGATGGGCCGCGCGGGTTTTGGGCCGAACAGTCGCGATGGACCGCGCGGGTTTTGGACGCACAGTCGCGATGGACCGCGCAGGTTTTGGGCGCACAGTCGCGATGGACCGCGCAGGTTTTGGGCGCACAGTCGCGATGGACAGCGCGGAAAAAGGCTGCGAAGCCGCGGTGTGCAGCGCGGAAAAACACAGAAAAGTCGCGATGGACCGCGCGACTGTCTGGAAAAAGGCCGCGATGGACCGCGCGGAAAAATGCAGAAAAGTCGCGATGGATCGCGCGACTGTCTGGCAAAAAGCCGCGAGGCGGAAGCCGTGCACGGAAAACGAGAAACGAACTCGAAAATTTAAAATTTAGGGCTGTTTTTTGGGGCCAAATCTCAGAACAGCAATGGATCTGCTGTCTAAGATGGCAGATCTATGGATCTAATGGTTAAAAACTCATAAAAACTAAGATTTAATGGCAAAGCTAGAGATCTAAAGTTCAAACCAAAGCGGAGTCGCCAAAACTGTTGGCTCGGTTTTGCAACCAAGCTTAGTGCTATGGGCACCTACTAACTAGTAGTAGCAGTTTCAATAGAAATAAAAACAATAAACTAAATAAACAATACTTTTCATGGATCTAAACAAGAATCTAAGCAAATAATGTAAACATTTCAAAATCAAGAACAAGAAACATAATAAATAATTTTTTGTATTGAAAAGTAGGGGGCAAGCAAGTGCTTGCGATATTACCTTCAATGGTGAAGGTTGATGTTGAGCAACTCCCAAGATGAGTAGCTCCAAACTCCAATAGGTCTCTTTCTCCAAGGTTGCTTCAATGGCTAAAAGTGCTCAGGGGAGATTTCAGCAGCATAAGGATGAGATAATGGAAGGATGTGAAATGAGGAGCCCCTACCACCTTTTTATAGGTCTTGGTGGTGGGAGATACCATTTGTGGTTTTGTGGAAACCAATGGTATTGACCAACATGGTTTAGGTAATTTTCCCTCCTTTTTCCTTTTTTGAATAAAAATAATATTTTAATTCCCTTTTTAATATTTTTGGGAATTTGAACCCTTTTTGAGGGTTTTTTATGATTTTCTTGGAAAAATAATCTTTTTTAATGGAAAAATGGGTGTACTAAGGTCTTTTGGTGACCTTATGTTGGTTTCAGAGGCTCAGATGGTGGAAAAGTGGACAAATGGGTCATGTGAGTAAGGGAATGAGCTAGTGAGCACTTTTTAGGTGTTAACAACGATGATGATGATGATGGAGATGATCATGATGACAAGGATGATGACGATGATGAGGATGATGATTATGAGGATGATGATGATGATGCTGACGATGACAAAGATGATTATGATGATGAGGAGGAGGAGGAGGAGGCTCCTTGTAGAGGGATAGTGAGGTCTAGAATTTTCAATTAAGGCCCAAGTGGAATTCAATTGAGCTCAATATGCTTCAATAAGATCTCGAGGAACCTATTTTCATTCTTCGATGATGTTCAATGCTTTTCAACATATCCACGGTCTTGCATGGTAGGCTGAGGATGCATTCATGGCATTTGATCTTTACAAAATATGTGTTTTGTCAAAATGAAATTCAAATTGCCTCTTTGATGAATCCTCCTCTACAAGACTTCATTTATGGCATGAATGTCATAGACTCACGAAAACTCTAAACAGCACTCAATGGCATGCAACTATAACCACAAACCAAGTAGAGGTTGATTTTATGCATTGATATAGAGAGGTGGCAGTAGGAACATAATATGGAGAAACAATGAGTTAGAAAAAACATTTGGACCAAAGTACCACAATGCTTATTAATAAAATTTAAAAAAACAATTTTTGGCTTAGGAATTGTGGTTTATCACCACGTTTCTCTTCGACACTCGCCATCAAAATACGTATAAAAATAACACGTCATTACATCCTCTTCCATTTAAATCCTCATCGCATAGTCATAAATAAGGATTATTATGCATGCACATCCTCGCCTTACAATGTCAATTCGGTCAAGGTGCATAGACAACCATAAATTATCAAATGTGTCAAAGAGTAAGCCCTTCCAATAAAAATTAAGACCCACCCGTCAAACTTCATCACCGAGTCCAATTTATGCAAATATTTTCGAAGTGGGGGAAGGTTTGGCATTAAATGGTGTAAATGTTGGGGAATAAATGGTGTAAACATTATACAGGGGCATGTTTACGCTCCTGATGTGTACGCACGAAAAACACGCATGCGCGCATTTAAGCATGCGTGCGCGGCCCTGTTACTAGTTTAAAAAAATAGAGTTCTCTGTTTCCCGGGAATTCCACCAAAAACACGGGTTTCACTTCTTCCGCGGGTTTCAAGCTCTCATAGGTTTCTTATTGGCTCACACTCATTGATATTTTGGACACTCTTTGATCTATTGGACACAAAATCACCCTTTGAATCTCACAAACATCTTCATTGGTCTTGGAATCTAGTGGATTCATTCAAGCTACCAGTTTCCACTGCAAGTGGAGATCATTTCTATAGAGGTATGGTGAATTGTAAATAAGTCTTTTCATTCACAATATTTGAGATGAGCCCATGCCTTTTTTTTTTATCATATGCCCACAACAATATCCATGCATAGACAACAATGAGTTTGACAAGAAGATTTCCCAAGTTCACATCTAAAAAAACTCGTATGAACACTAGACAAGATGAAGTATGCAACCTCCTCATTGTGTAATTAGTTCCCAAGTTAATTTTGTTCTTTTCACCTCATATTATGCTATCAAAAAATACTACACACTCACTAAACATAACTAAAAATATCACTTCAACTCATCCACAAAACCTCAACTCTCTCATCTCTTATTCAATACCATTGTATGGGATGAGGATATATTTAAGTATATGCACCTTTCCTTTCTCTATGAATCCAAATATGATAATATTCATCCATATTTACCATCCTTACAATATCCCCTCACCTTTAATAATGATTTTTTTTCCAAAAACCAAGACTTTTCCACTTCATGCTCTATTCAACATGATGATTGTTGGTATGGTCCCTAGTTCTCCACTCTCCAACACCTCCCCACCCTAGATATTGCACATTGAAAGGTCAAATTATATTCCCCCTAATCACCCTTTCCAAGACCATGATCCTTGTTAGAAACCTTTGCATCCTCCTTAAGGTTTTGCACAAAACAAGGTATACATTCATTCTATTGTGATGCATTGTTGAATTCCACCATGGGTATTTTAACCTCAAAATCACATTCTATCATCTCAAGGTTTATAGATAAGCAAATAGTTTGTTGTTGTTTCTTCAACTCCTTAATGTGTTATATAACCTAGTAATTTACGATGGTAAAGGACGTTGCCTCAAATGGAAGGATATACCATTCCACTATGAATACAAAGCAATCAAACTAGGTGCAAAATTTAGAATTGATAACATTAAGGGAGAAAGCAAAAAATGCAACAAATTAAGGTTACCTTATTTGATGTAGAAAAACTATCAAACTATTCCCAAGGCATCTCTAGCCATCTCTGTTGTAGGGTGTTACTACCATAATTTTTATGAATTCATGGCTAGGCAAGACACTAGTTTCACCTCTCTACACTCACTCTACACTTGACCAACCATCATCTATATTGATTGGAATTGTAAGGGATAATGATGTTTATTCGAACACAAATAAACCAACATAGTCTATAGTTGTATATGTTAATTTGTAAAGTGGTAAGCTATGTTGGAATGTGTCAAGTTAATTGTATAATAGCACTAATATCTTATTTGTTGTTTGTTTTGCAGGGTAGGCCTGATAGTTGTGTTAAAGAGACTTTTGTAGATGGGAAACTCACGAAACGCAAAAAAAAAAATAGAAGGAATCTGCCCATTGAAAAGGTCAATGACTTAAGAGAAAAGGCCAGGTTGGGAATGGAAAGATTGAGACATGGTCCTATCATTGCCCCGGATCCTGCCACTGATCCTAACACAGTTGTTGACACGACAACCTCTTGTTCAGAACCACAGGTAAAGCAGTCATGTCCAATGGACCCAACTCAAATTCCAGCATCAACACAATCTCCAACCATCCATCAACAAGTCATTCTGAAGTTCCTCACGACACAAGAATTTTGGGAGATGCTGCATGTGTAGAGATGGACATACAAGCCTTGATTAATTTGCAATCTCCCCAAGAAGACCACAACCCTATCGACCACACTCCCATTATGGCCCAATATATGAACGAAGCACCACAACAAACAAGCTCCGGTATTCATGTCTCATGTCCACCCTCCCTACCTCGACTGTCCAGTGCAAGAAGAAGAATTCCTAGATGTATTCATGTGGATGAGAGTGCTATGTCAGGGCTTGAAGGCAAGTTGTCAAAACGCACTATCGAATGGCAATGCAACAAAATTGTCAAAGAATATTTTGAATCCAAAGGTGATGCAGGTAAATGTCAATTATTGCTATGTTTGTTAAAGTCATGTTCTTTAGCTGTTGTTAGGATAATTTTGGGCATAAAGATGGTTAAAAGTTCAGAGGCCAACAGTCATATTGTAAGAAATCTCCAACCTGCATTTAATGCGATTGGGAAGACGTCTCGTACAAAAGATCTTTGCGCGGCTCGTCGTGTTTTAGCAGAATCAGTTGTAAGCAAGTCTACAAGGCAACATCGTCTGCTATCACACACTTCTCACATGCTCAAATTAAATAGAAAAACTATTAAAAAGTACTCTATTGTAAGAGAAAATCTTGACACTTCGGGTGGAAACGATTTTTTGGCTTTTGTTGGTAGGTTGCCTCGTGCAGATAGGAAGCTAATTGATGATGTTAAGGAGTTAGTACAAAATTTTTGGCATGATCATACTAGACCTTCGTCAAACCAAAGAGACGTGCTAAAACTAACAAAAGGTTCTACTGAACATGAGCCCCATGTTAAACAATTCCTTGACTCCACACAGACTGAACTCTATGAGAGATTCAGGAACAAGCACACACAATTGAACCTAGGCCAAAGGTCCTTTGAGAAATGAAAACCATGGTACATTCGTATATGCATTGATCGGAACACTTGTTGTCGTAGATACCACGTAGAATATGAATATTATTATGACACATATAAACATATTTTTTGTGATTTGCATACTAACATTGTGCAGGGCTGCAATGAATCCATACTACCACCGAACGCATCAAGAGACTTTATCCACAACATCATGTGTCCAAGGCCCGAAGGACAAAAGTATTATGAAAAATCGTGTCTATATGGGACATGTTGTAGGTGCAGTGGGTTTTCTCTTTTGAATCGTTGCATTCATGAAAGCAAGGAGAATGAATTTGGCATGATGGGCGTGGAGATGCAGAGCTTCAAGTATGTGACCTATCAATTAGATAGTGTCAGAGAAAGTAAAAATATTGCATTGGTGAAGTCACAGGTACAAATGAATATTGCATATTTTTCATATTACACATTCAATTTATGGCATATACATTTTTCCAAAGGCCACATTGTAATATTTCCCTTGTTTCCATGGTAACAGGTACTGGTATGTGACTTCTTGACAGAATTCTATGAGAAAACCGAGCAGTATGTTCAACATGTGCATGCAGCGCGATGGCAAGATGAGCAGTACAGAAAATGCAGGGACACATTTCCCATTGGAACCATAGTGTAAATTGTGGATTTTGCATAGAATTACACCCTTCAACCACAAAATGAAATCCAAAGTCAATACTACCATTCAGACCAAGTCATCATCATGGTACATATTATGTATAGGCATGGGGCAGAGAGCAGCAATGATAAGAGGATAATACTGAAGGAGACAAACTTTTACATAGGTGATGATAGAACCCATGATCTGCATTATGTGCAACATTGTTTTCGAATTTTTGATGATCAGTTGAAGGAGAGAGATATACAAATGGATCAGCATTGGATATGGTCGGATGGTTGTGTAGGCCAGTTCAAAAATGACTGAGTATTCCAATGGATGAGTACTTTGCATAAGACTTATAATGTGCTGCATATCTATAACTATTTTGAGACTGGGCACGGAAAAGGCGAGCATGATGGGGCCAGTGCATGCATCAAGACTGCATTACGAAGGGAAGAGATGAGGTTTGACAAGGAACCTCATATTTGAGATGCACGGTCCACAGTTCAATGGTGCTCCGCAACAATGTCAGAACGAGCAAGAGATCAACAAACATCATCAGTGGCAAGACGTGTGGTGAGAAACATTTGGCTAGTGGTTGACATAGATTGATCACGTTCCTATAGTTGTGGCACAGTACAAGGAATACGTGGATTTCATTTAGTTCGAATCTCAAACAACCACTTATTTGAAATATGGACGCGAAATCTTGCATGCTTTTGCATCCCTTGCAGCAGTGGCGAATGGGATGAATGTGAATGCATGGACTTGGTTGATGAATGGGATCATGTGTCACTTGCAGTAGACCAACGTGCATTTGTTGGAACAACCCAGTTAGAGGAGGGTCAGTCAGCGATTTTGACAGACTACGGCCATATCTCAGATCTTGTACAACCAGGACACATATACACAGTTGTTGCACCGAAAGACAATGAATGAGGTGCAGATTATTGGTTGGCTAGGTGCATCCAAGGTAAGAAAACCCTCTACGGATCATTAATCGACGATGAAGGAATTGAATTTCCTACTGGCTCGATGGTGGTTAAGGGGGAATATCTTACACTAGATGGGAAGTCAAGAAAGACTAGTGGGCATGTATTCATGGATTACAGACCAGGTTCAGTGGTGCATCACTTCACAAACTTGATCGTTGGCACAAACATCCATCTTCAGACAATGTCAAGCAAGAGCTCAACCAAGGTACGCTACTACCAACCTCATTCAGAGCACGAGAGATTGATGGAGACAATTAGCAACAAAGAGGATGAAGATGGATTTATTGAATGAGGCCAGACAACTTTACATAAAAGAAGAATTGCATCAAAGAATGTTATGTTCTACATCGAGGTATGTGTAGTTTTATGTTATTTCATTGGTACATGCATTTTTTGTTGATACATACATACATACATGTCTTTTCCTATGTTTTTTATTTTTCCTATATGTATTAAACTGTTCCATGCTTCTCTTTTATGTTTAATAAAATGATGATGTGATTTGGATCAAATTTGAGTTAGTATTTTCTTAAATATATCTATTTATGTTTGTAGCATTTGAAGATAGCGGTTTTGATAGGTTCTCAAGATTAGAATTACCTAGGTTTTAGGAAATTTTTTGAAGTACATAATCTATTACAATGGTCTTGAAAATTTAACTTGGTAGATGAAACCTTCTAGGAATCCATGTATGGATAGAAGGGTCTTCCACTTGGGGTAGGGAGTTATCATAAAGTTTCAAGGGTGGTATTTTTGAGATCTATACTTGAGAAAAGCATTGGGGAACTGTGAAATTCCTTATTGATCAAATATCTCTTTAGTTTCTCTCTCTTTAGTTTTGTGTCCACCCAAACCTTTTTCATGCTTTGGGTACCTTGAGGTATATCCCCAACCCAAAAAAATATTATATTATGATGATTATTTTGTTTTAGGGTTTCGGTTCCCCATGCTCTTATAACCCAAAAAACTCTTATATCCCCAACCTTTTTCATATATTTGGTTCCCCATGCTCAATGCTCACCCAAATCTATCTAGATTTTGGGTTTTTGCCCTTATCCAAGCATCGTGTCATCAACCTAGTGTGAAAATCCTCACAGCAGATCTAAGAGATGATGTATACCTCACAAGAAAGTAATTGATTAAGCAAGAAAATAGAAGAAGAGTGGTCAATGCAGTATAATGAGCAACAGAATAATAATATAGTAGAACTCTGATAGAAGCAAAAATACTTCACACACACTAATTAATTAATCACAATATGGACAAATAAGTAGTACAATGCATGAGGATTCGAATGCAAGGTGTCAATTCGAATTAGCCTTCATGGAGTGATCAAAAGATCACTGGAGTGTCATTGGAGCACAACTAGTATTCCATCTCATCATCAGTGGAGTCATCAATACTCAAGTAACTGTCAACCATCAATCAAACTGAATCTAACAGAGTGTGGTAGGTTAAACTGAGTGTAACTAGAACTAACTGAATGAAGGAGGCTCAGTGGAGGGTGCATGAGGAGCTAACTGAAGTCAGAATGGGCAGTCAAGTCTCACTGGAGGTCCATCGGAGTGATACAGTCAGTTGAGAGTCAGTCTAGCCTTAAATCAAGGAGAGAACTAAACATAATTGAAGATAACTGAATGGTAGGTAAGGAAGGGCCCCTTTCTCATCCAGTAGGTGAAAGGAGGGCACACTAAGCACTAGGAGGGCTGAAACTGAGTGCAAAGAAACTCTGGGGCTAGATAACTGAGTGCAAAGAAACTCTGGGGCTAGATAACTGAGGGCTAGGTGCTAGGACTGATGACTGGGATGCATGCAAACCCTAAATAATGCATGCAAACCCTAAAAGTGCATGCATGACTGAAAATGCAAAGGATGAAAATGCTAGTAGGACTAGGATGGAGTATAGGAATATCCTAACACCCCCCCTTAATCCATCCCGGGCCCTGGTAACTAAGACCAAAGGTCACCCAATACAATGAATAATAATAACAGTCAATAAACTGAGAAAATGGGGAAAACCTCATGGGAAAAATACCCCCCCTCAAAATAGACTGTAAGGCACACACAAAAATAAATGCTCTAAAATCAAGCAGGTGTGATGCTTGGTCATATGTCTGGAGGTATCTTCTTCTTGGGAAGAAGTGGATCATGCTCAAAAAGCATGTGTTTATAATTGCTCTTTAGATCGAATATGATGAGGATGATCCTTGAACCTGTGATTCGAATCAGTTGAAGTAGGATCAAATCTATGAATGTGCAGATAGTCTTTTGTCTTCTCCTTCGAACCATCATGGGTGACATTATGCCAAAAAGAACCATCACATGATTGCTTGAAATCCAAATCAAATTTAAGACTTGAAGAATAGTTTTTGAGATCTCCTTTGAACCAGCATGGGTGAGATCAAAACTATCATATGCATGAGAAATTATCCCAAGCAAATGGCAATGGCCATAGTCTTCAATAACCTTCTGAAAGCATGAGATAATGATCATATAGTAGTAAATAAGAGGTGATTGATCAAGGAGAGCGAATGCATTACCTCCAATGGCTGATTTTACCTCCGAAACATTCATGTGATCATGATGCAAACTAACAAACTCTGGTGAAAGAGAGGATTTAGGACCTTCTGCAATTTCTAGAGTGTGAGTTGGCACATAATTCAAAATAGAAGAAATTTGGAGCATGAGCGTAGAATCTACAAGTTCTTCTTCTTTGTGGCTAAATTCAATATGAGATATGTTTGATACTGATTCATGATTAATGAGATCATCAAGGAGGGCGGATGCATCACTGGGATTGCTCTCAAAAGGATTTGGACCAATCCCTTCATTCTGTCTGCCAAATATTTCATCCAGGTGGGCCCATAGCTCTTTTGGAGATTCAACATCATCAAGGGAGTAGAATGCCAAGCTTCGAGACATAGAAAACGTCATGGCTGCAATAGCTCTTCCACCTTCATTTAACCAGTCAATCTTTTCTTCAGAGGATTCGAACTCTCTTTCAAAACAATAATCAAAGAGATCATGTCTCTTTAAATATGCTATCATTTTTTGTTTCCATTCAACATAGTTGAATAGATAAAGAGGAGGATCTTCTGAAAACATTGAAGTTGTAGAAGACCTGCAAAAACAATAGAGAATATCTGCAACTACTACTGCTACATAAATGCAGAAACTGCTGCACTCGAAATCTTGATAATAACCTGCAAAAAACTCTCAGGATTGGAGATAAACAATACTCTCAACATGCTCTGATACCATGTGAAAATCCTCACAGCATATCTAAGAGATGATGTATAACTCACAAGAAAGTAATTGATTAAGCAAGAAAATAGAAGAAGAGTGGTCAATGCAATATAATGAGCAACAGAATAATAATACAGTAGAACTCGGATAGAAGCAAAAATACTTCACACACACTAATTAATTAATCACAATATGGACAAATAAGTAGTACAATGCATGAGGATTCGAATTCCAAGGTGGCAATTCGAATTAGCCTTCATGGAGTGATCAAAAGATCACTGGAGTGTCATCGGAGCACAACTAGTAGTCTATCTCATCATCAGTGGAGTCATCAATGCTCAAGTAACTATCAACCATCAGTCAAACTAATTCTAACTAAGTTTCGTAGGTGTAACTGAGTGTAATTGGAACTAACTGAATGAAGGAGGCTCAATGGAGGGCACATGAGGAGCTAACTGAAGTCAGAATGGGAAGTCAAGTATCACTGGAGGTCCATCGGAGTGATACAGTCAGTTTAGAGTCATTCTAGCCTTAAATCAAGGAGAGAACTGAAGATAACTAAATGGTAGGTAAGGAAGGGCGCCTTTCTCATGCAGTAGGTAAAAGGAGGGCGCACTAAGCACTAGGAGGGCTGAAACTGAGTGGAAAGAAGCTTCATGGGCTAGCTAACTGAGGGCTAGGTGCTATTACTAATGACTGGGATGCATGCAAATGCATGCAAACCCTAAAAGTGCATGCATGATTGAAAATGCAAAGGATGAAAATTCTAGTAGGACTAGGATGGAGTATAGGAATATACTAACACCTAGGGTTTCCACTAATATATTTTAAAACATGCTCATTTATGGTTGGAGATTGATGCTTTATTCCTATAGATAACCACTTAGAGGGACTTGTCATCATCATCATCAACATCATCTCTATGCTCCTCATCAACATCTCCATCATCATCATCTTCTTCATCATCATCATCTTCATCACCATCACCATCACCATCACCATCACCATCACATCTTCTTCATCGTCATCATCATCATCTTCATCACCATCATCATCAACATCTTCATCATCATCACCATCTTCATCATCTAATTGAGTAGCACTAACATGTTCATCATTGTCACCTAATCGTTGGAAATGTCCTTGAGGGAGTATTTAGACCTACCTCACCCATGTCAGTGCTTGAGTTTTTGGAGGTCGACCTCCCACCCCACATGTCCATCATCATCATCATCATCATCATCTTCTTCTTCATCACCATCACCATCACCATCAACGTCTTCATCATCACCACCATCTTCATCAGCATCATTATCTCTAACTCTAACCCTAATTCAATTTCCTTCTATAACTCTAGCCCCAACCCTCACCCAAACCCTAGTGCTAAACCATCTTCTTCATCCCCACCATCACCATCACCACCATTGTCAACGTATTCATCATCACCACCATCCTCGTCATCATCATTAACTCTAACTCTAACCCTAATTCAATTTCCTTCTATAACTCTAGCCCCAACCCTCACCCAAACCCTAGCACTAAGCCATCTTCTTCATCGTCGCCATCACCATCACCATCATCATCAATTCTTCATCATCATCACCATCTTCATCATCTATGTTAACTCCAACTCTAACCCTAATTCAATTTCCTTCTATAACTCTAGCCCTAACCCTCACCCAAACCCTGACACTAAACCATCTTCTTCATCATCACCATCACCATCACCATCACCATCACCGTCAATGTCTTCATTATAACCACCATCTTCATCATCATCATTAACTCTAACTCTAATGCTAATTCAATTTCCTTCTATAACTCTATCCCCAACCCTCACCCAAACCCTAACTCTAACTCTAACTATAACTCTAGGTTCCTCATCAACATATCCATCATCATCATCTTCTCCATCGTAATCATCTTCATCACCATCACCATCACCATCACCATCATCATCAATGTCTTCATCATCATCACCATCATCATTGTCATACGTGTCCGACGGACGATTTTGCAAAGTTGACCCCCATGTGCAAAAATTACACACTCCCTCACTGAGCAAAATGCTAGTTTCCAAGATGGACGTACAAGATGACATCGGGGCCACGGGAGTAGAGGAGAGGGGCATCCTTGGCACTATTCCAACGTCCTGAATCCAACGGAGTCGATAGTTCGTCGAGCGGAGCCATGGTCGTCATTCTATGGCTCGTTTTGTCTCTCATCCAAAAGGCCTTCAGGGACACCTACTGGATACCTGCCGGGGGCATAGAAGTCCAACCGTGCAACAAAACTGGGTTCTAGGGAGTCCTGCAAGTGTGTGTAGGCAAGTTCCAGCTAGGAACACTATCCATAAGTGCCCAGCGGATGATTTTGTAGAGTTGACCCACGTGTTCAAAAATTGCACACTCCCTCACTGAGAAAAACCCTAGTTTCCAAGATGGACATACAAGATAGAACCCGGGCCATGAGACTGGAGGAGAGGGGCACCACTAGCACTATCCCAGCATCATGAATCCAATAGAGTTGACGGTTCATCGATTGGAGCCACGGTCGTCATTCTATGGCTCGTTCCGTCTCGCATCCAAAAGGCCTTCAGGGACACCTGCTGAATACCTGTCGGGGGCATAGAAGTCAAACCATGCAGCAAAACCTAGTTTCAGGGAGTCCTGCAAGTGTGTCTAGGTAGGTTCCGGCTGGGAACGCTATCCATAAGTGCCTGGTGGATGATTTTCCAAATTTGACCCCCGTGTGCAAAAATTGCACACTCCCTTACTGAGCAAAACCCTAGTTTCCAATATGGACGTACAAGATGGCACCCAGGCAATGAGACTGAAAGAGAGGGGCACTCCTATCACTATCCCAGTGTCCTGAATCCAACGGAGTTGACGGTTCATCGATCAAAGCCACGGTCGTCATTCTATGGCTTGTTCTGTCTCGCATCCAAAAGGCCTTCAGGGACACCTGTTGAATACATGTCGGGGGCATAAAAGTCAAACCATGCAGCAAAACCTAGTTTTGGGGAGTCCTGCAAGTGTGTCTAGGTAGGTTCCGAGTAGGAACGCTAGCCATAAGTTCTCGGTGGATTATTTTCCAA
Source organism: Larix kaempferi (assembly GCA_027924585.1). Classification (NCBI taxonomy): domain Eukaryota; kingdom Viridiplantae; phylum Streptophyta; class Pinopsida; order Pinales; family Pinaceae; genus Larix; species Larix kaempferi. Next base: position 21,644,387 of record BSBM01000767.1, on the reverse strand, counting down.
AGTTGACCCCCATGTGCAAAAATTGCACACTCCCTTACTGAGAAAAACCCTAGTTTCCAAGATGGACCTACAAGGTGACACCAGGGCCATTAGACCAGAGGGGAGGGGCACCCCTAGCACTATCCGGATGTCCTATATCCAACGGAGTAAATGGTTCTTCGATCGGAGCCACGGTCGTCAATCTATGGCTCGTTTTATACCCCTATGTCCTGAGAAGGTTGAAGCTGTAAAGTAACAGGTCTCTAGTATTCATCCTGAAGCTCTTTTGTTTATGTCTAAGATAAAGAAGCTCTCAATTCGTGAGCTGGAACATATCGATCTTAACGGCATTTATACAATCTCTTTTTTACAAGAAACTGACCTTAGAACTTCTTGTAACAATGATAATGAATCCTTCATTTTGCATTTGTTAGCAGAAGAAGATCAATTTTCGACAAAACAATGTAGTTATTACATGTGGAGGCAGCGGTTTCCCGTGGAAAAATGTTGGGAAATGGGCTATTACATTAGCTTTTATGATGGGCAAGCGGCTTATAGAAGGAAATATGGCAGTTGTAGGTATCTATGCTTTTCTTCCGATGAAAATTGTAACAGGATTTCCATTTATAATACATGCATATTTTTTACTCGTTTTGTCAAGAGAAAGTATCATTTTCAATAACAAGTGGAACTAAGGAATCCTTCGTTGTGTTCCATTAGCCTTTTGTTCAACATTTCATGCTCTGGTAAGTGGTAATTCATCTCTATCATCGAAAACTTGGGTCTATAGGTACCTTCCCTTTCATATTCCTCATAATGCACACATAGTCCATCCTTATCTTGATAAACAAGAGTTTTATAATAGCTTGAATATTTTGGGTGTGGTTATCTCCTTGTATTCAGTTGTTTGATTGGTTGACAAGCTTGCCTGAAAATCTGTACGTTCAACTTCTTTGTTTTATTGCTGAAAATTGGAAGGGATTTTCAAGTCACCTGCAAAATGCTCCTTTGTTGAATTATGTAAGTTCTTCCAACAACATTGATTTGGCTAGTGTATCAAATGCTGCCGTCCACACCAGAATTTTTCTTTTGTCAAAGGAGTCGCACATTTTTTGGCTGATCAAATGGTTTGGGGAGCTTGGAAGGACGCCAAATATTATTCCATGCCTGAATCTACCTAGAAGGCAATTATAAATTTAGAAACTCGAGAATGCCTAAATCTACCAGAAGTCAATTATAAATTTAGATCCTCGAGAAGGTGAGAAACTGTATGAGTGGTTGAATCAGTATCCTAAAATTATAGAGCTTTCTATCTCAAAGTTTGTTGAGCAGCTCCTGGATGTAGTATTAGACTCAACAGACAGTAAACTTGTTATCACCACTGCACATTTTTTGCACTATTCATCTGCAAAATAACTACATCTGGCCCGAATATCTTACCAGTATTTGCAAGAATATTCCAATAGTAGATGAAGGTGGAAACATCATTAGGGTACAAGGCTCTCTGAAGTTTCTCCAGCCTGCATCCACGAGTAATTGGGCCAAGTTAATGGGCCAAGGTGTCCCTGAATGGCCCTGGGGTGCCTGACTAGAATGCTTGTAGCAGCCAAATAGTGGCTCAGTTCGTGAATCCGTCGGTTTCAGTGGGTCCAAGATGCCGAGTTTTAGCTAGGTAACCCCCCATAATGTCCCCCAAAGACCTGGAAGTGGTTCCAACGAGCCATCTCTGGAGCTAGGGTTTTGCTCAGTGAGGGCCATTCCAAATTTGCTCAAGGGGGCCATTTCTGGTCCAGAGGCCCCCAGGCGTGCGTGGCCACCGTGGACAGGTCCATAATGACCACGTGGACCTGTGGGAGGTGGCAGAATCCAATTTCGCTCGCTGGTTTGGTTTCCGTGGCCCTGGGGCAAATCCTCCAATTGTCACTGAACGACCCCGAGGTGCCCGACTAGAATGCCCGTAGCACCCGAACCGTGGCTCGGTTCATGAATCCGTCAATTTCGGTGGGTCTGGGACATCGGTTTTCAGCTAGGGGACACCCCAAAGCTTCCCCCAAAGACCCGAAAGTTGTGCCAACAAGCCATCCCCAGAGCTAGGGTTTTGCTCAATGAAGGCCATCCAAATTTGCTCAAGGGGGCCATTTCTCGTCCAGAGGCCCCTGGGCATGCGTGGCCACCGTGGATAGGTCCACAATGGCCATGTGGACCTATGGGAGGTGATGAAATCCAACTTCGCTCGTCAATTTGGGTTCTGTGGCCCCGGGGCAAATCCTCCAAGTGTCCTTGAATGGCCCCGGGGTGCTCGACTAGAATACAAGTAGCACCCGAACCATGGCTCGGTTTGCAAATCCGTCAATTTTGGTGGGTCTGAGGCATCGGGTTTCAGCTAGGGTCCCCCCCACAGCGTCCCCCGAAGACTCGGAAGCGGTGCCAACGAGCCATCTCCTGAGCTAGGGTTTTGCTCAATGAGGGCCATTCCAAATTTGCTCAAGGGTGCCATTTCTCGTTCGGAGGCCCCTGGACATGCATGGCCACGTGGACCTGTGGGAGGAGATGGAATCCAATTTCGCTCGTCGGTTTGGGTTCCGTGGCTCTGGGGAAAATCCTCCAAGTGTCCCTGAACGGACCCGGGGTGCCCAACTAGAATGCCCGTAGCACCCGAACCGTGGCTCGGTTCGCAAATCCATCGATTCCAGTGGGTCCGGGGTGGAGGGTTTCAACTAGGGGCCCCCCCACAACGTCCCTCCAAGACCCGAAAGCGATGCCAATGTGCCATCTCCGGATCTAGGGTTTTGCTCAGTGATGGCCATCCAAATTCGCTAAAGGGGTGCATTTCTCATCCGGAGGCCCCCATGCATGCCTGGCCACTGTGGACAGGTCCATAATGGTCACATGGACCTATGGAAGCCAACGGAATCCAATTCCGCTCGCCATTTTGGGTTCCGTGGCCCCAGAGAAAATCCATGAAGTGTCCCTGAATGACCCCGGGGTGCCTGACTAGAATGCCCATAGCACCCAAACCGTGGCCCTGTTAGCGAATCCGGCGAGAAAACTTGGATTTCGACACAAAGCTATACAACTGGAAAATAGAGAATTATGATCTTCATGCAAAGGAATGCTAGATGGTAGAAGCCATCTCGAAAAAGCAAATAAAGAAATCTCTCTCAATATCATATGCACCAAAGATATTCGAGCGGAAAATTTGAGCATATCTGACTCTTGTACCAGACAAAAATTCACAGACATATAATCCAACGCTAAGATACAAGGAACCTGACTCCCTAGTAGTACATGTCAAACAAGTCTCAAAACATGTCAGAGAGCAAGGCCGACTACAGAGTCTAGTAGAGACTTTCACTGGGCAAGCTGCGAGATGGTGGGATACCCATCAGTCGAGAATTCAAACCTGGACCAGCGCATCTACATTTTTTGTAGAAAGATTTGGAGGAAAGAAGCTGATGATCCAGGCCAACATCCCTATGTTCACACAGGGACAAAATCCTGAAGTCCATATCGAATGATGTGAAAAAGAATGGAGGAAATTGGGCTATTAATATGAAAGGGCATGGCCTCACCTCTTCCCCAGCACACTTGACGATTTACCTAATAAATGGTATAAGATGGAAGAAGCGACAGGAGAAACATTCATATGGAAAGATTTGAAAGAAAACTTCATCAATGATTCCCTCTTCTACCCCTACCCTTTTGTATTTAATGTAAACGATTGTGGTACTTGTTTCCTGGTGAGGATCTCAAGGCCAAGGCCCCATCAGTAAACCTTGTAAGCTAGATGGTTAATTCCTAAAATGGAAATCATAAACTTAGAAAATTAATGACGACAACACAACAAAAATGACGGGAAACTGAATACACTAGGGGAGAGCGGTCGATTTCACTACGAAGCCATGAGTGGAATCTTGAGGTTAACATCCAGTCCTAAGATAAGACTCTCGAGGATATATTTTCCCATCGTGAGATAAAACAAGTTCCTATGGCTTGATTATCTTAATCAACTAATATTAGCAATCCTAGTTAGTACTAAGTATCCTAATAAGGAGGCTTACTTTCTAGAATATGACTAATGGTATTCAAAATTTAGTTATATGTCTTATAGGAATATCTAAATGAGGGAGGATGCATATGTGTTATGCATCTTAAAAATTATATATATAATTTTTTATGTCCTATTAGACATACCTAAAAGAAGGAAATGCATATGTTTATGCATATTAAAAGTATATATAATTATATGGAGAATACATATGTTTAAATGCATAGTTAAAGTATATATATATATATATATTCCTTATATTCATATCTAAAATATGATCGATGCATAGGTATTATGCATAATAAAATGTTATATATATGCGATAGGCATGTTAAAAAGAGTCTTTTAACTTCATAATTATATTTTAAGACAAAGACGCGTTTCAAATGGAAAGTAGAGAGGAATATAAACCTTTGTTAAATTAAAATTTGGTAGTTGGATTGGAGAATAATTGTAGAGAGATCTCAGGGGATTTCTTTTGTCTCCTTGAAGAAGCACCCGAGGCTACTAAACTGACATATGCCTTCATGTAGGGAGTTATCCTCTTACAGCTGACAAGTGTCGTCTTTATTGGGAGATGGTGCACCCTTTGTAAGTAGTGTTGAACTCCAGTGAAAAGGGGGAAAATAGGAGGGTAGTCGGAACAGTAGGTTGATAAGTACTTAAGGGCATCTCTTCACAAAAAAAAAGGGGGGTGCTCGGGAAAGAGTGAGTATCGGAGACGGAAGGGAAGTGTACTGATGCCTATGGTTGGATCTCTGCTACAATAAGGACTTCTGCAAAGAGAGCAAGGTTTACTTGAGATCGGATCTGGTAAGAGATTTCGATATATTTTTGTTGACCGTATTCTCCCCTTGATAAATCAATAGCTTGATCTCTGCATATGTGCACACACACAGGCCCTGTATGTTAATGGATGTGGATCTACGTGTTTTATAGATAGAGATGTGCATTTAGATAGTGTGCCTGGGGTATTCAGCACTAAAATGCTTGCATTTTGTTTTTATTATCTATATTTCATTTTATGGAATGCACCAGGAAGGGACAGCGTGGGAGCTGATCCCTATTTCATTGTGTGCATTATTATTTTTTTATGTGATCCCAGCTTTGCGTATCTCTACATTAAGGGATCTGATCCCTGCATCTTGCATCAAGCCCCGTTGATCGCTGCATTATCAATTTGGTCGCTTGTACATATTTATACATTTATAAGTTGTCAATCAAACACAAGTTGTTGATAACCTGTATATTATATATAATCTGCATTGTTGATGGCTAGCATAGATTGATAGCATATTAAGGGTACTCTGTATTAATTCGATCGGAGAACAAATTATGGTCCAAGTTGGATAGAAGGTTGAAGGGGAGAGGACAACTTCCAAAAAAGAACCGATCACTGGAAGGGATAGCGATTAGCTTGATACTTGTATTGTTTTCCTGGCTGCAAGCCTGAACCTTAAACTTAAGATAGGTAGTGACTTTCGATCTGTGTAACCCCTCTATAGTCTTAATGGCTTCGCAGTTAGCATACTCTTGTAGCTTGTGGTATTCAATCTGGTACCTGATCTCTGTTTGATCAAGGGACTTAATTTATGGAGTTTTCGGGTCAGCTCCTGGAGGAGCTAGACCTCCACAACCTCTACGTCTTGACTTTTAATTATGGAATTTCAGGTCAGTTCCAAAGCGAGCTCGACCTCCTCAAACTCTATTTCTTATTATGGTATATCCGATAAGGTTTTCAAATCGTTTCACAACCACGTTTTCTACCTTTCAATAAGCTTATAGTTTGATAAGTTATATGTGGCGACAGCCTAATGTATTCGTTGGGTGTGAAATTCAGCTTCAATGTTCGTTGATTGGTTGATTCGGGATTTGCAAGCTTGGCTAAAATCGCCCCTCTGCTTTAGTTTTTGTATTTCATTTAAATGATGATCGTGTGGTTGGAGTAGTCTATTTGCATTAAAATGATGATCGCGTGGCTGTAATATCCTATTTGCATTAGATTCGTAAATCATGAAATGATGACTGTCTGGCTGAAATCATGCCCTTGCTTTATATTAGTAGTTATTGAAGCATAATCATTTAGGATTTCACTGCCTGACTGGTTTGTATTGCATTAAAATGGCATTGCTGGAACCGTATTTCTAGTTACCATGTAAATTATCTCATTGGGATTATTATCAAATTGGTGGGGTATTTTTCTGGGTGTAATGGCATCAATACTGTATTCCCTAGAATGGTATCCCTGTGAAGAATCCCATTGTTATTACTAGAATTGAAAGATCATTTGATAAGTCCGTTATAGTTATGGATAATAGGTATAATAGATTCTTGTATTTTTATACGTTTTAAAGTAGGTGAGCCGAGCCTTGATTGACCGGTGGTAATATCTAAACCCCATTTGTTTTGAATATTATTATATATGATGTTTAAAATGTGTGAGACACTGTAAGGTATATTGCAATAAAGGATAGCTATTAAGCTCGATTTTTGGTCTATGTATGCATTTCACATTGGTTGAAGACCTAGAATAAGGAGTGATTATAAGTTCTCTGTCATAGTCTTGATGTTAGGATTTTGATGACCTAAAAATGTCCTCCACAAAAGAGGCATTGAGAAATTGGAAGTTCCAACAGTTGAGTTGTTGGTTGTGTAGCTCTTTTGATGAATAAAAGATGAAAGAACTCTCTTTGTGTATGTATCCCTAGATTGGGTGAACCACGGTAACTTTGGACTGTGTCTTATGTGTACTTATGAAATGTGTTGTGTGTACTTATGAAATGTGTCTTATGTGTATTATATATGATGTGTGTATTATTCCTTCGTCATGTCAAGTGTTAAATGTAGATCATGAGGATCAAATAAACGGTGCATGATTAGTAGAAATGAATGAATGTGCATACATTTAAGAAAGACATAAATTATGGTGAATATTGTTTATGCAAATAAACTATGCATGATTAAGCGAGATGAATAAATTGTGCATAAATTTAAGAATAGAAGATGGGATAGAAGAATGTTTGATTTTATTTAACATTACAGATGAAAAGTCAAGTGTTAAAAAAAAATATGATTTTGGCCTCGCACAAGTAAGCAAGATGAGAATGATTTTGTAAGTTCAGTACTACTTGTAGTGCTCTGGTTTTTATAGCAGAGCACTAAGTAAAGTTTCTGAGTTAATTTTCTATGTATTAAACTTTATTCAGGTGTAGGGGAGTAAATTTCTAAAAATTTCTATGCTTCTAAATGAAATTTAGTATACTGTCTTGTCTTTATCAACCATACATTCGTATTTTAAAATAAACTAACATATCAATATTTTCTTTTCAACAATTTGTTCCAGCATAAGAATATGTTTCACAGTAGTAAATCAGTAAATAGCAAGTTATATGCATGTTTAAAGTACGTTTTAGCATAATAATCAAATAACGTAAATAACAAGGAAATTACCTGATGCTGATGCTAGTAGACCGTAGGTTGTAGCAGGTTATGTTTTTATTCTCTTAGTCAGCCAAGACGATGTGTCCACCCTACCGACTAGCTATTATCTTGCTGGCCCTTGGAAACCAAAGGATTTCCAATCCCCCGAGCTCACAATCTGATAATCCCGAGAGCAGTGTTTACTTGGGTTCTCAAAACCTTTCTCTGTTCTCAAACTCTTTTCTGTTCTCCAACCTTTCTCCCCACTTCAAGTTATCCCCCTTACCTTCAACTTTCTCCCCCTCTATATACATTTCCTTCCTTGAGAAGACCTTGGGCTTACTCCACCGCCCCAAACTCCCCCTCTCGAGCCCCTCAAACATTTACTCCTTTCACTAGTTCATTCATACACATTTCATTATGAAAATGTATTTTTCACACTCAATGTACTGAATAATTAATTACACTCATGGTAAATTTATTTGATTTTGATTGACGGTCGTAAGTATTTATTACGGTGGGAATCATTACCCAAAGGTTATCCATTCGGGACAAGGTTTATTAGTTACAAGTCTATTCACCACCCTTGGTATATAATGTTATTAGTGTAATTAATAAAATATTATATAAATAGTTGACCTTTTCAACTTGGACAAGGTGTGTCCTAATGGTTTACCTCATCCGTCAAGATAACTTACCTTGAAATTTAATTTCTAAGATTCGTATTGAATATATAAATAGTTTTAACCATTTTCCATCACATCACATCCATTCAAGAATTGTTATCCTATTATGTTTAACTTAGTAATGGAAATAATCACACTCTAATCATTTATTAATCAATATTTACATTTTTACCTATATTGCAATTGTTATGACATGGGTAGTAATATTATTAAAATAACATTAATTAAGTAATAATATTAATTAAATCACCACAAAGTAATAATAAATGGTGAATTTAATAAAAATGTCTTTTAAATCATTTGTTTATCACATGAGTACCCTAACATCTACATAGTATCGTCGTTCTTCTAAACAAAGCACCCTTAAGTGCTTAAACAATCTTACTAATTAATTAGACAGTACCATTACCTTATTTACAACAATTCTCAGATGACAATGTGAACTGACGACACTTGTCTCAATTGTTTATCACAATGTTTACCAACAAGTAATACATAGCTTAATTGATTTGTTTTACACATCTTAAATAATTTTATATTCATTATCTGAATTCGATCAATGCATGATTAACATAATTACTTATGACGACTTATACATTTATTCAATATGTTAAGTGTTTGTATATCGATACTAGTGTACATGTGCAAGGTGTGCATGCATGGCCAGCGTATGCACAGATCATAAAGGTACTATAGACAAACCCCATCCCGCCTATGCATACCTGCTAACTAATAGTAGTATTTACCCCCATGTAGAAGAACAAGCATAATATATATAGTACAATTACTTTAACATCCTCAGTTATTTAATAGTTAATTCTTTACGATTTCACATCATTATCTTTATCTTTACATTAGTTTAATCAATCATGTACAAGGAAGGGTACCTACTACCACTAACTCAGAATCAAGGAATACCCAACCCTCAACAATACTAACTAACACATCCTCCCATCATAACCTACGTCCTGCATCCTCCCTATCCTTCCTCTGCTAGTACAAAAGTGGATGTCGGACTCACTGACCTGACCACATAGAACTTGAGAGTGATAGCATCGGCTGAACAGCGGACCTATCCTCCCCTAGCTGGCATCCGACCATCGTCATCACAACAACATGGGGAGCGTGTCTCAGCACGGCCCTCCCACGACCTCGGGTCTCATGGAAACATAGGGTGGGAAACACATCCATCCCTCTCAACATACTGGACCTACGCCCTTATCGACTCATACTTTGCTGCTATCGAGATTATCAGTTTGTGTTATCGTATCATCATTTTTGGCTGCTAAGGTTTACTGTACGAACATGTTTTTTTTCCAATATATCAGATCAAGTAACTAGCTATCCCATAGCCCTTGTGTCCTGTAGGTTAGTATTTCACAAAATACAAATTTATAGAAAGCATTTCCCATTGATCGCCAATGGATCCATGTTATCAAAATCATTTTATTTCATGTAACCTTTTTAGTTCATCATAGATGCGTATGACATATAACACTTCAATAATTCATATAAGAAGATGGTATCCACGTATCGAATCATATATTTCACATCTTATTAATGAAAACATATAAACATATACTGTAATCGTAAAATAAAGAAATCATATGATAATCATGACATCGTAACCGCATAACATAGTAACATCATAATCATAGTGAAATCATAAAACAAAGTAACAACATATAATGAGGTCCATCATATCGTAATATAGTTTACTCAGTTGAGCTGAGTTCAACAGAATATATAAGAAAATAAAGTATGGTGTGTCTAACTGATAAATATGCCTAATCAAAATATGGGAGTTACACTACTTGTGTATATTTATTCATCACTATTTTTAATAGAGTAGCTCCTATCTCATCCAATGTTATCCTTGGAGTTTAAGCAATTATTGTGGAAAGTTTTTAGTTTTTCAACTGGAAGTTAAATTTGAGATGTTACATATGGTATCAGAGCTGGAGTTACAGTACTCAAGCCAAATTGGGCTCAACATGCAGTAGGAAACTAAGAAGATCTTTAAGCTAACGGATCGATTTTTCTTTTTGGATGCATGGCAATGATGAATGAGGGAAAACAAGCTATCTGAGTTGGCCTTCAAGGATTGCAATAAATAACTAAGGGGATAAAGGTATGAAATACCACAGCAAATGTATGTTATTACATTATCGTCAGATTTAAAGCCAAAGGTATGCATATAATTCTTTCATTTTGTTGTAAGTGTTATTTTTAAGTTTACAAGTGCTCCAAATAGATGAGTGATGAACCATGTTGTGCCCTAGGAGAGAAAATGCATAGGGATGCTAGAGATAAATGGTAAAAGGCTATATGAGGGCATAAATGGTAACAATTATTAATAGGAAGTAATGGAGGTCATAGGTTTACTCCGGTTTAGGAAGAGTAGCTAAGGTGTAAAATATTACAAAGAGTCCCAAAATGCTAAGTGTTGAGTAATGAAGAGATTTTTATGGCGTAAAGAAAATTGGATGATACAATGTTGTAGTCATAAAAGTGTTAGGATTATCGTAATTTTGTTTAGGCTAATTGTTAATTTTTTCAAGTATTGGATACTTTAATTAAACCTGAATGTTGAATGGGTATTCATGGGAGTATAATAGTAACCTAGCGTAAGGATACTCGTTAATGACTTAGTTCAGTCCATGTAATACAAGATAGAACGAGTGTAATATTTAACACGGAAATCCAAAAATTGGACAAGTTATGTTGTCGAAGTGTGTTCTTTGTGATTATGCTCATTGATATCAATGTTAGAAAGAGAATGATTAACACCTTGGGATATTATGTATTGAGACGTAATACAGTCCATGATAAATAATGTTAAACACGTTTGACGATTTGAACGTTTTTGTTGTTACTTATGTATTGTACCAATGTTGAAAAACTTCATTCGAAAGAAGTGGGTTTTGAATTAGAAAGGAATAGTACTTTAAACAGCCAGTTATCTTTGACGAACACTAATCGTAATTGATTTCATACAACACGTGTATATCCATAACATGCGTCACCTTGTTAAAGGATTTTTTACTCAAGGTATAAAAGTCACGTTGATAAGAATATTGTCCCTCTAATAACCGAATAGAAGTACATAACAGTTTGAGGTTATGCATACCTAACTTGCTACTCATGAAGCATTGGGTAAAGATAAAATGTTTCTGTTTCGCTTACAACTGCCTAAGTATAGAGGAGTAAAATATGTTGAAGTGTTATTTTGAAATATAATAAATGGATATCGGATAGTGGTTATGTACTAACATTGCAGGAATTATACCACAAAAATTACCAATCCAAATGGAAGGATAATTACAAATCCACTCTTTTAAATAGTTGAGTTAAAACACTCAAGAAGAAGTGATGAATTATTTTCTTTTCTTACATCTTATTATATTCATTGAGGAGCAAGATTATGTGAGCCATGGATAAATTGTGGACTATGTTATTTATGTACTAACATCGCAGGGTTTCAACATGACTATGACCGTTGTCATGATCAACGTAGAACATTAATTATTAAATCCACTTATGTAAATAAGTTGAGCTAAATTGCTCAAAAATGAGTAATGATTTATGCAGGATGAACTACAGGATTGAGTGAATCATGAATGATAGTAGAGGTACAAATCACTAAAATTATGAAATGTGAATTTATTATGATTATGTTACAAACTAACATTGAAGTTGTAAATGGTGTTAGGAAAATGATTGTTGCATGAGCACATTGGTGTTAGGAAAATGATTGTTGTGTGAGCACAACGGTGTTAGGAAAATGATTGTTGTGTGAGCACAATGGTGTTAGGCAAATGATTGCTGCGTGAGCACATTGGTGTTAGGAAAATGGAGTGGAAAAAGTTGATGATCCAACTCTACCTTGCTAAGTAACAAATTCCTGGACTGAAGCTAGGAGGCTTGAGGGGAATTGTGAAAGAGTCTGAGATATCAATGGAAAGACCTAGGCACAAAGTTTGACATCTGGAAGACAGGACGTTGTTTGATGTTTTTGAGGAGAAAACTTTTGACTAGCAATCAAAAGGGAGAGTAACCTCAAAATATAGCCCGTAATTCCACACGTAAATTGGTGACAGATATGGGGATCTTTGTTCAGCAGTGGGTTGCTGAAGTTCTAAGAACGCAAGGAGAGTTTGAGGAACAACAAAGTGTTATTGAAAGTTGTTCATCTTTTAACTATTTTACTAGACTGTTGAATATTTTGATGTGTGCTCGTTAAGACTGCTTGAGTAGATAAAATTTCCTCAGGGGTGAGGAAGAATGATAAATTTTAACGTTTATTACTTAAATTTATGTGAAATAAATGGTGTTATTTTTTGTGAATGAGGGAGGTGTCTACCTCAAGAATTAGTATTGAGGTAAAAGACATTCTCCAGAATATAAGTAAGTCTGGATTACTTATGGATTCTTATGAGTCATATTATGTTTCTTACGTTGATGCTTGATGAATAGCAAAAGTTTGTGTTGGACTCATTGTCTATGTTTTGAGCTGGATGTTTTACAAGATAATTTTTGGGAGACTCGGGTTTTGTTCCTTAAAAAAGTGTAGGTCATGACCAATAACAACTTGCAGGAATCGTGACAGATTAGAATATGATCATAGGGAAGGTAACAAAAACAAGCAAAAGAAGGACGGGTAGAATCAAGAACAGAAGACAAGTTTGAAGAATATGAACACCGAGGACGGTGATGTCTTCAAGGGGTAAAGGATGTAATATCCCTCTTCTACCCATACCTTTTTGTATTTAATGTAAACGATTCTGGTACTTGTTTCCTGGTGAGGAGCTCAAGGCCAAGTCCCCACCAGTAAACCTTGTAAGCTAGATGGTTAATTCCTAAACTGGAAATCATAAACTTAGAAAATTAATGACGACGACACAACAAAAATGACGGGAAACCGAATACACTAGGGGAGAGCGGTCGATTTCGCTATGAAGTTGTGAGTGACATCTTGGGGTTAACGTCTAGTCCTAAGGTAGGACTCTCGAGGATATTTTTTCCCGTCATGAGATAAAACAAGATCCTATGGCTTGATTATCTTAATCAACTAATATTAGCAATCCTAGTTAGTACTAAGTATCCTAATAAGGAGGCTTACTTTCTAGAATATGACTAATGGTATTCAAATTTTAGTTATATGTCTTATAGGCATATCTAAATGAGGGAGGATGCATATGTGTTATGCATCTTAAAAATTATATATATAATTTTTTATGTCCTATTAGACATACCTAGAAGAAGGAAATGCATATGTTTATGCATATTAAAAGTATATATAATTATATGGAGAATACATATGTTTAAATGCATAGTAAAAGTATATATATATTCCTTATAGTCATATCTAAAATATGATCGATGCATAGGTGTTATGCATAATAAAATGTTATATATATGCGATAGGAATGTTAAAAAGAGTCTTTTAACTTCATAATTATATTTTAAGACAAAGACGCGTTTCAAATGGAAAGTAGAGAGGAATATAAACCTTTGTTAAATTAAAAATTGGTAGTTGGATTGGAGAATAATTGTAGAGAGATATAAGGGGATTTCTTTTGTCTCCTTGAAGAAGCACCCGAGCCTACTAAACTGACATATGCCTTCACGTAGGGGGTTATCCTCTTATAGCTGACAAGTGTCGTCTTTATTGGGAGATGGAGCACCCTTTGTAAGTAGTGTTGAACTCCAGTGAAAAGGGGGAAAATAGGAGGGTAGTCAGAACAGTAGGATGATAAGTACTCAAGGGCATCTCCTCACAAAAAAAAAAGGAAGGGGGGGGCTCGGGAAAGAGTGAGTATCGGAGATGGAAGGGAAGTGTACTGATGCTTATGGTTGGATCTCTACTACAATAAGGACTTCTGCAAAGAGAGCAAGGGTTACTTGAGATCGGATCTAGTAAGAGATTTCGATATATTTTTGTTGACTGTATTCTCCCCTTGATAAATCAATATCTTGATCTCTGCATATGTGCACACACAGAGGCCCTGTATGTTAATGGATGTGGATCTGTGTGTTTTATAGATAGAGATGTGCATTTAGATAGTGCGCCTAGGGTATTCAGCACTAAAATGCTTGCATTTTGTTTTTATGATCTATATTTCGTTTTATGGAATGCACCAGGAAGGGACAGCGTGGGAGCTAATCCCTATTTCATTCTGTGCATTTTTTTTTTATGTGATCCCAGTATGCGTATCTCTGCATTAAGGGATGTGATCCCTGCAGCTTGCATCAAGCCCAGTTGATCGCTGCATTATCAATTTGGTCGCTTCTACATATTTATACATTTATAAGTTGTCAATCAAACACAAGTTGTTGATAACCTGTATATTATATATAATCTGCATTGTTGATGGCTAGCATAGATTGATAGCAAATTAAGGGTACTCTGTATTAATTCGATAGGAGAACAAATTATGGTCCAAATTGGATAGAAGGCCGAAGGGGAGAGGACAACTTCCAAAAAAAAAAAAGATCCCTGGAAGGGATAGCGATTAGCTTGATCCTTGTATTGTTTTCCTGGCTGCAAGCCTAAACCTTAAACTTAAGATAGGTAGTTATTTTTGATCTGTGTAACCCCTCTATAGTCTTATTGGTTGCACGGTTAGCATACTCTTGTAGCTTGTGGTATCCAATCTGGTACCCGATCTCTGTTTGATCGAAGGACTTAATTTATGGATTTTTTGAGTCAGCTCCTGGAGGAGCTAGACCTCCACAACCTCTGCGTCTTGAATTTTAATTATGGAATTTCAGGTCAGTTCCTAAGCGAGCTCGACCTCCTCAAACTCTATTTCTTATTATGGTATATCCAATAAGGTTTTCAAATCGTTTCACAACCACGTTTTCTACCTTTCGATAATCTTATAGTTTGATAAGTTATATGTGGCGACAGCCTAATGTATTCGTTGGGTGTGAAATTCAGTTTCAATGTTCGTTGGTTGGTTGAGTTGGGATTTGCAAGCTTGGCTGAAATCGCCCCTCTGCTTTATTTTTTGTATTTCATTTAAATGATGATCATGTGGTTGGAGTAGTCTATTTGCATTAAAATGATGATCGCGTGGTTGGAATAGCCTATTTGCATTAGATTCGTAAATCATGAAATGATGACTGTCTGGCTGAAATCATGCCCTTGCTTTATCTTAGTAGTTATTGAAGCATATTCATTTAGGATTTTATTTCCTGACTGGTTTGTATTGCATTAAAATGGCATTGCTGGAACCGTATTTCTAGTTACCATGTAAATTATCTCGTTGGGATTATTATCGAATTGGTGGGGTATTTTTCTGGGTGTAATGGCATTGATACTATATTCCCTAGAATGGTATCCTTGTGAAGAATCCCATTGTTATTACTAGAATTGAAAGATCATTTGATAAGTCCGTTATAGTTATGGATAATAGGTTTAATAGATTCTTGTATTTTTATACTTTTTAAAATAGGTGAGACGAGCCTTGATTGACCGGTGGTAATATCTAAACCCCATTTGTTTTGAATATTATTATATATGATGTTTAAAATGTGTGAGACACTGTAACGTATATCGCAAGAAAGGATAGCTATTAAGCTCGATTTTCGGTCTATGTATACATTTCACATTGGTTGAAGGCCCAGAAGAAGGAGTGATTATAAGTTCTTTGTCATAGTCTTGATGTTAGGATTTTGATGACCTGAAAATGTCCTCCACAAAAGAGGCATTGAGAAAGTGTAAGTTGCAACAACTGAGTTGTTGATTGTGTATCTCTTTTGATGAATAAAAGATGAAAGAACTCTCTTTGTGGACGTAGCCCTAGATTGGGTGAACCACGGTAACTTTGGACTGTGTCTTATGTGTACTTATGAAATGTGTCTTATGTGTATTCTATATGATGTGTGTATTATGCCTTCGTCATGTCAAGTGTTAAATGTAGATCATGAGGATAAAATAAACGGTGCATGATTAGTAGAAATGAATGAATGTGCATACATCTAAGAAAGACATAAATTATGGTGAATATTGTTTATGAAAATAAACTATGCATGATTAAGCGAGATGAATAAATTGTGCATAAATTTAAGAATAGAAGATGGGATAGAAGAATGTTTGATGTTATTTAACATTACAGATGAAAAGTCAAGTGTTAAAAAAAATATGATTTTGGCCTCGCACAAGTAAGCAAGATGAGAATGATTTTGTAAGTTCAGTACTACTTGTGTATATTTAATCATCACTATTTTTAATAGCATAGCTCCTATCTCATCCAATGTTATCCTTGGAGTTTAAGCAATTATTGTGGAAAGTTTTTAGTTTTTAACTGAAAGTTAAATTTGAGATGTTACATTAGTGCTAGGGTTTGGGTGAGTGTTGGGGCTAGAGTTATAGAAGGAAAATGAATTAGGGTTAGAGTTAGAGTTAATGATGATGAGTAAGATGGTGGTGATGATGAAGACGTTGATGGTGATGGTGATGGTGATGGTGATGGTGATGGTGATGGTGATGGTGAAGAAGATGGTTTAGTGCTAGGGTTTGGGTGAGGGTTAGGACTAGAGTTATAGAAGGAACTTGAATTAGGGTTAGAGTTAGAGTTAACAAAGATGATGAAGATGGTGTTGACGATGAAGACATGAT
The DNA here is from genome assembly GCA_027924585.1 of Larix kaempferi. Lineage (NCBI taxonomy): Eukaryota > Viridiplantae > Streptophyta > Pinopsida > Pinales > Pinaceae > Larix > Larix kaempferi. Next base: position 21,627,628 of record BSBM01000767.1, on the reverse strand, counting down.
GGTGATGGTGATGGTGATGGTGATGGTGATCGTGAGGATGAAGAAGATGGCTTAGTGCTAGGGTTTGGGTGAGGGTTAGGGCTAGAGTTATAGAAAGAAATTGAATTAGGATTAGAGTTAGAGTTAATGATGATAATGAAGAAGATGGTGGTGATGATGAAGACGTTGATGGTGATGGTGATGGTGATGGTGATGGTGAGGATGAAGAAGATGGTTTAGTGCTAGGGTTTGGGTGAGGGTTAGGGCTAGAGTTATAGAAGGAAATTGAATTAGGGTTAGAGTTAGAGTTAACAATGATGATGAAGATGGTGTTGATTATGAAGACATGATGATGATGGTGATGTTGATGGTGATGGTGATGGTGAGGATGAAGAAGATGGCTTAGTGCTAGGGTTTGGGTGAGGGTTAGGGCTAGAGTTATAGAAGGAAATTGAATTAGGGTTAGAGTTAGAGTTGATGATGATGATGAAGATGTTGGTGATGATGAAGACATTGATGATGATGGTGATGGTGATGGTGAGGATGAAGAAGATGGTTTAGTGCTAGGGTTTAGGTGAGGGTTAGGGTTAGAGTTTTAGAAGGAAATTGAATTAGGGTTAGAGTTAGAGGTAATGATGATGATGAAGATGGTGGTGATGATCAAGATGGTGGTGATGATGAAGATGGTGGTGATGATGAAGACGTTGATGATGATGGTGATGGTGATGGTGAGGATGAAGAAGATTGTTTAGTGCTAGGGTTTGGGTGAGGGTTAGGGCTAGAGTTATAGAAGGAAATTGAATTAGGGTTAGAGTTAGAGATAATGATGATGATGAAGATGGTGGTGACGATGAAGATGTTGATGGTGATGGTGATGGTGATGGTGAAGAAGATGGATTAGGGCTAGGGTTTGGGTGAGGGTTAGGGCTAGAGTTATATAAGGAAATTGAATTAGGGTTAGAGTTAGAGTTAATGATGATGATGAAGATGGTGGTGATGATGAAGACGTTGATAGTGATGGTGATGGTGATGGTGATGGTGATGGTGAGGATGAAGAAGATGGTTTAGTGCTAGGGTTTGGGTATCCTAAGAGTGTAAGACTCTAACACTAGAGCACCTTGTTTGCATGGATAAATGGGTCAACTAAGTGCACATGTACTAGGATTATCTGAGGCATGCAAGCATGTATCCTCCTAGAGATCTTCCCCCCTTAACTTAGAATGTAATCCTCACGTATGAGTGACTAGGGAACTGCACTCTCTCACTGTGCATGCAAAACTAAATAAAACAAAAAATGCAGAATTAGAACTAAACTGCTAATTTAGGAAAAACATCTAAACTAGAAATTAATGGAGGATGGCGCAAATATACGCTCCCTATCTATCTCATCCATAAATGCTAGTGCATCCTGTTACATCTTGTTTTCACACCCAAGTGGAAAAGTCCTAATCCTCTATTGCTACAAGTGCGACTTCCGAAGATGATTGCCACTGTCACCTCAACAAAGATTTTCCCAAGTTTTAGGCCTACTTTAAAGGCCAAGGGAGGCTTCTAGATCAAGGTTGCATAAAAGGTCTTAGGATGTCAAACTTGTTTGAAGATTAAGATGTGTTTTCCATTAAGTTAAAGTCCCATGTGAGTGCTTAATTCAGAAAGTTGCAAGTGAATTAATCAAATAGACACCTTTCATAAATAAATATTTGCTCATGCGTAAAATGAAAGATCATTCATGGATAAATAAAGATATTCACAAAACTTAAATCAACAATGAACCATAATGTTGTAGAATCAAAATTCACATTAAAACATGTTGGCTTATTTCCCAAAATCATCCACAAATGATATTATCTAATAATGCCAAGGTTATAGTTATTAGTTTACGAGTGATTATTGAATGAGACCCTCTTGGAGAGAGTAAAATCTTTGCAAAAGGGTGTCACCCAATCTATTAAGGGTCCAACTAAGTTGTAGTGATTTGAATCACTTCAATAAAGATGGTTGAAATCTTATCTTCACAAACTTAATTAATTAAATGTTTTTCCATATGATCCTATAGCATATCAATATAAAAAGATGTGCTGGAAATAAAATAAGTAAACCACTTACGCAGGTTTGGTAACTTCTAGAATGTAAATGATTAGATGATTGTAAACATTCATTCAATAAACCATAAACATTTAGGATATGTTGTGTGTAATTGATTAAGACAAATTTGTGAAATAATAACCATTCAAATAACATGCAATTAACACTATGATCCATAGATGAGAGTTGTGGATCATGATAGACTAGTCATTATATATGTGGCGAGGGTCCTATTTCAAATGGATTAATTTACGATAATCAAATTATTTTAGGTGTTGTATATGAAGTGGTTATGGACCTAGTAAGTCCAAGGGTGAATCCTATAGATCTCGAGGATGGAAGGGTTGTTTTGGAAAAGGATGGTAGTTGGTTGAAGGTTAGAGATGGAGGAGACAATTCTTTAAAGCACATTGATAATGATAAAGGTGAAGCCAACAAAGGGATGCAGGTAAATGATGTTGGTAGTGTCAAAATGAAGAGGAAGAATTCTGTAAAACATAAAATCACTCTTATGAGGCTAGTCCTAGGAAAGGATATCAAAATGAATGAGGTGGTGGGAATGGATTCCCATGCTCTTGTTGGAAGATTTCATGGTAAAAAGGTGGGGAAGTTATCTCTAAGGGTGTAGTTATAGGAAAGATGGGCTCTTAGGCTTGGGTACATTCCTAATTTATTTATATCAACTACAAGTTACCTAGGGTTTCTTTTCATACATCAAGAGGATTTTGAGGAATATTTTGGCCAATGATTGGAAGTGGGAGATTATTTTGCTTATGCTATATATTTTTTTGTAGCCCTAAAGTCACAACACTTTGTAATGTAAATATCACTCCTTAGTTTGCTTGGTTAGGTATGTTGTTGCTGAAAGGAAAAGATGCAAGACCCATTCAAATACAAGGGACTCATATTGAGGTCACTTGGTGTCTAGAAATAACATCTATATGTATGTGAGAACTTTTCCATAACATTCTTATCGAAGACAAAATCATGTATGCAAAAATGTAATCAAAGGCAAACTCATATACACAAGTGCAGATCCATCTATAAATATGCAAAAATGATCCAATCATGTATGCTTTTTGGAAAAATGGAACATCATTCCCAGCGTCTATATAATGGCAACTCGTTCCCCATACAAAACAAGGCAACTCGTGCCCTATACAAAATATGGCCCATGGTGCCCTATACAAAATATGGAAACTCGTGCCAAAAATGCCACATCGTGGCTAGTGTACATAGGAGGGTCTCTCAATCCTCCTGCCCACCCTCGGAGCTCCCAGGTGCATCTCCAAAATTGATCTTCCTCTTCTTTGTGCTAGAGGAAGCTAGGTCCTTCTGGCATCTTTGAGCACGCCCCCCTGAGCCCTGAAATGACAACAATAATATGTCAACTTTTCTTGGTAATTATACAAGTATAAAACATAATTTCAAAATAAAAATAGTTTTCAAATCTTGGATAACTCACTGCATGCGATACTGTAAATCGTGAGGGGGTCTCCCTCCTCCGTAATCCTAGGCTCTCAGCAATGCCACCCTACAACATTTAGAACAATCAGATCAATGCTGAAACTAGATGCATGTATAGTAATTTCCATTAAAATTGAATGAGATTTTCATAAACTAGTCAATCTCACTGTGAACAAAATCGGCTGATCTTTGGGGCTGGCGGATGGAGCAGTCGGCTGGACAGCCTGCTCCAATGCTAGGGTGGATGGTAAAGGGGAGGATGTAGCCACATCGACGGTGGCTACACCATTGGGGGGGAACAGTGAAAGAAGGGGGGGTGGCAAGAGGAGGCATGGACTAGGGTGGGCGAAGTGGAAATGGACATCTAGGGATATAAACCCCAACTGGCTGTAGTATGGATCGAGGCACCCTGGAGGGGGAAGCGAGTGTGGTGAGGGAATGTGGGGGGGGGGCGAGGTCTGTGTTGCGGTAGAGGGATGGGTGACTGTGGATGGGTGGTGTGTCATGGTCGGATGGGGGAGGGTGGGAACATGGGAAACTGATACGGAGGTGGAGCTGGATATGATACGTAAGGGGGATTTGGATGGAACTGTGGTGCTATATAGGAGTGGGGGGCTGGATGGAAGGGGTTGGGGAATGGGGCATGTATGCCAAGGGATACAACTGGCATATAGGGTGGCCGAAAGGTCGGGGAGGGAGGAATAACGGCACTGGCAGGCCAAGGTGCTCGCACCTACATACACATTTATAACCTCATAGTTTAATATACAAAAATATAAATATACACAGACAAGTCATCGTATTTGAAATTAAATTTATGCTTTAATACACACGATACCTACGCACATGGAGAACTGCTGGTCCCTGGTGGTGGTGGTTGGTCACTGGAGCCTGCGGACACCTGTGCGAACACTACAATTTTTAGACTAAATTTATGGAAACAATATTAACAATATTAAACATAATGCAAATGAGAATGACAACGATGGTACTTAAAAAACATGACTGCAATTAATTTATATTCAAGTTAGCTGATATTCAATATTCTGAAAGGATAGAAGGTGGCATGGCATGAAATTAAAATTAAATAAGGTGACAGGGCATAGAAGGTGACATGGTGAGCTTTTCCTTTTCTAGAGTCATCCCCATGAGTAGGTGAGCTTTTCCTTTGGCCCTAGAGAGATGTGCAGTGCCTCATAAGTGAATGGAATTCATGTCCATTTACAAATTTGAATTGGAAACCTATGTAATGTGTTTGGGTTCTTGATGAAGAGTTCCTAGGTTTTGATGTCTTCTTATAGATTTGTAGTTTCCTACAAGCTTGATTCACCCAGTGGAAAATTATTTGCATCCCTAGAGTGAGGATCTTAAGTCCCTTTATTTCCAGAACATTTACATCATCAAATAAAATGGCATCTCATTGTTTCAATTTGCAAAGAGGTGCTAAATAGCAGTTAAGTGTGCATGTTATTTAATACACTTTAGAGTGTTGATCGTTAGAAAAAGGAAGAAAGAGAAATCTTTTTCATGATTAATTTACTTACAATCTTGAATGTGCCATGTTCTTTTGCATTGAATGAGTAATTATCTGTTCTTGATTGAATAGCTATGTTGTCAGAATGATATCACTTGATTGAAATCAAAGAAATCTTGAGTGAAATGAGTTAAATGAGTATTCTTGATGCCAAATGTTTTACCAAGTTGTATTTGAATCAAGATAATAGCAAGGTCCCATAGACCATATTTGTAAGATTATCGCTTTTCCTTATGGGCCTTACATCATTTTCAAAAACTTTAGTGACAATACATGTGATAAGTTGTTTGACGTTGTTTATATGTCTTTCCTAATAGCATGTTCTAGGAGTAGTAGTATGATTACTTTCAGTCTCAAGTATTAGAATAAATTGGAAATCTCGTGATAATAAGCTAGGGTAATAAGGACATGAGAAACATCAGGTTCTTGAATTTCTAGAAGCTTGGCCACTATGATTCTCTTTTTCCCGAGAGTTTTGCACAATGCAGTGAAAATTCATAGCAATAAATAGTTTTCCTATCGGTCTCGGTGGATGCAAAAGTGACAAGAACAACATCTCAGTGAACTCAATTGATGCAACAAAGTTAGCAGAAGCATAGAAGTGATTTGACCACCTTTACCATTAAAAGAACCTATTAGTAGAATATGGGGGAAAGTGATAATTACCATGGTAATATATTCTCAAATTTTAAGCTTCAAGAACACATGGAATAAGGGCATGGTAGCAAAGGTTGATTTGGTGGACAAAGTGATGGGCATTGGATCAATTGACACACCTATTGAGCCAAGAGTCAAATGACCCATACTGTGGTCATTTGAAGATGATTTGGACAAGGAGAGTACATGGAAAAGATAACTTGGATGACATGGTGACAAATGGAAAAGTAGCAATAACACACATGGCATTGGTCAAGCATAGGAAGAGCAAGCAAGCATTGGATGGTAGTCTGAGGATGAAGGACACTGCGGGCATCACCAAAACCCCAGTTGCAAGCTCATCATTGGTAAAGTAAGAATGACATATTTTGGAAATTTCTCTCCCGTTTGTATAATCATCAGAGGTCTAGGATGCCTAAAGTGAACATGGACAAATGTTTATAGTTTTCTTAGGTTTCTATGTTTTATAAGGTTTCATTTTTTTTTGGGCGGGATTAAACGAATTTATAGCTCTCAAATAAATTAGACAACATTATAAACACAACTGTAAAATACAATGATAATATGGTAATTACTCAGTGCTAATAAATTTGTAATTACTGAACACAAATTACTCATAACTAGATCTAATTATTCAAAGTAAAGAAGTTACCTGTGTGTATGGTGCCGCAATCTCCTCTATTGCCGTCATGGCTCCATCGAGGTCAAAGGAACCGACGTCCTCCCATCTGGGGGATGGAGACTTGGCCCCGAATAACTGAACATTACAACAAATAAACTCAACAATGTGTAATTCAAAGTTAAATATATTAAACAATACGATATCAAATAAAATACAACAAATACTTGAACATTAAATAAAACAATAGCAAACATAATCCATGAAGCTCGATGTGGCATGCTGCTACGTATCACCATGGCAAGAATGACCACAGTGAGAACAACGATGTGCTGTTGTTCCAGCAGAACTAGAAGGCCTCGCCTGGGTACCACCTGTACCCAGCATGTCCTGTCCACCACCCATAGACTGTGCAGCTGTCTGTGTCTCGTCAATGTCCTCCCGGCTCTGGGAAGACATGGTCACAAATTTGGTATGTCTAATCAAGTCATGTGTGGCACGTTTGATGGAGTCATGAATCTCATCTAGGCCGCTACCAAACCTGGGTGGCTGAGGAGGGGGTTTGGCTCTCTGCTAGGTGCAGGAGGTCCTTTAAGTGGGTTGTGGTGGGCCTGAGGTTGATCTTGGGCAGAGCCAAGACCGACACCGTGAAACTCAGTGATGTCAAAATAGTTGACATGGTACCCTAGCTCAAACTCAGCCCACAATTTCTGAAGGAAATACTGTGGGACCTCCAAATTATTACACGGGGGCCTGTCAAACACCATGAACCGCCTCTTTCTCCTGTTATCTCTCCATGGCTGGTAAATGCACCAGTCCATGCATACCCGAGCCCTCGTCATAGCTGGAGGTTGTCCCGTTGAGGGAACTATGAACTTGCTATACAACTGGGCTTTGGTGATGTTGAGGTCTTTTATCTACTCTTTGGACAACCCAGTGGAGTAGTGTTTCCTCATTCGAGCCTTGTATTGGCTCAAGTTTGTTATCTCACCGTGTGAAATATTGATTGATTCAATAATGTTTTGAAGTGATGAAGCCAAGGAAACCCGAGAGGGTTCCTTGGTACTATTCAATTCATTACTTAGTGCCCTCAATTGATTTAAGTCTTGGTGTAATTGATCTTCGGGGTTTTCATTGTCGGTTCCCATATTGTCTTCTGGAGGTTGGGTTTCATTGGTTTCATCGGATGGTTCAGGTGTGTCTAACATCTTGTTAGGTGTAGATGGCCTGCAATTAAATTTGCTTGGTTTTTTAATGGATTGTAAATCTTTTTTAAAATTCAAATTCAAATGGAAAACAAAAAAAAATAAACACAAATTTGTGCTTTGAGGAGCACCTACCTGGAGAAATGTATGGCACCGTGTTGTAGGGGCGATTTCTTGGTGTTGAGGAGGATTTGGTTGCTCGAAGATGCGTTCGCGGGGTTGCACAGTGCCCTCGCGGGTTGGATAGTGGGCTCATGGGTCTGTTGAAAATGACAAACCTGTGAGCTGTGTTTTTTTATAAAAAAAACAGAGGCGCGCATGTGCCATTGATGCATGCGCGCCATTTTGTGCGTAAGCGTCAAAGGCGCGTGTGCACCCCTTTTTTCCACATGGGCTGAACCATGTGGACGTTTGGCATTGCCAAAGCAGCAACGCGTGCGCGCATTTGGATGCGCGTGTGCGTCGCTTTGTTTTTTCCGCTCACGCGCTACTGTTGCGGTCTTTTTGCATACCAACTTTGTGCGGGTAGCCATGGATGCATTTGATAGTGAGTTGAGAGTTGACCAGGTAAAAATTTATGAAATGCATGAAAATCACTTGACTCGTGTCACCAAGATACAAATCAGCCTCTCACCAACACTCTAATTAAATTAAAATACAACACTAAGATTGGACTAAGAAATAAGAGATGATTGAAGTATATGAGCCACACATCTCATCTATAGCAAAACGGATCAAAATCGCCACTTGTTGAAAAAGGGGTAACCATGTTTGCATGTTTCCCTCCCAGATAATGCATCTTAATATCCTAAAAAAAGTTCTATTTGACCAAATCTATGAATGTAGAAGGATGTCCCACGAGAAACAAAGGACTATGAGAAAATTGCAAAATGATATTGTAATGCATCTCTATGTCACAAATAATCTTATAAATCCTTTTTTTGCTCTCCTATTTTTTCATACACTTCTTATTTCTTTACCATTTGACTATACATTTTGATAATAATATAATAAATTTCCTTATGTAAACCTCATAGTTAAATTGTCATTCTTCCTAGAGCCTTTCAAATCTCATGTACCCAACAATTGGAACAACTCTCGGTATGAATATCTTTTTCCATGGCTAATTGGCATAAGGGAAATTAAAAAAAAAAACCACTAATCACCTATAATACAAATCCTATTGCATCCTTCACCACATAAATACTTCAAAACAAAAATTAGATAATTACCAAAGTGGACCAATATAGCATCCACCACAAAATTGACTTGAATCCTAACCACTACAAAGAAAAAAAACCAAACATATAGAATGCACCAAGGCAAGACCATCCCAAAACCAACATCTAAAGATAGTGGATACACCCATATAAAATCCCCTTTACAACATTGAAATTTGTAATAATCAAGTGAATACCCTAACCAAGCACACAACATTGCAAATGTGAGAGGGATATGAAGGATTGAGAAATTATTAAGATTCCATCCTTGAACCTCCACCAAGTACAAGTCCATTAATTTTTCCAACCCATTCTATGCATATTGCGTTAATGTCCCAGGATAACAATATTCTTAATGAATTAATAAAACTTCATAATCACTCTCATTTTTTATTAATACCCTCATCTAAATCAACATGAATTGCATGAATTATGTAAAAAAAATATGATTCTCTTCATTATTCAAGATATTTTAATTCACAACTAACTTCAATCTCCTTAACCACCCAATGACTAATGACAAATCACCTAACATCATGACATTCTTAATATTTCTTGGACACGTAATATTCTTAATATTTCTTGGACACGGAAATGTGAATCAAGGTCAAGTAACATGTATCTCTTCCCCAAAGTAAATTACCAATAGTATTGTATGAAACATAATGATGTAAGATTATATACATGTATATTATATACAACTAAAACCTCATGGGCTATCTCATGTTGTTGAGTTATTTGAAGTTAACACAAGACGGTTATATGTGGGTAAGTGCTTGAGTGCTTTTTTCACCAAAAGAATCCAACATAAGGATTTAATGGTTAGCCACTATTAGAAATTTTAGGTTAAAAACTGTTGTTTATAACTTATATTTTATCTTTCATTATTGTGGATATTCAAATAACATTGTTTTGTGTAATTAAATAAACATGTAAAGCTATTGTAGATCCTTGTTAGAAAAGAAATACTACATTATGAAACCATATACCTAATATTATCAATAATATATAATATGGTGTGAATTAATGTTTAATATTAATTATATACTTTGTAAATTTCATTGTAACATTGAAATTCTATTAGAAATAATGAAGATTTAATTAATGTTATATTATCTATAAACAAAAATAAATAAATATTATTATCAATAAACAAAAAATTAAATATTATTAAAAAAATAAAGATTCAAGTGAAATTTTATTATAAGCAAATATATAATTGAAATATTATTAGTGAGAAAATATTTTTGTATAGTACATTGAAGTTTATATGTTGTATACCAATATCTTTTTTTTGTAGAAAGATATATTGATAACAAAGAGAATTATAAATTTTTATTGAATGATAACGAGAAGAGGGTTGAAAGTGGACAACTTTATAATTTTGACCTACACTAAATTCAAAACCTACATTCTTTTAAGAATCCACTAGAGTAATGGAACCGCCTCAACTAGGTCCTTGAAAGATCTTGGATGATGCATTTCGGCGATTAGTACCAGCCAACCCTTCAATGTCACATGGATCCTCAACTACGGTGAGATTTGTAAAACAAGAAAGTGCACCAGAAGTAAAAATCCCTTTGAATCTAACAAAGATGAGAACCATCAAATTGACAAAGAGAGGCCTAGTAGTAATTTTTACAGGTCTTTAGCCATCTCTTAGAGTCATGGAAATATTTCTTAACAATAATTGGAGACATCTATTAACAGGAAGAGTGCATCATTAATTTTGTGTAAAAGATTATTACACTTTTATTTTTGAAAATAAAGAGGATAGAGATCCTATCTTTAGAAATGGGCCTTACTTCATGGGGCTTAGAGGTATGTATCTCAATAGTTGTAATATGTCCTTTGATTCGGCACATGATATCCCTACTTCAGTCCTGGTATGGGTTAAATTAATCGATCTTCCTTTACATTGTTGGTTTGATGAAGCTATTGCAACTATTGGAAATTCTTTAAGAATATATATAGATAAATATGATCACAAATATCCTATGTTTTCATTTGCTCGAATTTTCTTTGAGGTTGATCTTGAAAAGGGATTACCGAATATTATCAATCTTACAATGGAGAATTGGACATATGATCAACAAGTAGATTATGATCAACTACCATTTAAATGCAAAACTTGAGATGATTATGGAACTTTTTGCAAGAAACTGTCCAAAAAATATAAAGGAGCAAGAGCTATGTAAAGAGAAGGAACAAGGTTGGCATTAGGTTCAGAAGAAAGGGAAATAGAATGTCAATTCTTCAAAGAAAGATAGTGTTACATATATTTCCTCTACAAATAAATTCTAGTCCCTATCAAAGACAGAAGGAAAAGACTATGAAATAGAACCAAAGACTACAATAGTTCAATACCCTTAGAGATTGGAACAAGTCGGAGTCCCATATTTGGGAAAGAACATTCATAACTTTTCTTCTCAACTAATTTTATAAGAAGTAGGGGTCAAGGAATATGACTCTATTATTCCTACTGAACTAGTTCAAGAAATAAATCTCCATCAAAATAAGGATAGAGTGTTCAATATAGAAGAAGATGATGGGAGTAAGACTCAACAATCTCAGGAAGATTCATCAGAAGAGGTCGAAGAGGATAAACTTGTGTCAAGAAAGAATCACGTAAGCAAACAAGAGAGGAGGAAGCATACATGGATATGAAACTAGGAAAGCAAGCATCTCTTGATAAACTTATCAATGTAGTAGGATCGAGGGAAAAAGGGAAAAGAGGGGACACCACAGGTAAATATGGAACTCAACCAAAAAAATAATGCATCCAATCTCTTGGAACGACAGGGGTTTGGGATTCATTCAAAATGTTGAAGCAATTAAAAGCATGATACATAAAGAAAGACTTTCCATTCTTCTACTTAAATTACACATTGATTTTTATTGGATTGTTGAAACAGTTTCATATCTTAGTCTAGTTGTGTTTATTGTTGTTGGTGAGAGTGACATTGTTATATATGTCATTCTACTTGATGTCCTATTGGAATTGGATAAGGAGAGAAGTAGCATCATAAGCAGTGAACACATTGAGTTTTACATCATGCCTTATGTGATATTTTGCACAAAGGATTCTTTCTTCTGGCTCAACAACTTTGTTTTTCATGATATTTGTCTATTGTTTGATACAATAGTTTTTTTCATAAATACATTTTATATGGCTATCAACCTCAATAGTCAAATTGTCCTTGTTTTGGATATCGTCTAGTAGTGGAGGAATAAGAGTAATAAGTGGAGTGAAGGTAGTTGTTTTGGTTGGATTTTTTCTATTCCTTGTATTTTTAAAGGTTTTGGTAACCAATGGAAAATTTAGTTTAGTGAATGGATATTGTGACTAGAGGTAAAGCAGGTAGTGGCTATGATGTTCTTAAGAATTTGGCCCATAAAATTAAACAGTTGGAGAAGGACAATAAAAAACTAAAGACCATCATGAGCATGAATATTTCTATATCCCATCTTCAATTCAATAGTGTGGGTGAGTAGAACATTCATTTGGTTTCCAAGTTAGTTATGGAAGAAACATAGATTGAGGTTCTTAAATAAATTCTATTTCTCATGAGGAAGAAATTAAAAAGACTAAGAAACAAATGCAAAAGTAGGGAAGCAAGGAACCATCATATTTTGGAAATGTCATTGAATTTTTTGATAAAGATAGATTAGCTAATTTCCCTATAGATGAATCGATGCAGATTGAAAGTATTGAAGAGTTGGTGGATCTAATCAAGGATGAAGTTTCTAATATTCCTGTTGAAAGCATGTAAAAAGGCATGTAATGGCTAGATTTTTATTTTTATTTTTGTAATGTTTTATAAGTGCATATTTCTTGGTGGCAAGAAATGTGATCTCTCTTGTCCATTGGTGCAGAAGGATAAAAGACCTGCTCAAGTCTTTTAGAACAATCACAATAGAACATATCTATCGTCAACACAACTCCTTAGCTGATAAGCTCTCCAAAGCAGCTTTAGATTGTATTGATGGTGTCATTTTTTGGGAAGAAGTCTTGGATCAAACAATATTGGACCAAGGGGAGGTCCATATTTTTTAACTTTAGAAATGTTTAGGCTTGTTTGGGAAAATAGAAATCTGTTGTAGCTATATATCGAAGTTTATTGCAGAATAGATCATTTTTTATGATAAGCTATTTTGTAATGTATTGTGGATAAACAAGACCTGGGCTGGTTTATGAATTTGCCAATTTCATGTACTATTTGATTCATAATGAATATTAATAGTATGCTTTTTTTCAATTGAAAAAAAAAGTCTTTATTTATGTAAAATAGACTCGCATTTTAGAGACAGGATAACAATAGCAAGCTAGATAGATTCCTCTATTTTTAATTTTTTCAAATTGATGTTCAAAACTATGTATCAAAAATATTGTATGTAAATAAAAAGTTAAAAACTCCATGAAAAACAATACAAATGATTTTGGTCACCAATTCTATAATTGGTTAAATATTAAATATTTGGTTTTATAAGCATATAAAGGAGGTTATCTTGAAATAATAAGAATAATAATAATAATGAAAATTTATTTTCAAACTTTCAATTTATATAAATTGTTTTATATTATTTTAATATTTAATTGAATTTTATTCCTTTTTAAACTAATTTCTTTGATTTTTCCTATCTTTGTTGATTTAATTTAATTAAAAAGACTCTATTAATTTAATTTAATTTAAATTAGACTCTTTAACTTTATTTTACATTATAATTGTTATTTTTTTTATTAAAATAACACATTTTTTAAAAATAATATTAATTTCTAAACCAATTTTCCCCAATCTTATAAAGGTGATCTTAACCCTTTCTTTATTACTTAAATATTATTAATTTTAATATTTTGCACCTTCTTCTCATTTAAGTGACTAAAATATTCTCATCATTACATTAATTATATTTTTTAAAATAGGTTTATTTAATATTGCATATATGAAATCCATTATTCTTGAAATTTACAGTATCAGTCTCATTTGTCATTTTACATGTAAAAAATTGGAAGTTTAAATTTTTAGGTGAACTTGACTAGGTTAGAGAGTCAAATACGTAGGTGAACTTGACTAAGTTAGAGAGTCAAATACATCTACATTTCATGGTTTTTTGGGCCTATGGTAATGACACATTGTATTGCTTGTGAAGAAGCCTATTTAAAGGTTTCTCTGATAAACTTTTTTTGTCATTATGTGTTTGCTTGATTTAATCATTATGCTTAATATGTGCTAGTAATTAGAACACCTATCAAATCAAGCCCTTCTTGTAAGCATTGTTGGATTGCAAAAGTCTTACTTGAGTTAAGATACAAAGTTATATGAACTATATTTTTGTAAACTTTTTATTTTTGTACTATATATATGATGTTTCATATAGTTATTATAAGCATTATTTTAAAAAAATCAACTATTATCATGACGAGTAAAATTAATATTTAAATGTATTAAATGAAAGACAATGTTAAAATTAAAATGTCTTAACTTAAAGATTGTTTAATAAAAAAATTCTAAGTATTCATATAGACAATATTAAAATTAAAATGTCTCAACTACAAGATAGTTTAATAAAAAAATTCTCTCTTTCTCTCTCTATATATATTCATGAATAGATGCTTAGTATTTGATTTTCGACTATAAGTTAACATAATCCTTTAGCTTTTTTATATCATTATAAGTGAATTATAATAATACATAAGTTCATGATTTATTTATATAATTTGTTTCCTTATATATGTTTAAGGCATTGGGTAACAGACCATTATATTAGGATTGAACCTAGATTGTTATTTATGAAAATATCCCACCCAATTACATTTACAACTAAGTTATAGTTGACCCATAAATTGGTGGGGTTTTCTTACCACTAACTAAAGTTTGATTTTCATAATGAAGGTCTTTTTGCAATGTAAAAAAATAATCTTTTTACTTATCCCAAAAGTCATTTGAGACATAGACTCAAACAAAAAAGGGTTTTATGGAAAATATTTAACTAATGGTAAAAAATTAATTGATGTGTGTTAATATTAAATTTGGACAGGGAAAGAATATTTTTTTAGTTTTTATAATATCAATATACAAAAATTAGATGACAAAATTCATTGTGCTTCAACATCTCCATTTTAGTGTGTTTTATTGATAAGTTATTTCATTATTCCAACAACTTTTCTAGGTATAGTAACATAATTTGGCCTAATTGGTGTAATAGGATAGTGTAATAGAGATACTGATTTCTATCTGTGAACAATTAAATTTTAAAAAATCAAATTTTAATTATTGTAACACTATAAAATATAATAACATTCAATTTCATATTTCTTAACCATTTAATAATTTTCTAGTAAAAGTTTTTATTTTCTTATTGAAATAATTATTAATAATTAAATGTAGTAGTTTCTAACCATATTTTTGTTTTTAAATGGTAATTTTGGTTGTAAATAGCATATATGAGATGTGCATTTGTGATATATTTTTGTATATTTTATTAAAAATATTAAATATAAAAAATTTACTCTATTTTCTTCCCATTAAATTTTTAAAATACCTGTATTTTTTCCGTGTGGAATTCATCCCGTAGTTGAATTATGCTACTATGCTTCTAGCGACATGTTATCATCATATTCGAAGGTGGAAATTGAATCCACTAATGAGTAATCTTAGATGGTGGGTAGGAAATCAAATTCCATGGAGAATATGTTGAATACAATTGAATCATCGTTGATAAATGATTGCAAATTAATATTATCTCCCGAATTGTATGAATCGTCTTCTTTTCATAAATCACTTTGAATTTGCAAATAAAATTGATCTCAGCTATTATCGATTGCTATGCACAATAATCTGTCATGCAAATTCAGATAATTACTGAATCACGAGACTATTAGTTTCTCTCTTGTTTGGAATTGATTCAACTAGCCTTGTAAATTAATCCATTACTAATGATTTGTCTCTGGTCATTACTTGATTTATCTTTCAAATCTCCAATGTAATCCAACCCCATGGCCTAAAGCAATATTCAACTATCACTAGACACAAAGGGAGAGAAGCAAGTTTTTGTCTACTCGCAAGCATATGAAAAGGTTAACAATTCCTCAAATTAAACATACAAAATATTCAAATTAAACAATATATAATATAATATAACAATATATAATATAATAATAAAACAATGTATAAATAATAATAACATATTATAACTAAATTATATATATATAAACATAAAAACTATATTATTAAAACATTTAACATACAAAACATTCAAATTAAAGAATTTGTAATATAATATAATAATAATAAAACAATGTATAAATAATAATAACATATTATAACTAAATTAAACAATATGTAATATAATATAACAATATATAATATAATAATAAAACAATCTATAAATAATAATAACATAAATTATAATAATATAATATAAGATAAGATAATATAATATAATATAATAAAAAAAACAATGTATAAATAATAATAACATATTATAGCTAAATATTATAATATATGTAATATTAACAAATAAAAAAATCAAAATCAAAATAAACACGATGAAACGGGAATGGATAGACAAAAAAATAAAAAGCAAAACAAACACAATGAAACAGGAATGGATGGACATTAGAGGGAGGGGTATATCAATGAAAAATTTGGTTGGGGTTCTCCTAAACTAGTTGAAGACGCAGAGGTTGAAATTAATTAGAATCTAAGCATACGAGTTGATCGGAGAGAAGCGTTGGAGAATGGATAGTGATCTGCTCATCAAGGTTTTCAATCCTTAACCCAATTTCACCATAGTTTCTTTCGGCATTTGCGAAGTTTTCTTAGGGTTTTGATTTTTTAGTTGAGGAGGGTTTTGTATTTTACAGGGTTATGGAAAGATGGGTTTGATTTTTTTAATTATTGGATTATACCACAGAAGAATTGTTCTTTCAGCATTTGCATATTTTTCTTAGTGTTTTCAATTTTTTGTTGAAGAGGGTTTTCTATTAGATCTTGGTCAAAGCCATGTACCTTTGCATTAGTGTAAACAATATTTTGTAATCCCCTATTCAGTGTGGAAACGTGTTCAAATGCCATTTTTTGATTGAAACCTTGAGCTACTAAGGAAGGATGCTGGCATAAAAAAGTAATGTAAGTGCCCTAATTAATAATCTGGACAAGCCATAGTTCTAGACTGGAAAGTATCTTTTTTTCTATTGATTAACGACCAACATATTGCGTGGAGATACTTTTCTATAGGACGACAACCAACAGATCCAGTGGAGCAGCTTGTCCGGAAGACAACATCTAACATCTGTTATTCCCTTGCAGGGTCATGGTACAAAACAGATAGATAGAGAGATCTTCCCATGGGGACATGTTTGGATTAACAAATATAGACCTAGTTGTAAGGAGCAACCAAATGAAGGAGATGTCTGTGTGAGGGGTTTGTCAACGGCCAGCGAAGATGTATTGCCCATCGTTCGAAGAACCTTCTAGTCCTACTTGCATTCCAGTACTACTTTCCCTGAGAGTCCTGCTTCTTTCACCTTCCCTCTAACCTTCTCCCTTTCCAGCCTCTCTGTTTCCTACCTTCCTTCCAGCTTCTATCTTTTAATCCTTATTCCCAGGCATGGATGACTAGATTAGACCAGGCTCGAGCAAACCATCCCCCTATCTGCTATCCTATGTTACCAAAAACCTGACCAGAAAATTGGTTTCTGGTTATGTTCCCATTTCCATTCCTGTTTTGATTGTTGTCTTTACTTTTCAAAACATGGAGATACCCAAATTTCATGTGTCATACAAACCGTAGAAGATTAGCCCAAAGTTCCAATCAACTACTAGGCATTTATTGCACCTGAAAGATTTGTGATTCATACACACACCCTCAGTTCACATCTGATGTCATGAAACCCCTTCAAATTGAACAACTAATGGATCAAGAAGTAGTGGGATTTAGAGAGGTTTGATGGTTTAAGTAACAAAGCGGTTAATAATATTCTCATAATGTTGCGTGAATGACTTTCTTTTTTGGATGGGAGAGTGAATCATATTGCTTCTGAGCTTGAGCAGGCCAATGAAATGTTGGATATCGACAATACAGAGACTTCTAAGACCATGCTTTTTCGATAAACATGTTAGAATTAGTGGTATTGATAAATCTATGACCTATCCAACTTTGGTTGACAAAACCCATCTAGCTTCCTTGGGTGATGAGGTTGTGTGTGTTCAATCCAAATTCTAGCACGAAGATAAACTTGTGTTACAACATGGTTCCATGGTTCAGAAATTCTCTAAGATTGATGATGCATATTATGAAGGTTAAGTTGATCCTCCAAAATCTGATGGGATTTACAACAGAAGCAATTTTTCCCAAAACCATTGCAAGAGGGATTTACATGATTCATCTGATTCCATGTTTTGGTCCCTGAAAAAAACAATTAAATGCTTAAACCATCAAGACTTGGAACACAAGATTTACCCCTACAAAAAATTGTAGAAAACTGGCCATTAGTTTAGCTCGTTGTGCTCAAGACCAAGATGTATTTGCATGATCAACTGCATGAAAATGAATATGCTTAGGATGTTTTTGACGATAGACTCATAAGCCCCATAGATGAAGATCCCATTGCTGTAGAATTTATTACTGCATTGAAGCATAAGTATAGGTATAGTGTTATATCAGAATTTAAATCGGAGAACAACAATACCAAGTCTAAATCAAATAAATCAGGTTATAATGCTCTTGAAGATGTCGAATTAAAGCTAGATGCATGTTAATGATGGTATCTTGAAGGAACTAAATCACTAGACTATTAGGTTCTCTCTTTATTGGAATTGATTCAACTATCCTTGTAAATTAACCCATTTCTAATGATTTGTCTATGGCCATTACTTGATTTATATTTCAAATCTCCTTAAAATCCAACCCCCGTGGCCTAAAGGAATATTTAACTATCACTAGACACAAATGGACAGAAGCAAGTTTTTGTCTAATCGCAAGCATATGGAAAGGTTGAAAATTCCTCACAAACATGTGGACATCTACAAATATCATGGGGCAATAGTAACCAGCACTTAAAATATTATGAGTGACAATTATAACAGTGTAATGGCCACCACAAAATCCTTCATGGAAATTGATCATGAGTTGTTTAGCTTCAACATCATCGACACATCGCATGATCAATCCATATAGGCTTCCCAAACATATTCCTCCTTGTACGATACAATATTTAGATGATTTAAATATCAAATCTCTTTGCTTACGGTTAACTAAGTGGTGAAAAAAAGTAAGTTTCTTCAAGTAATAAGTAATTTCTAAGTACTAATAATGTTGTTCTAAAATGTCTAACATAGGGAAATCAACTCAAGGGGATTGTCACTTATGTTCAAGGATTTATCATGGATTTTAGTGAGCATCTAGACTAAACTTTGTCTTTTGATCAATTTTGTGGGTTTTATCTCTAATACATATTCTTGGATTTGAATTACCCACTTTCCTCTAACTTCTAGTCAATTGTGTCAAGTTAGGATTTTCTTGATAACTGCATGGAGTACATAAGATATCACCCTAGAGTATCCAACATAGCTTCTAAAAATTTTAAATGATTGTACAAGAGCATAATCTTTCTTTTCCATTATGGTATCCTTCAATTCTATTAAGTTTAAACCAAATAGACTAGCAAGATCACTGAAAGAAGCATAATCACAAGATAGACACAGTATTTACCCTGGGAAACCCTCATGGGGTAGAAAACCCAGCAAAGCTTTCCTCAATAAGATGATCAACCAAAATACAAGATGTGCTCCCTCCTTCTTCTCCTCCTTAGCAGATCTCCCAGACAAGTGCGCTACTTTTCTCAAGTGAGTGAGTGTGTCTAATGAGGAGTTCACCTCCTCTATTTATACTAACTCCCGACCACCAAAAATACCTAATGGGGCCGACCTCTCCTGGAGAAGTCTAATAACCCCTAAAACATAACCTCAGGGCCGACCCCCACATGGTGGGTCTAATAACCCTAGTTACCACAACTCCTCGGAGGAATAAACATCTCCGGATACATAATAGAATCACCTCGGAGGGATGGAACATCTCCGGAATAAATAATGTACAAATATAATATTCTTAGAAGTTACAATATTCAACAAATTCTGCATATGTAAGTTCTTCTCATGAAGCCTATGGGTTGCACTCAGTTTTCATCATTCTTTTGCAGAAAGACCCTACCTATTGTGTCCTTAGAAGCAAAGTAAAAACCATTTAAGTCCATCGAGTAATCTAGGATGACTAGGATCGGGGCTAAGACGACATCGTATTTGATTAAGTGAAAATCCTTCTTTCTATGCTCATTCCACTTGATTTCTAGATCATTTTTAAGTAAGTTGGAGATCGGTTTTGTGATTTCAACAAAGTTAGGTGTAAAAATCTAATAAATTTTATCTTTATGAAGAAGGATTGGAAACATTTCTTATTCATTAACAAAAGTGTAGCAACCCTGTCGCTAGGAATGTGCCCTAGGTCTAAAGAACTATATAGTTATTAACTAAACATTGGATTGATATATATAGTTATTTAATATTTATTTGTTTATTTGTTTTTAAACAATTTTTCATTCCTTAAGGTCCATCAATAAACCCACATTCCTAAACAACCTTATGAGTATAATTTATTCTCCACTCCTAATCCTTTTTAAGAAATCCGAATACAATATGGTTCTACGTTAACCATTATCAACCAACATTCATTCTCTTTATATAAATATGGAACTCTTCCATTACGTAGTGCTGAATTTTCTGTCTTAGCAAAACACTCCATAATATCCAATCATATCCTAATAGAATTACCTTAACATTATAAAATTATCCCGTGGTATAATAGTGTAAATAATAACTAGTTAATGACTCCTACTCTACCCATTAGTACACTATATAACTCTCCATAATAAACCAAATCGTAAGGGCTTAAGTAAATTCACTTCTTTTGTAAGTGGTGCTCAATCGATACAATGGATTAACACATGAAGCGTGCTCCACGCACCGCTACTAGTTATAAAGGTCTTCATTACTAATATACGAAGCCCAACTAAACCTGTAAACAAATGCATTCCATTTATCATTGTAGATCTCACCTTCGAATTCAAGCAGTAAGATGAGCCTCCAGATATGTGGTAGACTCCTCGAGATTTGTGGGCAGTGTGTCTGTCCACAGCGATTCTCGTGTCCTCCTATCTCAGAGTGAAGTTAAGTACAATATCACCTTCTCTGTCTAGGTGGATTTTGATAGGGTGACAATGATCAGAGAGGGAGATCACATGGTAGCCGAAAATTTTCTCGTGTCCTCCTATCTCAGAGTGAAGTTAAGTACAATATCACCTTCTCTGTCTAGGTGGATTTTGATAGGGTGACAACGATCAGAGAGGGAGATCACATGGTAGCCGAAAATTTACATGCTCTTCCATATTCCTTCAAGTTCGATATGTTACTTCTGGTTGCAAGGGTGTCGTTGGGACTTATCTTAGGGTAACTAGATAGACACTTAGAGGTTCTCACTCAGGGACAAGAAGGGTTACAGCGGTACTAACACAATAAAATGTATCTTATCACGCAAAAAAATCTGGCGTTAACTCCTGTTGCGCCAATCCAACACCAAATTCTAAACCAACTAATTACTCGTCAAGGGCTCGACAATGCTCAGTAAATGAAATCATCTCCAATCAACCTCGAAGCATAAATAAAGTTTTTAAGGGGTCTAAGATCGGGTGTCGCTTCATACAAAAATATGTTTTTATGCAAAATTATTTAATACAAATATTCACCCAACCATGTGTCACTCTCTCATGACAGTGCACATACTTCCCATATTTTACTCCTAGATGTCCCCCGATGTTAGGATTCTAATCTCTATTTTAGTGGGGTGTAGGTGGAGTTGACTAGTTAATGACTCATAGTCTGTCATTTGCTCCATATTTAATTATTCCCAATTATTTAATTATAATTAATCATTTCATGCACAAATAAACTGATGTTATATTATTCGTCAATTATAAAATTACAAATAAACATTTCTTGCACAAATAATCTAATGCAATACTATATTCCAAATACATAGGTGTTCATTTATCAATTTCCTTTTTATTTGTCTTGGTACCACATCGTCGGGTCCTTCTGACAATCGTTCTTCCTTTATTATCTACGTATCGCATCGTCGGGTCCTTCCGACAATAATTTCCCTTCTATCTTATGTGCGGGGATTCGATGTAGTGATTTACGAATCGTGACCATAAATCATCCAGCTACACTCTATGTGATACTAATGGAATTGATGAGTAAGTTCGTTCTTACTGCACCCCCCTCAACCTCGTACGTGACCAAACCGTTATGGTCTCACCCGTACGACTTCACGCTCACCCGAGTAAAGTTGGACGACTTTCAACTCGTGCACGGAGGTTATCGAGAGTCGACATCGTCGTCATACTCTCTTGTGTGCGTTTCCTGTTCTCTACGGCCCCCTTTTTATTCCTTTGTGAGTCCGTTGGAGAACGGTTTCACCTATCACTACACACATGCTCAAAGCACACTCTAATAGATCTGTTCATAATAATTATAATTCATTTCATAAATAACATGTAGACGTATTCATAAATTCAGTAGTCGTTAAGCAAAACATGCTTATGTTCATATTCAAAACTCATTTCATAAATTTTCTAGTTGCTAAGCAAAACATAATCGGTTCATAATCATCCAAATTTATCTATACATTTCTATATTTCATAATTCATTTTGAGTGCAACATTTATCCTATGAGGTAGTCATTTAGTAGAAATTTCCATCATAGTTCATCTTATTCATAATTATCATTAAGTCATACATCATGCTAAAACATATTAAACTTCCATGTCTCTTAATCGGTAAATAACTATATCCTACATCACACATAAATGTTCATTTATTAGGAATTTACTTAGCCGGGTCACTTGGAAAGTGCCCTCAAAGTCTTCATTCAGTCGAGGGGCATTACAAAAAGTACTTGATAGATAGTCTCAATCCTTGAAGGTTCAATTATGATTCCCTCTTTGGATACAATGTTCCTTAAGGCTCTTCATTCATCAACTCCAAGAATTGATTTCTTAGGGTTCAAAGATATCCTATAGTGTATAAATCTCTCCAAAAATTGATTAAGATGACTTATATGATTTCTTCATTCCTTTTATGCTACATTCAGATCATATTGATAAATCTCAATGATTTTCCTAATGAGGTCATCATTGCACGTTCAGAAGTGGATCACGCATTCATTATTCCAAAAGTCAATCTAAGATATTAGAAAAATTATTAAGGAGTCATCAAATATGTCGTTGGTCTATCTTCCTCTTTGACCAATACTTGGTTATAACATGAAAAACCATCTAACAATGACATCATGCAAGCCCCAATGGCGCTTTATAAAGTATTCCCCGTGTTGGGAAGTGCGTAATTATCTTTAAGGATCAATTGGTTAAGGTTTCAAAAATTGACACAATGTCTTATATCACCATTCATTTTCCCAACAACAACAAGATTGTTAAAGTTACATCATCATGAGTCATTCTCCAGGTCAATCTTGTGTGTCAAGATTGAGCCTCGCATGTTGAGGTAGTGCCTTATAGGATCTTGATTTGGCCTCATGAAACTTGGAGAAGAATCTTGAGTTGGACTCAATAATGGTTAATTTTCATGTGTTGAGGAAAGTACTTTGTATGTTAAAGTGATGATGTTGTACAATATTTTTATTCAAGGCTAAAGTCTTGTGTTTCAAGAGAGATCCTCATGTGTTGAGGTGGTGCCTCATGTGTTGAGGTGATGCTTTTCATGTCGAAGCATGTATGGTGTGTGATGTACTACTAACCATGGTTGAGCTATTAAGTCTCCTCTAGATATTGTCAACCTCTAGAGTAAATTACTTTAGCATATAACCAGTTGGAATGATCGTAGAAAAATATGATCACATCATTGGGAAAATATCCTTAGTATATTTGATATGATAATTAAGGTAGCACATATGGACCATGGAGATAAGACAAGAGATAAAGTAAGATGTGATCAGATATGAGAGAATGTGAATTGCTCATAAAGAATTAATTAAGAGATAATTTGAATTGTTAAACTTTAGTGAAGACTTCAATTAATCAAAGGAGAACTTGAATTGATCACTACAGTGATGTTAACAAGAAAGAATCAGTTAAGAGAGTTAACTAAGTGATAACAAAGAAGATCTAGTTAACTAAGTGTTATTGCATGATGACACTTATGTTAAACTAAAAGATGACACTTATGTTAAACTAAAAGAAGACACTTGTGTTGCGAAACTTGCATGACGACACTTAAGTTATCCACCTAACTAAGTGGTAAGGCTTTCAGTTAAGGAGCGAGTTCATCCTAAGAGTCAGTTCAGTGAGTTAATGAATTGCATGAGAACTGGGGTGCACTTCTTCATTCAAGATTGATGCATCTAGGTGGAGGGAGAGTTCATCCTGAAGTCAGAAGATAAAAATAGAATCTGGTGCATGATAAGAATATATAAATGTGTCATATAGGATTGATAAATTAAATGTGAATTAAATTATCTTCTCCCTTGAAGGAAATGTGCTTTCCTTTGTGTAGGATATTATTATGAGTCTCTCTCTTCTTTATATTTCTCACTCTATAATTGCACTAGGGGTGCTTGATATAAATGACATTCTTTTCTATCTACCAATATAATAAGGAATGTTTTGTTGAGGTTTTCTACATCAAGTCATAGATGGTTTCACCAGAGTAAATTCATGTGCAGAATGTGATTGAATTTGATTGCTTATGTTCATGATTATTACTTGATTTCAAGTACTATTATGTTTCCGAATTAAAGATAAAAAATTAACATGGAATTAGAGCTCAGCTCATGAAAGAGCTAAGTTAAGAAATCAAGCTTGAGCCTACATAGATATTGAGTGAGCACAGTACTTGAAGAACAATGGATTCAATATTAGTGAGACCGGAAGACCTTCTTGAAGGAAATTCGAACTTCAATACTTGGAAGGCCGGGATCCTTAATATTCTGGAAGGGATGTTTTGGATGGGTATGTATACAATGTTGTTTAAGACCCTACTTCTAATGCAGGGCGCATTACCTTCAAGAAGAATCAAACCAAATAAAAGAGAATAATTTATGATTATGTGAAAGAAAACTTTATGCGAGTGACTACTCCATTGAAGACAGCAAAGGAATGCCTTGACACTTTGAAAAATCTTTATGAGAAGAAGGAGCCCAGTCCAAAGATAGCATTAAAGGACAAGCTTTGAAATCTGAATATGGAAAAGGATGAAGCTGTGGATTCCCTCTTCACAAAGATCTCTCAAGTAAGAGATCAACTCATGCTCATTGGTGTGATGGTCGATAATTATGATCTCATTCAGACTGATTTTGATGGTCTTCCATCCTCGGTCTCACTAGAGACATTCTTGGATATAGTAAATGGTCGAGAAGTGAAACCTAACTTTGAGAGACTGTGGCATGATTTCCTACAAGAAAAAGGGCGAATACAGAGCAAGTATATTTCTTTCAAAGAAGAGAACATCGCTCTTGCATCATGGACCAAAAGGAGAATGATTTCAAGAAATTTGATAAGTCTAAAGTTAATTGTTTCAATTCCAATAAGAAGGGTCATTGTGCAAGAGAATTCTGTGGAAATAAAAGAGGAAAGTTCAAGGGTAGGTTTCATGCTTCTACTGCTATAGAAGATGAACCTACAAGAAAGAATTCATTCGATGATCAAGAGACGAGGAAGGAGTACTATCTTGTCTCAACCCTTTCTGGATACATTACCGCTCGAGTTAAGGCATGGTTGGTGGACAGTGGTGCATCCAAGCACATGTCTAGGTATAGGATTTCTATCACAAATCTGAAGGAAAAGAAGTTTTCTTGTAAGGTGGAGCTTGGAGATAATACGACCTATTTGAACCAAGGTATTGCATCCACTTATTTTCAGTTAGACTCAGGATATGTATTGCATGTGGATGAAATTATGTTTGTCCCAAGATTGAAGAAGAACCTCTTGTCTGTTTTGGTTCTAGAATATAAAGGATTCAAAGCCTATCTTTATGGATAATAAAGCACTCCCGTGGCCTAAGCATGAAGACTTGAACTCCACATATGTTATTGGATTTAGAGAGGGAGGCCTCTACAAAGTTCCTAGAAATAACATTCAATCCCCGATCCATGACATAGTCATTCCTTGTGATTTGTGGCATATAAGGCTTGGTCATATCCATTTCAAATAACTAACTAGATTGGAAAAGATGGTGAAAGGTATGCCTATGTTTAAATCTGATTTTGATAGTGTTTGTAGAAGTTTCTCTCTTGGAAAGAACATTAATAATAGTTTTCCAAGTAGTACCAAAAGATCCAAAGGGATCCTTGACTTGATTCGTTCCAATCTATGTGGTCCTATGTCTGCACCCTCCTTGATTGGTTATTTATATTATGTGATTTTCATAGATAACTTCTCTCATAAGTCATGGGTTTATTTTGTGAAGGAAAAGAGTGAAAATTTCAACAAGTTTCAAGAGTTTAAAGCACTAGTTGAGAATCAGACTGGAAATCACATTTGTGCCTTGAGATCTGGTAATGGAGGAGATTTTTAGTCCCATGACTTTAATGAATTTTGTCTAGATGTAGGAATAAAAATATAGCTAATTGTACCCTACAACCCCCAGTAAAATGTGGTTGCTGAAAGAAATAATAGAACAATATGTGAGGTTGCAAAAGCCATGATGTGTGATCAGGATCTTCCCACATCCTTATTGGCATAAGCCTCCAACACTGCTATCTATATTCAAAATAGAAGCCCTCATGATATCTTGGGAAAAAATGCTCCTGAAGAGGTCTTCACTAGTGAAAAGCTAGATTTTGGAGGCTTGAATATTTTTTATTGTCCTATATACATTCATGTGCAAAAAGAGAAGAGGACAAATATGGATCCATGCATAAAGAAAGGAACATTTTTTGGATATAGTGAATCCTCCAAATCTTACAGAATGTATGTTCTAGAAAAAAGAAATATTGAATTCAGCGGAGATGTAACATTTCATGAAGAGGATTCCTTCAAGCACTCCAAAGAACTTCAGTGTGATTTAGATATGGAGGAGTATGATACTCCTGTGATGGAGGATCTAGTTTTTAATTCTCCCATTTCAAATGTTGAGAGGGAGAATCCAGAAGAATCCATAGATCCACTTGATCCTAAAGAGCCAAAATATCTGATAGAAATATCACTTGATGGACCTCCTACTAAGAGGAGATATGTATGGTGTTGATACATTTTATAAGAAGAAGAAAAATCATAGTGCACCACCAAGCTCATCCAGAGAGCGAAAGAGACCTGAAATATTTTCACGATATGTAGCACATATGAGTCACATCAGTGATTCAAAACCCTCTACCTATGAGGAATCCTCAAAGAAGCACGTATGGAAATATGCCATGGTAGAAGAATATAAATCTATCATGAAGAATGATGTGTGGTAAATGGTTCCTAAACTATACGGGAAGTCCATATAAAATTCCAAATCGCTTTATAAAATCAAGCATGAAGCCATGGAAGTATTGAAAATTATAAAGCAATATTTGTGGCCGGTGGTTTCTCAGAGAAATATTAATAGACTATGATGAGACATTCTCTCATGTGTCCAGGTACACTACTATCCGAACCATAATTTCCCTTGCTTCAATTTCGGGTTGGAAACTTCACTAGATGGATGTGAATATTTCCTTCCTCAATTGTGAGGTTGAGGAAGAGGTTTGCATACAACAACATGAGTGGTTTGTAGTTCATGGGAAGGAGTCCCATGTATGCAAACTTAAGAAAGCATTGTATGGGATTAAGCAATCCCTGAGGGATTGGTATTCGAGGATTGACAACTATCTTCTGAGGTTGGAGATTCTCCAAAAGTGAAGCTAGCCCCAACATATAGTTTAAGGTTGTGAAGAACCAACCATTGATCTTGGTTATCTATGTTGATGACTTGTTCCTTACTGGAGAGGAGAAATCGGTAGCTCAGTGCAAGAGGGAGCTCACTTCTTAGTTTGAAATGAAAGAACTAGGTCTTATGCACTATTTTCTTGGTCTAAAAGTTTGGCCAAGGAAAGATGATATCTTTCTTTGTCAAGGAAAGTACACAGTTGATGTGTTACAGAGATTTGGTATGATGGTCTCTAGTACATGTCTACTCCAATGGTGTCTAATCTAAAGAATCTACATGAGTCAAATTCTAGATCGAATCTAGTGGATCCCACCATGTACAGATAACACATTGGTTCCTTAATGTATTTGATACATAGTAGACCATACATATGTTATGCAGTGAGTGTCGTGATTCAATTCATGCATGATCCAAGACATAGACATTGGGTTGATTCCAAGAATGTACTTGGATACCTTCGAGGTACTATTTCTTATGGACTCAGATATGCTTCCAGTGGTGGAGTGATGCTACTAGGATATTCCAAATCTGATTGGGGTGGTAGTATTGTGGACCGAAAGAGTACATCCATATTTTGTTTTAGCTTGGGATCAACTATGATCTCTTGGTCCAAAAGGAAGTAGGGTTCCATATCCCAAAGTACTATAGAAGTAGAGTAAGTATATTGCAACAATTATCGCCTGCTGAGAAGATGCATGTCTTAGGCATATACTTGTTGGGTTGTTGGGTGAGAATCTTGATACTACTGGCATTCGCTCTGACAATCAAAGTTGCATTAAGATCTCAAAAAACCATGTGTTTCATGACAGATCGAAACAAATTGAGATGAAGTATCACTACATTAGAGACATGGTGCAAAGAGGTGCCATAAGACTTCAATACATTGCTTATAGTGAGAATATTGAATATATGTTGTCTAAGCCTCTATCTTTGACAAAGTATAGGTACTTCCGAGGCAAGCTTGTCATGGAAGAGAATTCCTCCCTCGCTAAGAGGGAGTGTTAAAGTTATAGCATCATGAGTCATTCTCCAGGTCAATATTGTGTTTCAAGATTGAGCCTTGTGTGTCGAGGTAATTCCTTATAGGATCTTGAGTTTGACTTAGGAAACTTGAATAAGAATCTTGAGTTGGACTGAAGAGTGGTTAAGTTTCATGTGTTGACGCAAGTGATTTGTATATTGAAGTGATGATGTTTTACAGTCTTACTAGTCAACGCTAAGGTATTGTGTGTCAAGACAAATCCTCATGTGTTGAGTTGGTGCCTCATTTATTGAGGTGATGCTTTGCATGTTGAAGCATGTATGGTGTGTGATGTACTACTAACAATGGTTGAGCTATTAAGCCTCCTCTAGAGACTGGACACCTCTAGAGTGAATTAATTTAACATCTAACCACTTGGAACGATAGTAGAACAATATGATCGCATCACTGGGAAAATATCCTTAGTATATTTGATATGATAATTAAGCTGGCACATATTGACCATGCAAATAAGACAAGAGATAAAGATATGACCTGATAAGATATGAGAGAATTTGAATTTCTCATAAAGAACTAACTAAGAGAGAATTTGAATTGTTAAACTTTTGTGAAGACTTCAGTAAATCAAAGGAGAACTCGAATTGATCACTACAGTAATTTTAACAAGAAATAATTAGTTAAGAGAGTTAACTAAGTGATAACAAAGAAGATATAGTTAACTAAGTGTTATTGCATTATGACACTTATGTTAAACTAAAATACGGCACTTGAGTTGTGACACTTGAATGACGACACTTGAGTTGTGACACTTGAATGACGACAATTAAGTTAGACACCTAATAAGTGGGAAATGTGAAATTCCACGGGGGTAGATCACTAAGCTTGAACAAACCTCACAATTTCGCTCAGTTAATTGCAGAGAAGAATTTAGCAGAAAGGATGAACAAATTCACTAATGAAACTCAAAAGATATGAGAAAATAATGATAATACATTCATCAGCTGTAAGCTGGCAAAAATATGTCAATACAATAGAATGAATTTGATACCTCCAAGGGTGATTCAAATTATCCTCAAGTCATGGCTTAGTCAGCATTAGAACCATCTCCCGATAAGACTCAATGACCACCGATGGTGAATAAATAGTCAACTGGGGTAGAACTGAGCCTAACTGAACCATGTGAGCACTGAAATAGGGGAGGAGACTCCAATGGACGCATAACTGGCTGTCAGTAGTCAAGTGGAGTCCTTCTATACTCTGAAACAGTCAAATGGGAGCTAAATTCAAGTGATTGAGCAATCAATACATGAAATGACTGATGGAGGTCCTATAACTATGTAGTAGGGCACATTAGTAACTACATTTATGACAACAATGCGCACTAGGTGGGTAGGAGGGATATTGATGACTAGAAACATGCTCCAGGGGGCCTAAAACAAGGACTATGTGCTAGGATACTCCACTGCTGCTAACTGGATGCATGCATGCATGAAAATCCAACATGTGATGGTGAGAATATTCCAACACCCCCCCTTAAGCTGGACCATGAGGAAATATAACTGAAAAAATAGGGCCCCAGTTACTGAGACCAAAGTTCACTCCGTACAACAATCTAAATAAAATGTGAGGAAAGAGGGAAAACCCAATGGGAACAAACCCTCCCCCGCTCAATATAGACTATAGAAAAATATAATCAACCAAGGTATCACTCACTCCAAGAAGGGATTGGAGGTAAGTGAACTTCTTCACCGAAAAAGACTCGGTGAAAATATTTGCAATCTTCCCTTATGTAGGACAGTAGAGCAGTGTGATGGTATGATCATGCACCAATTGTCACGTCCCCTTTCATCGAACTAGTGCGATGGAGAGAACATGACGCTGAGGCTGGGCATCTAGCCCCATGTTTATTAACAAAATTCATTGGAAATATAAAAATAAAAATAAAAACACATGTGCAAATGTATAAATGTAAGAAACACAGCGGAAGTAAATTCAACTACACATCTAGCATACATTCAACATATTCATACCATTCATCAATTAAAGACATTGTAGAATTAACACAAGAGAATACTAATCTTGAAGCGAAGTAGTCCCGAGCAACTGGCTATGCAACTGCAACGTTCCACCCAAACATAGGCCAGTTGTGCTCATCAATCTCTCAACACAATTTCCACCCCCGAGCTGGGCATGATTTCTACAAGGAAAAAGGGAATAGCGGACTCATACATAGCTAAATATACACTAAAATCAGCCAAGCCAATCCACAGTCGGGTTTATCATGCTGCTAAGGAAATGTAAAGGAAGAATTTTTAATCTAGTGAGCTCAACCACAGAGCTATGGATACCTCTACAAGATCTATCCAGCTTGGTCCCCACAATACCTACACACCCGGCACAAGGAATTATTCCCTTCACTACTACACAGTCCCTCAGGCCATACCTTCCATTCTAGTGTTCTTCAAGGTGTGCATAGAAGAGTAACCATCCCTTTTGATCTTTCTTGAGGTTACTCTCTTCACTAGGTTTATCAAGCCAATTTTGGTCCTCTTCCACTCCTAATTCTTACTTACAGTTCAAACCAAAATAGGGATTCAAATAACAGCAAAATATCAAGTGTTGGGCATGAAGAGAAACGTTTTGACAGTGGGATGCCCAAAATGGGTTTCCATTAGTTTTAGAAAAACGTGGGCAACCCAAAATGAAATGGCATATGGGAAATCAACCCTGGGAGAGAAAAATCATTTTCAGAAAACGTTTATGGGCATTCAAGGGACAGAAACGGCCTCCATAACCCGCCAAATCGTGACTCCCTTCCTCCGATCCACTGTGCAATACAAAAACGAGTTCCTAGCTATGGAAAAATGCAGGAAAATGATGGAAAACATGAAGGAGAAATCCCCAGCTAGCTCAGACTACGTGAGGGAGAAAAGACCATGGTGAATAATTGTTTGGGAACAATTTTGTGGGTGTTTTCTTGCCCAAGAATCCAAAATATGATTTCTCATATTGATGGCTTTCCCATACATGAAATTGGCTTCCATACCTCCCCATTCCCAAGGCATTAACTACCTCAACCAACTCTAGGAAGAATTCAATGATTGGGTGCATAAGTCAAAATGGGTAGTTGAGGGTTTATGGGTTCATTCATTAACATTTGGATTAACACCATTGGCTCAAGGGTTTGAATATTTCCCTCCCTATTCCTTATAAAATCATGCCCCCATCTCTTGTTGCATTGCTTAGCTAGTTGTGGGTATTTCATTAAAATTCATATTTACATGATGTCATAATTTCTATTGTGCGTGGCTAGCACAAGAACCATATGCATCGATTTTTTTTAATTGCCGATACATAAAAATCTAAATCGATGGAGGGGCCTTGGCCTTGAGATCCTCACCATGATTTAATAACGATATTTACATCATTTACAATTTTAATGCAATAGGGTCAAAATCGGGATATTACACCAATCCTCGGATGTAATGCATGTGTATATCAATATGTTTGGTTCTTTGTCTCAGAACCGGATCTGTAGAAATCCTGATAGCACTTTGATTGTCACAATAGATGACTGGTGGAGTACTGTAGCGAATCCCAAACTCTGACAAGATGCCCCGCAACCAAATACACTGTGTGGCTGCATTCACTGCACCTTTGTACTCGGCATCAACTGATGAAAGAGCTAAAGAAATCTATTTTTTTCTCGACCAACAGATAGGACTAGATCCAATCATGAAAACAAAACCAAATGTAGACTTCCAATCTGAGTTGTCTCCGGCCCAATTTAAATCTGTATACCCAACTAGGTTCAATGGAGACCCAGATGCATAGTGAATACCATAGGTATTCATCCCTTGCACATAATGCAAGATCCTCTTTGCTGCCTTCCAGTGAAGCTCATGAGGCTCCTACATGTATCTGGAGACAACACTAACTGCATAGGATAGATCAAGGCGATTATGTGTAAGAAACAAAATACTCCCAATCAACTGTTGATACAAAGTACTATCCACCAAAGGTGTAGAAGAACCATCCTCAAGGTTGATCCCTGAAAGAAAAGGAAATGTTGTTGGTTTGCATTCCGTCATATGAAACCTGTCAAGTAGATATGATGCATACTTGGACTGTGCAACCTTGATTCCTGAGTCACTCTGAGAGACTTCAAGACCAAGAAATTGTTTTATCAGTCCTTAAGAGATTAATTAATTATCTTTACTTGGCCATTCTCTTGGGAGCAGTAAGACGATGAATGATCTTGTTTAAACCCAAGCTTTAATGCCAATTTCATCATCATTTTATTTTGGAAGTGACTACCATGGTCGTTGGCAATGTCCTTTGGGATCCCAAACCGAGTGATAATCTAATTGAACACAAAGTGGGATGCAGTCGCACCACCGGATTTGATAGTCGGCATGGCCTCTTCCCACTTAGTAAAATAATCAATGGCCACAATGATATGGTGATGCCCCCCAACCAAAGTTGGGTTGCAATCCATGAAATCCACCCCCCACTTGGTGAAGGGACCGACGGTTATGACTGGATGTAAAGGGGTGGGACGTGAGCACATATTTCGAGAAAACACCTAGCAAGGGTGACATCTATTGACTGCATTAATGCAATCCTTAAAGATATAAGGCCAATAGTAACCATCTAACAGAATATTTTGAGCTATAGCAAGCCCGGATAAGTGACCACCACACACCCCAGTATAGTATTCATTAAGCATAGCCTCCACTTCTTCATGAGTCAAACAATGACACAAGATGGAATCCAACCCTTGGTGATAGAAAGTTTCACTGATGATAAGGTAGTTCTTAGCTTGATGATGAATACAACGTCATTCATATCTTCAAAAATGTGGAGGGAAATTCAAGGTCTAGAGATACACAATGATGTCTCCATTCCAGGGGTATGAAGACGATATAAGGAAGATATGCTCATCCACAAATGATTCATCATGAACTGTGTCCTCATAAAGCCTAGGGAAATATGATATCAACTCCACAAAGACCAAATACTTCTTTGATTTCATCGAATCAAAATCAAGATAGGATTCTTGTAAAATCACAATCCATTTATTATATTTACCTCCAATCATATGTCATTTCAATACATATTGAAATGGATTGATATAATCCATAACAGTGGTCTTCCAAAGTAAAATGTAGTGACGTAACCATTGGACTGCATGGAGAGTCGCGAGAGATAATTTTTCACGTGAGTATACCTGAGTTAACCGTCTACTAGACTTTGACTAAGATAATAGATAATGTGCTCCTAGATCTCGTCATCCTATTGAACCAAGACCATGCCAGTTGTCTCTTGGGACGTGGTGATATAAAACAAAAATTCTCTACTGTAGTCGGGAGGATGTAGTATAGGCACCGATACTAGGGATTTCTTAAGAGAATCGAAGGAATCTTGGGCTCACTCATACCATATAAAATGAATGTCCTTATTCAAGAGGCACATGAAACCCTCAGTAAGGCTGGAAAATTTCACTACAAGGTGACGTAGAAAATTAGATTTCCCATGTAGACTTTGAAGTTGAGTAATTGTGCGTGGGGGAGGAAATTGAATTATTAACTCGAACTTTAAGTGGTTGACTCTAATCCCTTCCTTTGAAACGATGAATCCCAAAAGGTGACCAATTCTCATGCAAAAGATGCACTTGTGTGGTTTTAACTAAATCTTATAACATCGGCACCTTTCGAATACAATACGAAGGTGGTCTGGATGATCCACTCTCTTGCAAGAGTGAGCAACAAGGTCGTCAAGATAAGCCCCCACAATATGTTTAAGATCGTGAAACAGAAAGTTCATAGCCTGTTGGAAGGTCGCTTCGACATTTTTAATGTCGAAGGGCATTTTTCGGTATGTGAAAGTGCCGAAGGAAAAATAAATGCATCTTGTGTTGACCTTCGGGCTTGATCTGGATCTGATTATATCCTGAAAAACCATCCATAAACGAAAAAATATCACTTCCCACATACTCATATAAAATATGATAAATTAAAGGTGTGGGAAAATTGTCCTTTGGACATCATTTATTCAGATCTATAAAGTCTATCCACACATGGATGGTTCCTTGCTTCTTATCTAGAGGAACGAGGTTAGATACCCATTCAGTTAAGGGAACCGGATATATGAAGCCATCTTTAAGGATTTTCTCTACCTCTTCTTTGATAGCGGGTGCCTTCCTGGGATTCGCCGCCCGTATGCGTTTCCGAAAAGGTTTAGCATGAGGATAAGTTTTAATTTCATGTTCGACAATACTCAGGTCTATATCTAGCATCTCTTCATAATACCTGGAAAACACGTCCCAAAATTCTTTAAATAAATCGATGTATATTTGAACTTCTTCGGGGGAGCAGTATGAACCAATATATACATTCTCCACTTTTTTGGGAGTTTGAGAAATGTCGATTAGAATGGTGGGATATATTTTTTCCATGTTCCCTTCAGCGTATATATATTTTGTATCCAAAGCGACCACAAGGTGACTGACTTTCTCACTTAGAGGCAACCAAAACTTGTCTTGCTCAAACCTCTCAAGATCGGGAAGAAAATAATATCTATGATGAAGGTCTTCCCAAGGCTTGTTGGGATCATTAATGGCCTTGATAATGGATTCATCTGAAGGTAAAATATCATCAAGGAAATCATGCAAACAAGATGAGTTGACCGCCCAAGCCAACAGTAGAGCGGGATCCTCCTCCTCCATCTGCGAATAGGAAGGATCCAAGTCTACAGTGACTTGTTGTATAGATTGATAAGCAACCTCAACTGTAGACAGTGGTGCAGCCATTCCAATTTGTGAATGTCCTTTTCACAATGCAATCGTGGAAGGAAGTGTCCATGGATCGTTAAAATATGAAGTGTAGAATGACATTGGACTCAACAACAAGGGAGTAGTTTGTATTTTATTCCTTCACACTTGAACTTAATGAATTGATTTTGATGATTTGTGGAGTATATTCCTAACGTAAGTAACCATTGGATTCCTAGAATGATGTCTACTCCTCCTAAAGGTATTGTGTAGAATCCAAATTCGATGTTATAATCATCTATCTGTAACTTGACCTTGTGGCATTTCCCTTTTCCATCGATCTTCTTCCCATCTTCTACCATCACTCTTATGTCGGTTTCTGGATATACGAACAGGTTTAACCTCTTTGCCACATTCACATCTATAAAATTATGAGTGCTTTTTGTGTCTACCAGTATGGTGACATTCTCTTTTTCGATATGCCATAATAATTTCAATGTTTGCGGCTATGCAATACCTATTATTGCAACTAGAGATATTTTGGGCATTACTTCTTCAGCCTCTACATAGATATCATGATCATCCTCCTTGCTAGCTTCATCCTCGGAATCGCTAATGGATGATTATTATTCCTTCTCTGCTTCACAGTTATACAATTTTTTATTACTGCATTTATGCCCTTTCACCCATTTGTCTCCACAATATCTACACTTGTTTAGCCATTTTCTTTCTGTGTCTTGGTGTTGTTTTTCATTCTCCCTCATGTGGAGTGGAATGTACTTGTTAGACTTATCCAAGGAGAATTTATTGGATCCTTCATTTGCATATTTATTTGACTTCTCTAGTTTTGTGAATGACGGCTTGTTGTACTTGTTTTTGTTTTCGATTAATTTGGCTGCATATCTCGCATCCTCAATGTTTTTAGGTTTCCATAGCTTGAGTTCACTACGGATGTAATCCTTTAACCCACAGATATACATTTTTAGTAATTGTTCATCTGAGAATCCATCTTGTATTGTTGTGAGGACTTCCCATTCGTGTGTGTAATATTTGACGTTCCCTTTCTGCTTTAGATGAACAAACTTATTCTAAAGATCATCTTCTTCATCATCATGGAACCTTTTTAATAAGGTTGTGATAAAATTTTCCCAAAGGAAGGCTTCGACGATACACTTCCCACTCCACCATAAAAACCAGTCATAAGCTTCTCCATCCAAATTATTTGTGGTTGTCATTATCTTCTCTCGTTCTCCTATTGGGGGGTTTGATTCAAAGATGCCTTCCATTTTATTGACCCAAACGACAGCTCCTCTATGGTCCTTCCCATCATATTTTGGTAATTCTTTTTTATTTTCTGGTAGTCTCTTTATTGCGTTCTTGGAAAATGTGGGCCACCAAAATAAGTGATTCACTTGTTTCTGACTTTCGTTGTTCTGGAAATAGTCTTTTTATTTGTGATAGTTCAGTTAGTATTGAACTTAGCACCATATTTGTCTGATCCTCATCTTTTTGTTCTGTTTCCATGATGACACTTAAATTATGGAGTTGATCATCAATGTTTCGTAATCTCATACTATTTTCATCAGCGCTTGACTGTAAACTTACTTGTCCCACTTCCAACTTGTTTAGATGTTCTTTGATAGAGTTTAACTCGTCCCTTTGTGTATTAATCTCCTTGCTAAGTTTGTCATTTTTCTTTCGTTGTGCCTCCATTTTTTTATATTAAAAATAAATAGACATAAAATATATTTATTATAAGGTTTAAAAAAATGTTAATAAAAGTATTTACTATATTAATATTAATATTATTATTATTATTATATATATATATTATTAAATTTTTTTGAAAGGTTGTTGGCGGGGGATAGGAGTAGCAGCACGATGAGGTGGGAGTTGACGGGTCGTTGCAGAGTGGCGGCATTGGGTTTGGTGTTGCAGAGGGAAGGTTGGATGTGGCAGGAAGTAGAGCGATGGAATTGGGAACGTATGGTAGTACTAGCGAGGTGGATGCGGTCCGAAGGGACGTGGGGTGGTGTCGATGTGAAGAGGTATGCGCGGAGTATGGCACAGAGTGTGGGGCGGTGGGTGAAGGTGTTGGAAAGTGGGCAGATGAAAAGGAACGAAAGGAATGCGCGGGGGAGGAAGGAGATGGGATGGAAGATGTGGGCAGAGAAACGGAAATGCGATGCGTTGGGAGTGTGGTGGGGTGTGTGGGAGGATGATGTGAGTGAGGTGGGGGGTGGGAGGATGATGTGGACGCCAAGGAGACGACGATCGCTCTAATACCAGATGATGTGAGCACAAAAATGTATGATGCAGAAAAATAAAATTGAATAATTTATATATGAATAATGAACGAGATGATTACATTTAAAATATTACGACCATTAAATATGGTCCCTTTGTGGCCCTTCGAGGGCGTGTCTTTTCCTAGTTATTATCAATTTAATTTTAATAATTGATTCATTTTTAATTATTAGCATTATTATTTTATTATTTTAAATATGTGTCTATTACAGTTTCTCTCTAATTTCAACAGAGGGATGACCAGGTAGCAAATGGAGAAGTCATCATAAAATGACGGACCTTCACCATTATTATATAGGAAAATGGCCCTAGGTAATAGTTCATGGTATTTGACTGAATCGTGTTATTGGTCCTTGGTATTGTACGGAATTTAGGGTTTTCTCTGTATTTTTTATTTTTTGTGTTTTTCTCCTTTTTATTTTATTTTTTGTATTTTTGGGGATTTTATCCCTATTTTGGGGGATTTTCTTTTTTTTTTAGAAAATATGCCAAATTTCCCTATTTTTGGAGAGGGAAATATTTAGAAATAATAATTGAGAGCCAATTTGGGGTTTTTAACTTTAGGATTTGGGGCAAGTGAAGGTTTTATGTAGGAAAAATTGAAGAATGTGATGATATGGCTAGGGGATGAGCATAGTGTGTAAATTTTTGTGTTATTAGTACTCATTTCCTTTCTAACAATATTTTTCCAATAATCCTTCAACATACCCACATGAGTGGTTCTTGGGTTGACTACAACCCATTACTGTCGATCTGTAAGGAGATTTTCCATTTTAAGCTTCCAAAGTTCAAAATTGTGTCCATTGAAATTTTCATTTCTATCCTTGATCTTCTAGTCATTCTAACTATAAATCAATATCTCTATAGACTCCCACTGAAATAGGTATTCCACAGATCTAAGATAAATCCAAAACCCTCAACAACAAAGGTGTCCCCTTGTAGCCAAATACAGCCCTATTATCAACTATTGGTTCTTAATACTATTTCCAGTAGGGTTGCAAACTCAATTTATTTCGTTAGATTTATTAAAATGTTCAGTCAACAATGGCATACACAACACATCAACACATAACACATAAATTACCACCGAAACCCAATCTCACGAAGACCAGAAAACTAGTGAGCTCCCAACTCATCTATTATCAAGCATAAATTTACTCCATTTGCATGGCACTAACACAAAACCAGTCGGTACTCACTGTTACATATGTGATTACCATCACTCACATTATGCTACACACATGACAACAACTATCAGCAATCCATACATTGTCATTGCATCTTATTTATAGGTGTGCAATGCAACTAATTTCTCATTAATGGTAGTCCACAACTTCCTAACCTAATACAAATATTCTACTTTGACTTGTCAATAGTAGTTGATTATACATTGAATTTCTATTCATCCAAGTGCCCGTTGAATTCATGCTTCATCAACTTACGCTGACCAATTCATTTTCCTTTGTCGAAACAAATCATTCCATCCGATCAGTCGATTAGACTTCCATTGTATGTCTCCTTCGACTGTAGTCAACCTATTCCAGTTGACTATCAACTTTTTGGTCAATTTCATGAAAAGAATATAACACTCCAAATAGGTAAATGATCAAGTTTTCTAGATTCATAGGAATATGACACTTTTTGGTGATTTGTTCAAGTCTTTACGACTTTTACTATTGGGGAAAAGAGATTAGACATAACAAAACCAAAAAGATTAATAAATTCCAAGAAGAGGTGGTATATAAAGACACCATTTCATCACGAGAAGTTTGCATGACGCTTGAAACCCTTGTTGCAGTGAAAATATGGTAGCGCTTCCGCGCTCTCGTGAGCAGGGTCTGACATTGGCAGGAGGATTGTGGACGCCACTCTGACAGGTCTGACGGATCTAGGCAGGGGCCCTCTCCCCAAGTGGCCTAAGATAGGGACTTGCAACCCCACGATTTCGCAGTCGTTAGGTGATCCGGCAAGTCTGTCCAATGCCGAATCAAATGGAGTGGAGACAGGAACCAAGCGGAGGATGGGGTCGGGCAGCTGCCTCTCCAAAACCCTGAATATTCCGGCTATAAAGATCAAGTCAGAAAAGATCCGTGAACGGGTTGAGCAGTGGCGCGAAAAATCCCTAATCGGTAAATTTGTGGGGGTTTGGCCCAGAGAACAAGATCTTGTGAACTGGATCAAAACCACATGGAAACCCAAAGGGCATTATGATCTTCAATTGGGAGCCAAAGGGTTTTTCACCATAATCTTCTTTAACATTGAGGATCGAGACAGAATTCTGGAAGGAGGCCCTCATTTTTTCTTCTCAGCAGGATTATGCCTTAGACCCTGGAAGGAAAGGTTTAATCCGGAAACTGAGGACGTAACAGTTGCCCCAGTCTGGATTAGGTTGTTCTCCCTGCCATGTGAATACTGGATTTGGAGATCCTGCAGGATATTGGCAACACGCTTGGCGAATTCATTAAAGTGGTGGATCAGACTAAGCAGCAGAGATATACTACATATGCTCGGATATGTGTCTACATGGACTTGTCAAAAGAGCTACCATAGGCGATCAGTCTAAACTGGGAAGACGAGGAGTGGCTTCAACCTTTAGACTATGAGCAGCTCCCGTTTCGTTGTCGCCAGTGCCATGAATATGGACACCTGAGTAAGAATTGTCCCCAGGTAAAATCCTCTTCCTCTCCCTCTAAAAGTGGCCCTACTGGTGAAACGGAGAAGGAAGGGTTCACGCAGGTTCGCAACAGGCGAAGAAATAAACCGGTAGGACAGAACAAAGCTGTTAAGGAGATTCGTGGTAAAAGGATTGAAACCACCAATCCCTTTCAGATCTTGGAAGAACCACAGGAAGAAGGTGAGATCGGCAGGAATAAAGATGAAGTGAAATCTAAACAGATGGAGGGCATAGTCGAGGAAGTTGAGCAGTGCTTTGAAGCGGAAAATCAAATGGAGCCAATGGTAGAAGATGGAGATAAGGACATGGAATTAAGTGAGCTCAATCTAGATGAGCTTGAGAGAGAATGTGAAATGAAAGGTAAAGGGTATGTCACTCGAAGGCAATTAGAACTTCTTCAAGCAGCAATTTTCAATTCTAAAGTCTCTAGCCAATTGGGGATAGCTTTAGATCCACAGAAGGGAAGCAAGAGGAAATCCCCATAGGAAGATCTGAAAAGAGGCAGGAAGACAAATAAACAAAGTATAGCAGAGATAGGAGTTAAGTTAATCGACTCTTGTCAATATCCTACTATATTGGCAGCCTTTTCTGAAGTCAATAAGGTTAATCAATGAATCTCAT
This sequence comes from Larix kaempferi, assembly GCA_027924585.1. NCBI lineage: Eukaryota > Viridiplantae > Streptophyta > Pinopsida > Pinales > Pinaceae > Larix > Larix kaempferi. Next base: position 21,586,523 of record BSBM01000767.1, on the reverse strand, counting down.
CTCCTGGAATATTTGGGGTTGCAACCACCCCAGGAAAATAAAGACCCTGGCAAGAAAGATTAAAAAGGAAAAACCCGATATTCTCTTTCTCCAAGAGACCAAAGGTAGTTCTCAACTTTTGGAGCAAGTGAAGTAGAAAATCTGGAGAGGAAGTGATTTTATGGCTATTGATGCAATGAGGATGGCAGGTGGTATGGCAGTCTTCTGGCAGCCTGAATCCCTATGTCTTTCGACTCGGTAGGCTAACCGCTTCTCATTGAGTGCTTAGTTTACTGATCGGGTTTCTGGGACCTCTGGTCGGCTGGTGAATATCTATGGCCCAAGTGCCTTCCCCCAGAAAAATGCTTTTCTTCAATTCTTATCATGGCTAAAGGACCAAGCGAAAGAAGGATCATGGATTATAGGAGGGGATTTCAATCTGATTTCGTCTCTTGAAGAAAAGAAAGGGGGCAGGAGGGCTCTAGACAAATTCTAGGAAACCTTTGGTGATTTCATTTCCCACAGCCCCTTCATGGATATCGAGACCAGCAATGGGATTTATACCTAGAACAACAAACATGGGGGCACTCATCTTGTAGCCTCTAGAATCATTCGTTTTTTGGCTACGGAGGATCTTGTTAGAGATGGGGGGAGGCCCATGCGATTGTCCTTCCTTCAGCTGGCTCTGATCATTGACCCATTTGCCTCCAATTGGAATGGTCCAATGCCTCTTTATTTAAACCTTTTAGGTTTGAGAAATTTTGGTTAGAACATAAGGATTTCAAAGAGATGGTGGGGCAATGGTGGCAGGAACTGGTCCCCCCCAAGGGAACCAGGATGTATCAGTTCCAACAAAAATTAAAGGCTCTCAAAACAAAAATAAAAGCTTGGAACAAGGCTGACTTTGGGCACATTTTTTAGGATAAAACCAAGGTGGTAGCAGAGCTTGAGATATTACACAGGAAGGGCATGGAAGAAGGGTGGAATGATGAGCTCAAAGAGCACGAATATAATTTGTTAAATCAACTGGAGGCCAAAGAAAAACAGGAAGAGATTTATTGGAGGCAAAAATCCAGAAATCTGTGGCTTCAAGAAGGGGATAGGAATACAAAAATTTTCCATAATTCTGTTGTTCATAATCGTCACAAATCCAAGATTTATCAGCTTCGTAAAGTGAATGGCAGCCAGGTGGATTCCAGGCAAGATATTGAAGATGAACTTGTTAACCACTTTGAATACATTCTTAAGGAGGATCAAATGGACCGCAGCAATGCCATCACCCAGATAACTAGTCACATCCCCATATTGGTTACCAATGAGCACAATGAGATCCTGAATAAACCTGTTACTTTGCAAGAGGTTGAAGAAGCCATGCAGCAGATGGCTTTAGGTAAAGCTCCAGGCTCGGATGGTTTCACCACTAATTTTTTCCATTTCTTTTGGGACTTAATTAAACGGGAGGTTATGGCCATTGTGGAAGAATCCCGTAGATGTTGTGGAGTCCTAAAGGATTTTAATGCTACCTTTCTGACTCTTATTCCGAAGGAGAATGGAGCAGAGGTGCCAAGCAAGTTTCGACCAATTGCCTTATGTAACATTATCTATAAAATCATTACTAAGGTTGTTGCCAATAGATTAAAGCCTCTGCTCCCTATTTTGATCAACCCTGAGCAATTTGGCTTTGTGGAAGGCCGACAGATCCTCGATGGTATAATCTTAGCTCATGAAACTATTTATTCATTGAAGACTACCAAGAAACCAGGTATGATGATAAAACTTGATATTGCCAAAGCTTATGATAAACTAAGCTGGCAATATATGCGAAGTATGTTGGAGGCCTGTGGTTTTGGTTCGGACTAGGTTAATTGGATGATGAATCTGGTCACTACCCCCTTATTTTCTATTATGCTTAATGCCTCTCCAACCAGGATTTTCCATTCTTCTCGAGGCATACGACAAGGAGACCCTCTATCCTTGTTTCTCTTCATCCTTATGGCAGAAGGGCTTGGTCGTCTTATTCACTCCCTTTCTGCGGAGGGGGAAATCAGAGGTATGAACCTCCATGAGGGAATGATAAAACAGACCCACCAACAATTTGTTGATGATACTATGTTAATGGGGCACCCTTCAATCCAAGAAGCCCAGGCCTTTAAGAAAAGCCTAAAACTTTTTTCTAAAGCCTATGGGCTCGAAGTCAATCCTGACAAGTCTCGGGTTTTCCTTTTCAATACCCCCGGTGTTACTCAGCGCAACATTCTCCGCATTCTTAATTTCATGAAAGGTTCCCTTCCTACTAAATTCCTAGGGGATCCGCTTTCACAGGGCACGATCCGTAGGATTTCTTGGCAGGACCTTTTGGATCGCTTGAGAAGCAGACTCAATAACTGGATTAATAGACCCTTAAACTTTCCCATCCGGCTGACTCTGGTCAAATCAGTCCTGCAAGCTATGCCGATTTACCTCTTCTCCTTACTGTTTGCCCCTAAATTGGTCCTCAGAGAAATAAGGGCCATCCAACGTAACTTCCTGTGGGGTGGCAGGGATTCCAAATCCAAATTTGCTCTGATCAAATAGGACGTCTTATGTTGTCCCAAGGAAAAGGGAGGTTTGGGGCTCAGAGATCCGGAGGTGGTCAGTGATATCCAAGGATCTAAATTATGGTGGAGATGGTGTAACCACAACAATGAGCCTTGGGCGAAACTCTTGCACGTCAAATATGCAAGGGACCATCACACCAATCAACTGATCAAATACAATGCAGATACTTTGGGATCTCACATATGGACGAAGGCTCAAAAAGGAAGAAAGATGGTTCAGGATCACAGCTTTTGGAAAATTGAAGATGGTGAGTTGGAAAAGTTCTGGGATGATTTATGGAATCAATTCCCTAAACTGGGGAATGATCAAAGGTGGCAGAACATCAGAGCTCATGGTCTGACTGAAGACAAACTCAAGGTCTGTCACTACTAGACCAACCCAGTCACAGAGAATTCCAGATCTTGGTTAGGCCATCAATGGTGTACTGGGTTAATTAATGAAGATGACGACTGAGCTTTTGGGGACATGCTCCAAGAAAGATACATTCGTAAAAGAACCGAACCTGATAAATTAAGGTGGGGATACAGGTTGAAAGGGGTTTTCAGCATCAAGGAAGCGTTTGACCTGCAAACTAATAAAGAAGCAAGAGATGAAGTTTCGTGGAGAAAACTTTGGAAGATGAATCCATGGCCAAAAACGGCAATTTTCTGTTGGTTGATCACCTGGCAAAGAGTCCTAACAGGCGAAAACCTTAAGAAACTTGTCATCCAAGGTCCCTCATGTTGTCCCTTATGCAAAAACAGGCAGGAAACGCTCGACCACTTGCTGGATGAATGTGAATTCGCTTCTTTCCTCTGGGATAGAGGGGCCATGATTTTTCGAAAAAGTGATCGTGCTCGTGGCCAACCAGATCAAACTCTGAGTAATTGGAATGATCAAGCTTTTAGCAATCCAATTTTAGCATTGATTTGGCAGATGTTTCCCGGTATGGTATGCTGGAACCTGTGGAAGGAAAGAAATGGGAGGATATTCTGAGATAAAAACCATCGTAAAGAGGTGTGGGAGATTTTGGTCCGTAACATTCAGGAAACCATTAGAAGTAGACAGTGAGCTGACGAGGACAGAAATCTCTCAGAGGGGGAATTCCTTATTGCCAAAGGATGGGGTCTCGGTAGGGATGATATGCTGGGTTTGCGAAGGCAGGACAAGATATGTAAACCCGTCAGTCCCAACTTTTGGTCTCCGGCTGGGCCGACTGGATATAAAATTAATTTTGATGGGGCATCGCGTGGAAATCCTGGGACTGCCGGCTATGGTGGTGTTTGCAGAAATGCGGAAGGAATGGTGTTACAGGTTTTCTTTGGGCACATCGGTCACGATACTAACAACTCTGCAGAGCTTGATGGTCTCATTCATGGTTTGCAGCTGATTACTCAGGGCGGGTTACTATAGAGGAAGATTCAAAAATTATTATACACATGGCTAAAGGGCTGGCGCAAGGGAAGACGACCGAACATGTCACTGCCAGCTGGAGACTTTCTCATCGGTTGGATATCCTGAGTCACCTCGTCCGCGCCAATAGTTCGTTAACTTTCCACCATGTCAGACGAGAGGATAACAAGGTTGCTGATTTTCTAGCAAACTTGGGTGCTGACCGGGCTGGCGGTCACACATTTGGCCACATGGCTAAGCTCAAGCAAGAAGAATGGGCCCACGAGTGCCTCTAGCTGGCCATTGAGGACTTCGCCAAAAACCAACAGGTGGAGGGTGCTCAACACGTACCCCAGGCTGGGGACAGATGTGAGTTGGAGGTCACTCCGATGACGAATTGCTGACATTTTTCATTTATGTGGAGAAGTGATAACTCCCACAGGTCAGTTATTATGAGAGTGAAGGAGAAGTACGGATTCAAGCATTTTCGATCTGAATGCTAGAGTTGCAGCGGCTCCAATCTTTTCTCATCATGGTCTTCATAATTCAGTGTAATTGTGAGTGTACGCTCCTGGATACGGTTAGTTCTTCATGGGACTTGGCCATTTATTTCCCTGCCTCAATCATCATGGACCTTTGGCCTTTATATGTGAGCGCCCTTCTGCGTTGGGTTCATTCATGGCCCGAGTGTGATAATGCTAGCCCTTGTTTCTCGGTTGTTAGTTGTTTAAAAGTGCCTTCCAGGGTGTGGTTTGCGCTATCGCGTCCCCCTGAGTGTTGTTTACCCTCTGAGTTGAACTCTATAATGGCCCTAAACGTGAATTTGGAGACTTCTCTAGGTTGGGCTCTGCCTCTGCCGCCCAGAAAGGTAAAGACAAAGCCAAGTGTACTGGTCGTGGGCCGGGTCAAGTAACCCGAGCTCAAGTCCGAGCTCAATCTGCTGCCACTTTATTCCGTGAACGAATCCTTGAGCCAGTTAGGGAAGACATTGAGGTGATAAAGAAGCAACTATGGAGCGAGGTTCAAGCTCTCTCGTTTGATGAAGTTAAGAATGAAGTGGAGGACTAGGTAATCGATCTTGGTACCACCTCTGGCCGGGCTTCGGCCTATGATAGAATGATCATGACCTATTGGGTCACTAAGAACCTGTTGGCCCATGTCACGATGGGTGGCATTGTGAAACGTCAAGGTGATGAAGAACCGGTCAAGGCTTGGAAGGCTCACAATGCAGACAACAGGCTAATGCATTGCAAAATTGATGCTATAGCTAAAAATTTGGCTCTCTTTCTCTTATTCGGGCCTGGATGCTCAGGGGAATTGGGTCTCCAGCAAACAGCACCAGCATGTTGCGTCTCAGCCGACGGCTACGGTTCTTCAAGGAGGGGATCTTTCTCAAAAGCTAGAGAAGAACATCAATGCTGTGGTGAAAGGTGTTGTATGATCTTCAGATCTGTCTTGGATTGGGGCTTATGTTTAGAATTTTTTGTCTTCTGTTCTTTTTTAGCTCTCTGTCTGTAACTCGAGATATGGGGAGTGGATACTATTTTGTAAAAGGTATTTTTGCTAATGACAAGGTCGAGTTTTATGGGCCTTCGCTCTGTAATGTCGAGATTCTAGTAGTGTCTCTGTCTATGGTTTTTTGGGGTTCAAACTCTTAACTCTGCGACGTTGTAAGCGCGATATGTATATTTTGTCCATGCAGTAATATATTGCTTTTTTTATTTACAAAAAAAAAGACACCATTTCATCACTCAAGTACAGAATGACAATACATCAAAATGAATTGTTCACTTCTCATAATTCTCACTTATTTGGCATTTTCTATTTCACAAAAAGGTGATCATTCCTATATTGATCTAATATGTAACCAAGTCACTTGAAGTGAGCAAGATTGTGTCCACATACTTGGGTCATCTCACACAATGGTTTCCTTGAAATACGTGCCATAGGTGATGATTATATTCCAACAATCCATTCATTCAGTTTGAGGTTGGTTCATTCATTGGTTAGTCAAGAGCCTAGTCGACATGTTAGTCGACACTCAATCATCCCACTAGTCAACCAACACCAATCGACTATCTATCTCTTCAAGATCGAGAGATGTGTTATACTAGAAAACCCCATTATTAAAACACCCACCCATCAGCATAAGACTCTAGAGATTCAGGAGGTGAAATTAAAGTATGTTCCCCACTCCATGATTTCAATTTTTTGAAGCTCGGGCATAGCTCAGAGTTTCTCAAACTTAGTTTATGATAAAGGATTCGTAAATATGTTAGAAATATTATCAATGGTGCAGCAATATACAAGATTCACAACAAATATATGTATTAATTGTCCCATGTAATGGACATGAAGCTCCACATGATTCATTTTATTGTTCAATGGGATTATCAGCAACATGTATTGTACTCTAGATATCATAATAAATATTAGTCGCTTCACCAACTGAAAAACTGAGTTCTACAAAGAGTTTTCAATTCCATACTACTTATGTTCCATCATTCAGTACAACATGATATTCCACTTCTATAGTGGAAAGATAGACCACCCTTTGCTTCTTGCATGACGAAACTAAGGGTCTTAAGAAAAGGTTAAACACATATCCAAATATTAACTTCATATCATCACCATCTCCTACCCAATTTGAGTCTGTATAACCCTTAGAGGTCTAGTGGTATGAGTGCAATATATTATACCAAGTTTATATGTTCCCTTGATCAAATGAACAATGTACTTGGCTTCTTTCCAGTGGCTTTCTTGTGATCCTACATAAACCAAGAAACCATACTAACAACAAAAGAAAAATTAGGTCAAGTATTAATTAAGTAAATAATACTTCTAAATAATTTTTGATAGTGTCTTGCTAATTCATGGTGTATCACAGTCTTCGGTTCATTTAACTCCCAATTAAAAAGGTGTACAACAAGATTTACAGACTATTTTTGAATATGTTAAAGAGATCCATTACATATTTTGGTTGAGAAATAAAAAGGTCAATCACTAATATGTAGACCTTAAATGCACAAAAATAAATGCAAAATACCAAGGTCTCAATCAATTTCTTCTTCAAACCCAAAATCAAACTTATATTGTTGCCGATTGTTGAACTTTGGTTGTCATTGATGTCAACTAATGTCAAAGAAGATTCAGTATTCCTTGTGCCAGCTTGAAGAAATATATGGATGCCAGTCTAAATAAGTATATCCAGAAGTATATCAAATATATCATGTTTGAAGAAGTACATAAGAAATACATTCACTACGTATGGTACATGCGCAAGTCCCAAGTCCACCCTGGCATGCTACCTCAAAGCTAAGTCAATAGAGTTGGTTGGACAAGGTTCGGGAGTGTGCAAGCAACTTGAGAAAAAGAAGCGTTTGCACAGTTATGCAATCCCCAAAAGTGTGCAAGCTACACCAATCAAATGAAGCATACAGGTTGTTGAAACACGCAAAAGTAAAAAATAAAATAGCGAATGAACAAGTCAAGTGCACAAGACCCACAAGCAATGATATATGAAGGGCGCAAGTCCCACAATAATTTTATTATAATAAAATAAATTTTACCAAAATAATTATTGTAATAAATTTTATTATAAACTTCACCACGATAAATTTTATATATTTTATTTTATTTTATTAGAACAAATACAAATTCTATAAATGATTATTATAATAAATTTTATTATAAACTTCACCACAATAAATTGTATATATTTTATTTTATTTTATTATAATAAATACAAATTCTATAAATGGTTATTAAACATGGACCATATAATTCAACAAAGATTTATGTACTTAATCTTCATGAAAACCAAAAATTATAAAAGGATATGATGAAAACCAAAAGTATATAGAAGGTTATAAATTAATCAAATCAAGATCTTTTGTTCAAATAAACACGTTAAAAATAAGACCAAATAGAATTATCATATATGCAAATAATAGTAATAAAATTATCATTATATATTAAGTAATAGTCTCAAAATCCCCATAAGTGTGCAAGCTACACCAATCAAATGAAGCATACAGGTTGTTGAAGCACGCAAAAGTAAAAAATAAAGTAGCGAATGAACAAGTCAAGTGCACAAGACCCACAAGCGATGATATATGAAGGGCGCAAGTCCCACAATAATTTTATTATAATAAAATAAATTTTACCAAAATAATTATTGTAATAAATTTTATTATAAACTTCACCACGATAAATTTTATATATTTTATTTTATTTTATTAGAACAAATACAAATTCTATAGATGATTATTATAATAAATTTTATTATAAACTTCACCACGATAAATTGTATATATTTTATTTTATTTTATTATAATAAATACAAATTCTATAAATGGTTATTAAACATGGGTTATTAAACATGGACCATATAATTCAAAAAATATTTATGTACTTAATCTTCATGAAAACCAAAAATTATAAAAGGATATGATGAAAACCAAAAGTATATAGAAGGTTATGAATTAATCAAATCAAGATCTTTTGTTCAAATAAGCACGTAAAAAATAAGACCAAATAGAATTATCACATATGCAAATAATAGTAATAAAATTATCATTATATATTAAGTAATAGTCTCAAAAAGTAATAGTCTCAAAAAAAAACTTTACCGATGAACTTGTATATATTTAAACAAATGTAGAGCTTGCTAAAATGAGAAAATGTTGATTAAACACTGTCGATATATGCAAGTATTTATCTCATTTTTTCTTAACACATTTTAATTTCGAAAAAAACTTATCAATGAAAAACAAAACCTCAATGACTGGTAACGCAATAAGCCCCTGAAAATAATTTGTGCATTCCAACTGTGTAAAAAAGATGTATGAAAATAGGAAATGAATCAACACTGTAGATTTATGCAAGTATTTATCTCATTTTTCCTGAACACATTTTAATTTCGAAAAATGCTTATCAATGAACAACAAAACCTCAATGACTGGTAACGCAATAAGCCCCTGAAAATAATTGGTACATTCCAACTGTGTAAAAAAGATGTATGAAAATAGGAAATGCAAGAAAGGCAAAACAGACTTGAGGCATATTGTGTACGCAATATCCTTTCACATTTTATTGCAGGACTAAGTAGCAATTATCCTTTGACACATTTTACTGCAGGACTAAATAGCAATTATCCGTAGTCATACTCTAGGTCAACAAATCCATCTCATTTGCGAAAATAGCATATAAATTCAAAGCAAACCTAAATTTTTTTAATGAAAACGATTAAGAGGGAATCAAAAAGCCATACCGTAATGTTCTTATCCATCAGCTGAATTACAAATTCAAAACTTTGTATACAGATGCTCCAAAAAACAATTCTTGGGGGAGAAAACCAACACAACTTGTACAACGCAAACTTACGCTTCAAAAGAATCATTCAAGATTATAGAATAGAACTCCCACTAGTTACACGGGTATGTAACCTGATTTCACTACACTACACAATTTGAAGCCATGGCTTGGCTATATGTAGACACGCCATTTCATCCTTAGCTTGCTGTTTCAAAACACCTATTAAAGCGCTAAATTTGTTCAACCAATCAAAAGTCCACCTTTACTGCAGATCCAGTAGAACAGACTACAATCGGCCCACAAAGATGACCAGGTAAATGGAAAATATTTAATCTGTTGGAGAGAGTTTGCAGACACAAATACTGCAGCCATGAATTTTCCATGAAATTCAAGATGCTTCCTTACATGCTGTGCATGAATCTGGCAAACTCAACCTTCTCATCTCAAACAGTACTTATTTCAAGTACTGTGGTCATTTCAGAAATTCTATGAATGGAAAAAGTACCCAACCACAATGCCCACAAGACCAATAAAGCAAACAAACAAAAATGAGAAACCCATTTTAGTTCTTCCATGGTGCATCTTCTTCACAACTGCCTGCAAGCACACAAGAATGGAAGAAAGTTTTAAAAATGACAGCCAAACATTCAGAAGTGCATAAATAAAACCACATCAATCCAATGCTACCTTTTCAGAAAAGCAGGTTGACTTCTTGATAATGTAAAGATACCATGGCAGTTATATCAATTGAAAAGCAATGACTGCATTCGAAACTGCGGAGTGGAAATTTGCTAACCCCAACTACTATGGTGTACACCTTGGTCAAATTGATTATTAAATTAATCCTAACAAAACAGTCGTAAAACTTTAGGAACAAATGACTTTCAGGTTAGTGGAGTACATTGCTAAGTTGTGCTCTCAAATACCATTAGTGCCATTCTTATAGTGCAGATAAGTGCACAAGACCATAGACAGAAAGAAAACTAGGTTGCTCCTATTACGATGAAGGCTAACTTGCTAGCAAAGCGATACAGGGACTGCAGAGTATAATACATATTCACTAGGACTGAAAAATTAATACTAAAAATGAAGCAAATATTCACATGTTTCTCCACAACCTTCATAGCATAATTTAATTATAATATCAACTGAAAAACTACAGTTTCAGACCATAGCATGCAAGAGCATGTTTTCGCCTAGACCTCGCCTTCAACTAAATTGCTTTTCCTCATCCCTAGGAAGGCTACAGGGGAGTCCTGTAAACATTATGAGACCATATGTTAAAATCGTATAGGTAAACAGTATCATGATCTATGGTACTTTTGTTGAACCAAGGAAGAGGATAACGAGACCTCCAAGTATCAGTAACAAAGGGCATCTACAACATTATATCCCCTTGTGGTTTATAGCAAAATATTCTAGGGCTGACAACCCCATCAATGGGTTAAGTTATATCAAAGCCTTGAGCCCTGCAAATGAGTCCGCAATGCAACACTTAGCTATATCGGACAGGAAAAGATCTTGCCTTCTGGGTTGAATGTGGGAATTAAATATGGTTGAATCACCTGAACAGAAATCCGGAGCTTTCATCTCCGTGAAAATCAGATTGACCTATTTGACCACCAATAGATAAAGGGATGAACAATGAGCACCACTGCACTTGTTCTATTTGAAACATGAAATGATATCAAAAGGATAGGCACTGCCAAGCAAATAAACGCTATTATTTCTTTTCACATCGATCAACCTATACTAGTCAAAGTGATTCTGTCTATAGTTATAATCAATCATACACGATTCACCAGTGTTTGGTGTGAAAGCAAATATACCATCAAACTCATCACCTCCCCCAACTCCAAAGTATGACCTTCACAAAAATCATCAAATATGAACATCTTGCAACCAATTCTCAAATGAGAGGTTGGATCAGGTAGCAGAATGAAGCCATCACCAAAACAACCACCTTTTCAAAGGCTTTGGTAAGCAGGTTATTGTGCTTAAGCATATAGTAGATGGACTAAATAGCGACATAAGAACATGCCCAGGTCACAAGTTTCATGCAATCCTCTATACAAGTTTCACAAACGTCAGTGAAACAAGAAACAAGAAGACCAATAAAAACCAAGCTAAAATGGTGTGACACTGGACGACACAGTGAATAAGCAATATGATCAGTGTTCAGCCCCTCCACAGTGCACAAGCACCAGTCCGGCACCAGAACAGTTCATTGGGCAAGGATCACAGAAGCGTTCATCATGCTTAAACCTCAGCAGTGCTCAACAGAGACCATTGTGGCAAATCTTCAGCAAACTTCAAAGCATCTCCTGCACCAAGTCAGCAATCAACAACCTGCACTACCTCATTGACAGCTCAGCATGCCATGTCAGCAACAGCTCACAGTAGAAAAGGATGGTGCAGAGGCACATTGGGTGATCAAACTAGACCCAGACGTCAGCAGGACCATGCACAAGCTCATGATCAATTCTAAGTGAACCAGCACATGCCCTGACCAACCTGGTTTCAATGCTGAATTAGCAATCAACCCCAGACACATCGCCCAAGGCCAACCATCCTGGACCACCTTGGATAAAGCAATAATCTTCTTTTCCATGTATAAAAAGGGTCACAGCTATATTGTAAGTCATCATATCTTAGCATGCATGTTAGAATGCCTTCTCTTCCTTTCTCTCTTTTCCTTTATGCATTAGCACAACTAGCTCCCACAGCCTTCTTTTGCAAGGCTAGAAGTGCACGGAGTTACTTCACAGCTTCACAATCATAGCACAATTTGTAATGGTAATAGCGAGTGTACAGATTTGAGCCATATAGCTTTTGTCTTGCATTTTCTTTGGATGTTTATAAAGCCCTCTTGTTCTCTACTGCATAATAACACATAAGAAAATCCTTGTTGCTGTTCTAATTGCATTCAACTGCACATTTATTGTCGGTAATTTATGCTAAGCATTCTTCAATGCTAGCACACTTCACAACTGTAAAACTTACAAATTTCATAGTCTCACGGCCAAGGTGGCTGATCCCACCTTGATTCAGATCACGATAATTCAAGGCATATTTCATACATGAACATTCTTCCACCTCCACCATTGCTATTGAATTCACTCAAATATTCTCAATCATTTTCAAATTAATGGTCTCAACTTAGAATGATAATCAGCTCTGTATGCTGCAATAAGCAATGGTACCTAGAGAAAAGATGATTTCAGCTTGAGTGTGACAATCAAAGGCAGAGGACCTAGGGGGTGTATTTATTGGATGGCTTATATACAAGAGCCATTACATGGATGAGTTCCCTTGCAACTATTTTAAGATAGCCTGTGAATCCATCGGGAAACTTACCCTATAGATGAGCATTAAGCTAATGAATCAGTCAGTGAATGGGTTTTCTATTACCCCTCAAGGCAGCAATTTGATACTCACAATTATTTATGACTGTTTATGTTTGAGCATGATCAAGAAAATGTGAGAGTATAAGAGAAATGATCGATACCACTGAAAGGATCCCTCTTTGCTCAACAAATATCCTAAAAATTCTGTGAAATGCCAGAATCTTAGATTTGATCTGGAACATGTTTCTCCTCTTCTCTTGATTCCCAAAGAATGGATAATACCAAAATTGTATTGCTTCTTGAACTCACGTCTCCTACAGAAAAGTAGCAAGAGGTGACAAATGCAATCTAATGAGATGGCATATGAGAGGCTCTTGGCCTTGTGTGTTCTATTGAAAATGGCAACCTCCTAGGCATGAACAACTAGGGCAAGATTATGATGGTGAACAAAACACTATAGAAAGTTGGAGACCATGTACCTCGATCAATTAAAGTCATACCAATTTCTTGACAAAGACAGTTTCAAGGCCCAAGTTCCTCCCCTTGAAATTTACAAGGCATGATTTATGTTCCTTCTCTCAAAATATTACTGGGCATGAACAAAGCTTTTGTATCAAGCAAAGGTGTACTAATTTCATAATCATTGCCGTGGATAACAGAATAACCAAATCTCCTCTTAAAGAAAATCAAATTTGTAATAGGGTGTGCACTATTTATCTTCATATTCAATGAACTTCAATTTGAGCTCTCATTTAGAGGACGGCTAAAACTTTCCCTCTGGTGTCTTAGCTCAAAGCTTATTGAATAAGTCTACAGTTACATCTATCTTACTCTTTAGATAAACCCTTCTACCATCTGTATGTCTATAATTCTGAAGGTGCCCAATGCTTGAATGCACACAAGCTAAATAAGGGAAAAAGCACTGGTTGTTGTTGCCAAAAAATTAAGGGTAAAAAATGGTAAATGTAGACCATGCAAATGGTCTACATAAGCATTCTTCAAGAAGATTTGGCTCGCAACTTGGAATGCACTAAAATATCCAGTGAGATCAAACTTTACTGATGATCTTAGATAGAGCCTAGAGAGATCTTGAAAGAATTCTACCCCAAGATCTGTGGTATAAAACTTGTGACTGATCCTCTGAATAGAGACAAAGGCAATCTTCAAGTTGATTGCATTTCCATTGGCTTCTTGGCCTCCCCGACTAGAATGCAAGCAATAGTCTTAGCTAACTTTAAAAAGAGTTCACCCTTTAAATGACCAACCATAAGAACTCTACACCTAGATACATATATACATGAAATGCACGAGTGTTTTCCATGTTTATTACTGCTCTCACTTGGTCTATCATGCTGCATGCAACCTATCAAAGCCAAAATAGTATTTATGGCCTTTCCTACAAGCATTCAAACCCCGGTCATAACAGAAGTGAAAAAGAAGTTAGATCTCGATCATTAACTTAATGGAATTCATGCCTAGATACCAAATATTTCTTTAGCACTTGAGCACCAACTGCATTTAATGCTACTCTTCTATTGTCTTACAACCATGCAGATTGTCAAAATCCAAACAATTTACTTGTATCCTTTTGATTTTCCATAAAAATAAGAGGCTACAATGAGTAAGCTAGGTATATTCCTTAATGAAATTACATGAGACTTGAGATTGCTATATAGCTAGATGCAAGGCTTTGTTCCATATAAAAGCAACTGTGAGAAACTTCCAGTACAAAGTACTCAAGAACACGATGAAACTACTCAAAACTAGTATAGCTTGACCCCATGTACAAAGGATGTTCTAATATAACTAACCCTCTCGCTGGGTTAGAACTTAGGATGTTCTAATATGACTTACTCAACACGTAAAGCCAAAAAGAAAAGTCATATCCTTGCCCAATCAAAAATATTGGCAACATTTGAGGAGCAAAAAGCACCCACAAACAGGAACATTCTACAACTAACAATGGTTCTTGGAGAGAATTTCCCTACTAAAGAGGCAATATTCTTGTTTATTGCCTCTTTTCAATCACATTGCTCCTCCCTCATTCCCACTTCCCTCAACCCAACCAAAATAACAATAACCAAATCCTATGCCATTGACAACATGATGAAAGAATAAAGCATATCTTCAATACTGCAACCAAAACTACAAAATTTAACTCAAGAAGCCCCTCTTATAATAAGTGACCATAATAATCATAGAGGATAAATGTAATTCTATGAGAAAGATATGTAACATTTGCAATCCCCCTATTTTTTAGAAGTTATACACAAGTATGGCATAGCTCCTAGGTATTGGTATCAAGGAAGGTCAATCTAGCCTCAAACACACATTTGTTCATCTTCATGTGAGCAATAAGGACCCTCACATGTCTAGTGACTTCAACCAAACATGCCACACTTTAATGTCTTATCAGAATAATGAACCTTTGACTCTTTGAGGACTATGCCTATAGGTTGAATCTCAATAGACAAATAAGAGGGGTATTCTAGGGTATTCTAGTAGAGGCAACTTGAAGGAGAGTAGATAGAGGATAGGGCATCCATAATAGGTATGTACAAGTAAAATCTAGGAGAAAGTTGATAAGAAAGTTACAAAGATTTTTTACAGCTAACGGCATTACCTTCAAGGTCACCCAGTACACTGTACAAGGACTAAGGAGATATTCAAGAAAGTAATAACTATCAGGGCATCATTTGTACCCCACAATTACCACAAACTTAGGAACAGTCAACAAGATAGAGAAGTGGAAATATGGGCAAGAAGATAAAAGAGGTGAAGCAAACATGAGTGAGGACGGGATGCTCACTTGTGCTGGATGAGGGACAAGTATTAACCATCATCTATTATTGAAAATCATATAACTTATCCAATAAGGCCCTATTAATCTGAATTACATATAAGCACGTGTTTTGGAACCCCTATTGTTGGCATTCACAATCAACTTGTTCCTCATTATATTCCTGATAGAAGAAATAGCACTTTGGTGGAATTCACCATGTCTGACTGTGTATGCTTTCACAGTGGGTAGACATAGCTGCAGAGATTTTGGATTCTTCACTGTGTATAAGGTTTAGCTACCAGAATCCAAAATCTCTGCAGCTATTCACCATGTCTCTTCACCTTAGTAGCCCTACACATAATCAATACTGTAAGCTTGACCATAGATAGAGACAGAATAGAACACGAAACTGAGAATTAAACAAAATAGTAAGTATGAAGTAAACTGCCCATTGTTTTTTAATTGCTCTGACTCTACAACACTCTAGCATGAGCTATAAATCCTAAGTTACTGGAAACGGCCCTCTAACCCAGCTGAAACACCATTCGCCACTTCTGATACGGAAGCTGATGGGATACGGCCTTGATATGGATCCAAAAATTTTGATACAGATCAACTGAAAGAGATACGGATCAGTGGTTTTTGGGTACAGATCAGCAGTTTTGGGATATAGATAAGCCGTTTTTGGATACAGATCGGGCTGCGGTGATTTTATTCTTCATTTCAAAAACCCTAAATCTAAATCCAAGCGCCTATTATTTTCTTATAAATCTAAACGCCTGTTGCAAGCCATCAATCGTACAGCAGTGAAGCACTCGTGGAAGTCGTGGTCGTGGTGTCCATTTGCAGCAGTCGATTGTCGTGGTGGTCGCCAGTTCGTAGCCATGACTATGGTTCACGATAATGAATTCACTGCTAGGTCGTCGGTCCGTAGCCATGACCATGGTCGCCGGTTCGTAGCCATGACTACAGAGGAGAATAATAAATAAATCTATACATTAGTAGTATTTTTTCAAAAGTAAAAGAATAGAGATTTTAAATGATAAATATTTAATTAGATTTTAATTTTATATTTAAATAATAAATAAATTGTAAATTTAATACATAAGTCTATAGTATATACATAATAAATTTAATAATTGTAAATTTAATACATAATAGTCTATACATATTAAATTTAAATGATGAATGGTAAATTGTTTATTTGAATTTTTAATTTGTCTCATGGTATATATATATGCCGTTTCCCTGCCGTATCATATCCAAACTTTCTAAAATTTGCCATATCTGTTTCCCCCGGTATCCATTTCCGTTTCAGTGCAACTTAGTATAAATCTCAAAAAGGTACTTATGCAGGTTGTAATCATAGAACAATGAATCAGAACACATCAACAAGATCCCGTTGACATCTTAACTCATTATAAGAGCTAGAGTCACTTAAATTCACTTGCTACCACCAAACATCCTTAGCAATTTACAAGATGCATACAAATGAGGAATTTATAAAGCCTAACATAACTCAACATGCCATATTCTTGAATCTTCTATAGTACATGGTTGAGGTACAAGAGGCCTTACAATCTAGAGTTCTTAGAAGTGAATGGCTATTCGGAGGGAAGTTGAAGAAAAAGCAAGGGAGGATGTCTGGGAGATGAACTAGGTCAGTGTGGATGATGGTCAACGTGTTGGATACAAGTATGTACATTCATAGTTTCAACAATATTTATTTCCCCTAAGCCTAGCAGAGATTTATGAGGTGACCAACAAAATGTTATATCCATCACTCAGCAAAGGGACCTCACTTATTAGATACTCAAAGAAGTCCAATATCTCATATAGAAGTGGTGGAAGAAGATGAATGGCCCTCTTCGCATGGTTGCATATGTACACAAACCAAAAAGTGCATGAAGAGGCTCCACAAGAGTTCCACTACAGATGATCCTCAAATCAATGAGGGCTTCACAAGAGACATCTCAAAGATAAATAATATAAAGGAGGCCAACATTATCCAAGAATAGCTTGTATCTTTTGTTGAACTCAATTGCTCCAATACAACAATAGCAAGGGAGGATAATTTGACTATTGAGCACCACCAAGATGATGCATGGGAATGGAGCTCCAAAGGTTTATAAATTTATCATCTCTAGTTACTATCACAAATTCACAACTCCTTGACTATGAAGAACTGTTCCATTTATATCTTCAACAAAACTATTAAGAATACAAGCTTACCTCTAAATAGTGACGTTGTTAGATGTATAAAGAGACCTTCATGCTCAAACAAAGACTCCAAACTTCCAAAGTACCTAAAAGGTCTATGACAAAGGATGTTTCACAAAGAGAAGCCTATGGATGTGCACTCAAGCTTGGCTGGCTTGCAATTAGATGCCATGGAAGAAAATGAAAGCAACAACAATCATACTAGAGGATAGAGCTTCAATATACTATCAAAGTCTATAGAACAAACAGAGCACAAAAATGTTGCAAACAAATCAGCTATTATGCTTTGTTAGTTAGCTGCTCCTTTGGCCACAAACGCTAATATCAAAATTCATATTCTTCTCTAAATAGACATAAATAGTTTTGACTTCTTCAAAAAGTTATAACAATAGTTTGGCAAGTACAGTAGGGTTACGATCCTTCTCTGCTATACTATATAGTTATCATCCATTACTTGACCATCTTGGAGTCATCTAAGTAGTAAGAATCAAGACAATGCAAGAATCATCTCTCCTTGGCCTTTCAGTACCCTGATAAAAGAACTAAACTCAACATCTTAATCGATTACATAACCAGGGGCTTCTATGGAAAAGTAAATAAACCTATACTATCTAAAGAGTGACCTCCAACTCCTATTGTGCCTACATTCCATGTAAAATCCCTGGGAAAGTAAATAAACCTATAATATCTAAAAAGTTACCTCCAACTCCTATTGTGCCTATATTCCTTCTAAATCCCTATTAAATTTAGATCTTACAAAATCTGGTGTAATCTTGTCAACAAGGGGATCCAAAAATTGTGACTTGGAGGCAAAGTCTCAGGTCTCCATTTAAAATGCCAATTTATACCCATAACTGAAAACAGATTAAAGTATGGGTGCCATAAAATGCATTTCTCATCTTTACCTTTCTTTAAAATACTAAATGGAAATCATTTCAACCAAGTTCTAGATCTGAACCGAATTCATGCATGTCAAGAATTTCATGTTCAAATGTTACCTTATTTCTTCTCACCCAAATAAATCTTGATAAAATTCTTGGAAAGAAATAAGTATACTGTATAACAACCACCTTTCACCATGTCTCCTTATCAAAGACAAATAAAAGATTAAATAGTCACAGTCTCCTCGGTCTCCATTCATAGAACATGCTAAGACAAACCATTTAAGCCCATTTAAATTAATTATCATACTTGGGACGTGTGCCATGCCAATAAGCAGTGTTCCACGGGGATGCATACCCCAGGATGGGAAAGTGCCCTTGTGCTCCCCCACATTTCTGGGACGGGATAACTCTTGGGGAAACGTTTCCCCACAGCCCCCTTAGGGGGAAACGCAGGGAAACGCATGGGGAAACATTTCCCCAGTGATATGTGTCCCTTTTGGGGAGGCATCTAGGTGTCCCCCCCTTTTTCATGCAACAAATGGATGCACAGGACCAGCCAATAGAGCACACTCCTAAACAGTAATGTTAAATTCTTAAACTAAAAATGATTCCTTACTTAAATTTTTAATATTGCCTCAGGATGTTTAAGAGTGGTTCCAATCTCATCAAACTTCATAGGCAAAAAGTAGATTTTTAGATCCCATTTGAAATTCAACAAACTTAACAATTTTCAGGATTTGTGGAACGTTTCCACCGGATTCTATCAATGTGTGAGGGTAAGGGATTGGCATTTAATCAAGATTCAAGCACATGAACCTCTCTATGTACCTTGATGTCGATTGTGCCGATTGTTGAACTCCTCTATCATACTCATGACCTTAATAAAAATGTACCCTTCAGTCAAGCAAAATCACTTATTAAATGCTTGGATTAGGAAGTTTCATCAAAATTGTAGGGTGTTGACTAATGTCCTCGGAGGATCAATTTCAAGGTTCAAGGTATAGGCAAGCGATAGAGCCTAGAGGGGAGGGGTGCAAGGTGCTTTCGATGAATAGGATCCCAATATAGGAAATCATTTTGATATGTAGTTATTTCTTGGAGCATGACGTTTTTTGGACTCTATAGGCCATTTAGAGCCTCTTGTTTATGTATTTTGGGTCAGATATGGATTGCACTTGATGTTCTTTTAGTTGTATGCACCATTGTTATATACATGAGAAAGTTTTCATATTTGTGTATAATGGTTTAGATTCATATGGATGCACATGAATATAATTATATATATGTACAACAAACCCGGCGTACCAAAGTCTCCCATTTCAAAAAGTGGCATCCTCATCCCCTCCATGGGCCCAAGTTTCTTGGAAACTTAGATTTCGGCTTCTTTTCATTATTTCAGTTTTGACTCTAGATAGTAGATACTAGATACTGATGACAATCCTTGACTCTACTAACTTTTGAGAAATTTTATTTACTATTAGACTTTAGCCTATTTCATTGTTCTAACTTCTTTGTGTTCACTGTTCAGTATCTATTTCAGATTTCAACATCTATTGCATTATCTTTTACAAATTTGAAATTTGAATTTAGATATACATTGCATTATGATGACGATGAATTTAGTTTAGTTTTTACATGGTAATAGTTCAGTACTATGTAGCAGGGGTACCCATCCCCGTCCTGGGTATGATCCCCTCGTCTCAGAAACCAGGTCGAGGACTTCTCAGACGTCTCCTGAAGTCTCCATCAGAGTACCCGCGAACCGGAAACTTTTGGCAAGAAAAAAAGGAAACTTGGCTTGGTTTGGGACTTTGGGGACTCCATCCCCCAATTTTGGGGACACCGAAGAGACTTCCAGCGACTGATAATTATGCAAAATTCATTTTTTAATTGTTTTTTGCATTTTTGTAGAGGGAAAGGGTGGGCATGGGTCCCTCTACCCTCTTAACACCTACGAGCCCTGCCCTCCCCAACCCATTTGACATTTCATTCTAAGTTTTTAACTTGCAAGAGAGGCAACCAATGGCAAAGAGGAGAGGAGGCAACCCACAGCAGAGGAAAGGAAGAGCAACCCACAGCAGAGAGGAGAAGAGGAGCAGCAGCCTGCGGCAAAGAGGAGAGGAGGAGAGCCCAACAGTTCAGTGTTCAATGTTTTTTGCATTTTGAATTTTGGATGTAGTATACTCTATGCTGTATGACATTGGACGTATATCATGATTGATGAATCATGATTCATATCAATATGCAAACAGTAATTTGAATTTCCACTTAATTTATGATTATCTATGTTTAAACTTAAGTTTCATATGTAATTTTCACTTTATATCAATGATTCATGTTTTATATATATATATATGCTGTATGACATTGGACGTATATCATGATTGATGAATCATGATTGATATCAATATGCAAACAGAAATTTGAATTTCCACTTGGTTTATGATTATCTATGTTTAAACTTAAGTTTTATATATATATACAGTAACCCAACATACCCAAGTCCCCTGTTTCAAAAAGTGGCATCCCCGTCCCTATCCCCATCTCCAAGTTTCCTGGCAATTTAGGTTCAGTATCATTTACAAATTTTAAATATGATATTTGAACTTTGGTAATAGTTCAATGTCATGTACAAATTTAATCATTTGGTATCATTTGTTGAAATTTGTAATGAGAAAGGTCATTTTCCATGTTTTTGTGTTTACCTTTGAACTTTGGTAATAGTTCAATGTCATGTACAAATTTCATCATTCGGTATCATTTGTTGAAATTTGTAATGAGAAAGGTCATTTTCCATGTTTATGTGTTTACCTTTGAACTTTGGTAATAGTTCAATGTCATGTACAAATTTCATCATTCTGTATCATTTGTTGAAATTTGTAATGAGAAAGGTCATTTTCCATGTTTTTTGTTTACCATGGTGGGGACATAAGTTGTCTTTCCTAGGAAATGTACTTTTTGAAATATAAAAAAGTGACTTTATGTTTTAAAAGTGAAATGACTTTATTAAATGTACTTGTGCATTAAATGATTAAAAAGGACATTTAATGTGCATTAAATGTAAACCCTTAGATCAAAAGTGATCTTAGCCATTCAAAAGTTAGTTTGAGTTAGTTAGGGTTTCAAGAAGGATAAAGACATCTATATAATGCACCTTGGGAAGAGAGCCAAAACACACAGTAAGAGATCAAGGGAGAAGTGAGAGTGAGAAAGAAGTCATTTCAGATTTCTGAGAGCACAGTTCCCAAGAAAAATATTTGCACAGTTTCCAAGACAGATTCTGAACAGTCCATACAGACAATTGCTGGCACAGAAATCAAGGCACTGTAAATGTACAGTACATACAGTCCGTACAAACCTCTGCTGGCACAGTTTTCGAGGCAGTCTGTACAGCAATCAGAAATCCATACAGTCAACGGCTGGCACAGATATCGAGGCAGTCTGTACATGTCCGTACAACAGTCTGAAATTTTGCTAGAGATAAGTTTGGTTTAATTGCATTTATAATTTTTCTTGCTGAAGGAAAATGAATTTCTGAGTTGTGAGAAACTCCAATTTCTGCTCTCATTAATAAAAGACATTTCTCTGGGTTTTCCCCTTGTGAGGTTTTGCCTTGGGCTTAGCCCTAAATTTCTGTGTTCACAATCTACAGTATTTATGAGTTTGTTTCATTGAAGTATTTCTTGTTCAAGTTATTTCTGATCCTACACAACTCAGAGTGGCATTAAATCATTTATGGAGCAAAGTGTTTGAAGAAATGTCTGAATGAGAGTTTAGCACATTCCTTTAAATTTTTACATCATTTACAAATTTGAAATTTGAATTTAGATGTGCATTAATGATGAACTTAGTTTTTAGTTTTTACATGGTAATAATTATTGTTGAGATTTATCATTTTTATATTTTAAATCAATTTTTATGACTCCACGATCCCCCCATCACCCCAAGAATTTCCCTTAAATTTGGGGTGGCTTCCATAAATCCCCCTTATGTGTTTCCCGCTCCCCCGCCCCAGAAACTCCGTGGAACATTGCCCCCTTTAATTCAAATATCATTCTTGGGAAGCTTTCCATGTAGTAAGAACCACATGAAGCAAGTTCTATGTGGCAAAAATCTAGGCAACCACCTCTTATTGTCATTTGTTTCTACAATTTGCATCTACAATAATTGTGCTCCCGAAACCACTTTATAATCCCTTGACATGGAGCCTCACTTCGAAACTCATTTTTCAATATTGTTGTTAATTGGAATGTCCACTAAACTCAAAAAGTCTAACAAGATTTATTCACAAGCTACAAATGATTGTCTAAAACACCCAATCCTCAAAGCTTTTTTATTCATGTATACTAGGAAAGTGGGCATAATGGAGTGTTCTAAAATAATGCCTATCTTGAGATCATCAAATCCTCCATGCATGCACCTATGTTTTCACTCCATGAATAAACCAAAAATCCTATTTTCACCTCTACTTCCCACCAATCAATTTCATTTTCTAAAATATAACGTCATGCAATATGTGCCAAAATAACAAATAATTATTGTTCAAATTAATGGAAAAAATCCCAAGAGATTCCATACAAAATCCAAGAACAAAATTAGTGTCTCAAACGTGTAATGACTTTAAATTGACACTTCACGATATGTACCGAGTAGCCAATCCTTTACAAACTTATTTTCCTTTTCATTAAATTCCATTTTCTTTTCAATATTTTTATCATTTTGGAGCTCAAATATATACTTCACAACAATATTTCAATAAGTTTCAAATAATGTTTTAGCTAATAAGTAGAAGCCTCGCTTAGTAAATTTTAAAGTTAAAGGGGCTAAGGTTTAGCATCAATTTCAATAATAACTCATGTTTATTCTTATTTATAGTAACAAGAGTCTTAGCTCTTCTCCAATATAATTTATTATTTGAACTATAAAATAGTTTTATGGGCACTTTATACCTTCTTCAATGTATTTTCTTTATTTAAATTTTAGGGAATGGTGTTTATGTATTTTATGTATTTTCAAATATTATAATTATTTATATGGGCTTGATGAATACCTTACAACTTTATTTTAACTTCCCATGAACCCACAATTCTTTGAGAGGCAATGCAATGCAACAATTTAACTATTATTTTCTTTCTTTGGTTGCTTCTTATTCTCCTTTTTTTAAAAGGATAGATGCCTTAATAGGGAGTTACCTTTCAAAAATTCTTCTCAATATTTTTTCCTTTGTTTGTAAGTATCATATGATACAGTCAATTGGGTCTTTCCCATGTGGTTGTGGGGGATGGAGTGTTATCCTCCCCACCTAGCTTCTATTCTCAAAAGTGACATGTTGAGATCATAAAGAGTATATTGTTGTAATGGCTTCAAGCCCTATTGTTGACTTGGCATTTTGCCTTGAAGAATCTAGGATTTAACTTGTGTACCAATCCTAAAAATGAGGGTAAGTGCTCAAGGGTTTGCCCTAGGATAATTTACCTAGAAAAAAAAAGGTATCATAGGGTAAGCCAATGTGAGGTGACACACTCCCCACGACGGGTGTCACCACCATGCTAACACGTGTCAAGGTAATGAACGTCACCAATGTTGACAAGTATGCGGGAGCATGTTGGATGGTCGGTGGCTGCTCTCTCTCGACAACATCTAGTGCAATTGATATTGACATGATACGGTATTTATGGGTCTTGGGTGCACTCTTCAGATAATTCCCCTATGTGGACATTCATGGCACCTCGTACCTGCTTCAATCATGATGGTAAGGATAGTTGGAATAGGAAATGGCTTCTATTTTGGAGGCACCATTGTTGGCGTCCTTGCACTAGCTTTACTAACTCTGGTAGCTCTATCTGCATCGTGACTGAGCCTGCCTTCGTGACTCCCGCATTCCTCTTCCGTGCTTGGGGTTGGTAGCATCTGGTCTGGCTCTTCGGCTTGGGAAACTACAAAATGGCTCACACAAAGGTCACTAGGAAGAAGACCTCTAATGGCCCCAGGTGTTCTCATATGCCTTGAGCCCTTAAAGATATGGAGAATGCGAAAGGCTTTTTTGCGAGCAGAGTCAATCGGCATGCTAAGGAACCAACTGAATGTCTGGAAAGGAAGCTACGTAGGGATATTATGTGCCCCAATGCCTAGGAGCTAGTGGAGTTTGGTGGTCTAATTGATGATTCTAGGTCTTCTCGTACTCGAGAGACGCAACACACCAAAACTTTGGGATTATTCTGGTCCATGAAATCTCTCTTCAGTCTTGCTCTGGAAGAAAGCCAGAACGGTAATTGCACAAGAGGACATGGGCGATTTGCATATGAATGCCTAGCTCGTGAGTTTAGAAGATGGGATGCGTCGAACTGCCCACAACCAAGTTATTGTAGACGCGCATGTTAATGCTAAAATTGATGCCCTAGCCAGAGAGCTCATGAGGAAAAACTTCAGTTGGCCACCTCCAACCCTTCCTAATGACACGCAATTGGTGTTTCGTCGATGTCTTGAAGCTATCGTGAGGGTTGCCAAGCAAGAAAATACAGGTGTTGGTCTGTCATATATTACTATCTATGATGATGATTAAGGCTTACTATAGTCTATTTGATAGAATAGTTTTTCGGAGTCTGGTTGGAATGTCTTTAATTTTGGTTTCTGTTGGCCATAACCCTCGGCCTGTGGGGGAAAACACTGATAAACTGATGTTAATCCTAGCAATAGTTCTCAAGCATAGCTATCAATTGATGGCTCAAACAAGACTCATAGACATTTTTAGTTTTTGATACCCTGGCCTCTCTTTGACAGTCAGTCTCATTTTGCTCAAGGTAGCCATGGCTCCATTATGTACAGTTTCTTTCTATAGTTTAATATAATTTCAAATCTTACAAAAAAAAGTGAGGTGACAACTATTTAAAACGGAGCAATTCTTAAAATGCAATTGGTTTGATTTGTTGGCAGAAAATTCCTATAAAGTACATGGTAGGCCTCCACAAGTCTAACAATTGGCTTTATTTTTTGCAATAAAATGCTATTGTTGGTTTATTGTATCGCTTTTGTTGTGCCCACTTTCTAAAGGAATATGATTTGAGCTTACTTAATGTATACCATTGCTTAGGATGACAACTTGCAAACATCTACATTTTTCCTTTAATCAATGGAAGGTGATAAGCTTCTACCACAACAAGATATCTTTCAATGGTCTTCCAACAGTGGTTGCTTAAACCTTAAGCACAATTGTTTTTGGAATTTGCTTCTTGGACAAAAAGAGGCTGATTTCTGCCAACTATGGTAGTTGCTTCACTTGTTTTTCTAATTTCTTCCTTTTTTCCATTTGATGTTTGCTCCACACAAGGGACACAAAGCAATTCGGTTTTCGGTGGACTATATTTGTTAATTGGCCATGAAGATGGACAACGATTATTTGCTCAAGAATTTCTCTTATTTTTCATATATTAAATATCTTCAGCTCTTTTCTTTAGTATGTGCGACAGACAAATGGAAAACACAAAATGCAGCAAAAATGATAGTGGGTATGCTTGAGTAAACGTAGTGGGCAAGGGAGAAGGTTCAATAGGAAGTGATTGCGTTTTCTTTTCTTATTTCATTCATATTTTTCTTTCAAGAGAATGGCAAAAAAATGAGGAATGGCTACCAAACCTTAAAATGTTGGCGACAAGCCAAAGGATTTTAATCCCATGAATAGAAAAGACCACAAGCCAGGGGGGATTTATTCCCAAGAATAGAAATGGCCACTAGTTGAGGGGATTTATTCCCAGGAATAAAAATGGCAACAAGCAAGGGGACTTGAATAAAAATGACCACAAGTAAGTTATTCCCAAGAATAGAAAAGGCCACAGGCCAGAGGATTTTATGTGCATCAGGTATATTACAATGGCCTATATTTGTAATATTTTATTTTATCAAAAAATATATTATGTTTAACTTGTTATTTATTTATGTTTTGTATAATGAGTCTATGGATACAAAAAAATTAACTATTTTTAACCTGCTCAATTGCACATCCAGAGTTTTGGTAACCAATCCTCTTTAGTTTGATACCATCCCATAATCCGCTCCAAGATCCATCTCCTCAACGAATGGGTCCATTGAAGGCAGCATATGTAGGACATATACCATGACTGATCCTTTTAATACAGATTCTACTTAAAGAAAAAATATTACAATATAACATATGGGAAACAATGATTAAAAATTAGCTCTTAAACCTTAAAGACCCTTGCCTTGAAAGATAAAATTCAATTAATCTACCTATGTTAATAATAAATCATTATATTATATAATGTATATAACAGTGCGTGGGGAGGCAGGTGCGAGTGGGATCATCTTTGATCTCGAAGGAAACAAAGTCACTTCCTTTTCTTGGGGACTTGGAAAGAAAACAAACAACGAAGCAGAATGGCTTGCCTTGCTCCACTCCCTGGAAATAGCCGCTACCCTCAACGTTGGCAAACTTAAGGTCTTTGGCGACTCGAGGCATGTCATCCAAAGAATGAGATCTGGGATAAAAACAAAAGGTTCAAAAAGTCACAGAATTCAAAGGAGAATCGGCCTCCTCACACTCCCTCAAGACACACTCTACTTCCACATTCTTCGGGGGAACAACACTGTTGCTAACAAAGCTGCCAACAAGGGAGCCACCTTAGCCATAGGCCAAATTCTCTATAACAATGAAAAAGAGGGCTATTTGTTTATTCCTTAACCCTTACATATTTCATAGCCTCTACCTCCTTGGCATTTTCGAACCCACTTTGGATAGCCCCCCTCCCGCATTCTTGTTGAAGGCGTGTGGCCCTTCACGTGCCCATCACATGGCTCGCCTGCCTCTTGACAGCTCAAGCGAGCCGGCCATAACTCCTCCCTCCCTCCCCCGGGGTTTTCTCAACACAATGGCTCAACCTCCCTCCACTGCTCTCCTGCTCCCGGTCGTGTTCAACAGCCTCGCCATTTCTGACCCTCTGGATTGTGGCCTTGACCTCTCCGGCGTTAGCTTTCCTGAGCCCTTCTCCCGTCCTGTCCCCCTCTGCAGCTCCATGACCGGTGCGAAAGAAGGTTTTGCGACCCTGAGAGCTGCTATTGGAGACATCAAGGTTCATCTCCGTAGGGTCTACGAGGCAATCTGCACCAGTGTCAAGCAAAACAGTGAAATTGCCTCTGAAGTCAGGTATAATTCTCGCAATTCTCCTGCCAAGATTCCAGAATTGATGATTTAGAGAGAAATCTCTTTGAATTAATGGGCAAGGTTGATATTATCAAGGAAGATGTTTCAAGCATGACCAGGAAGACTCAATGCAGCCATTTTCAGGAAGCTCCCACGGTGAATCAAGAAATGACTGACGCTGCCTCTGTGCAGCAACAGAATTATGGTTAATTTCATCTCTTTTATGCAGGGTCCTTCTTTTTGCTCCAGTTTTGAATGTTTTTCTGCATACTGTTAAATTCTCAGTTTGTAAGGGTTTATCCCACCTCCTCTATGGGAAGACATAGGCAGCAACAAAATCGGAAGTTCATAGCTAAGATAGGCATGACAGTTTGCTATATTCTGCTCTCTTTCTCTGAAGAAAAACTCTTTTTTTGTAATGAATGGCTGTGCACAACCTTTTTCGAATATATATACATATACCCTGTTTCTGTTAAAAAAAATGTATATACCAGTACTATCAGAAGCGGATGGGTCATCGAACTAGTCAACCCCAAAAATCTGAACCAGACCGGAACAGGAAAATAAGCAGACCAAAAAATCTGTCAACCAAAAAATACATAGAGGGGTTGATTCTCTTGATTAAATGCGAATCCCATACCCTTATAAATGATAGAATCCAGTGGAAACATTGTAATCCTGAAAACCTGAAAATTGTTAACTCTGTTAAATTCTGAATGGGATCTAAAATTCTACTTTTTGCATATGAAATCCGATGAGGTTGGAACCACTCTCAAACACACTGAAATAGTAAATGGTAATGTTAAAAATTTAAATAAAAGTTGGCATACTTTC
Source organism: Larix kaempferi (assembly GCA_027924585.1). Taxonomy (NCBI): domain Eukaryota; kingdom Viridiplantae; phylum Streptophyta; class Pinopsida; order Pinales; family Pinaceae; genus Larix; species Larix kaempferi. The sequence continues at coordinate 21,558,038 of BSBM01000767.1, read as the reverse complement.
ATGTCAACTTTTACTTTAAGAATTTAATATTACAAGTGATTACTAGGGTCTAGTGTTAGTCTTAGGCTTCCCGTTTTACCCTTTTTATTTTATTTTTTATTGTCATGGTTGACATACAAAACCTGTACCAAACTGGCTGGTTTGGTACAAAATCGGCCAGTTCAGGCATTTAAAGCCAGTTCCATACAGAACCGGAAACCGGCCAGTTGTGGTATGGAACCATCCTTTCCCAGTCTGAAACCTCGAAACGTACCATTACAGCCTCAAAACCAGTTGGGCCGGCCAGTTTTGCTGGTTCCAGTACAGTTCTTTTAACACTGGTATATACTATAAATTGTTTTAATGTATTTATATTTTGTATGTCTAGTAAAAAAGAATAAAAAGAGAACAGTTTGACAAATCCTCAAAACCTAAAAGGTTTGAAGAATTTGATGTAACAGCCCTTCGTCTAAAATCAACATGAACACCCACTCTCACACCCTTGCTCTTAGAATCTTTAGTTGAAAAATGCCAACCAATAATCCTTAAGAACCATAATAGGTAAATATTGTCTACTAGGAAGAGGTCTAGAGTTCAGAATCACATGCCAAATAGAAAACATAGGAATCAATGTTACTCAAATAGACAATTCATCATGAAACAAATTTGTCATTCTAGAGTATTCCTGAAGCAAACTTTATGATAATTCACATGCTACATTTATAAAATATAACAAAAATTTTAGTCTAAATCAAATGATAAAACTTGCATATGACAACATAACCATAAGCAAGCCATCACAAAAAAGATGAAGGAAGTCACCACGAGACTCATAACAAGTTGACATGACGCAAAATTGCAGACAAGAATATACCTATATCCCAAAGAAAATATTATGTCAAAGAAACAAATGCAATTCCCAAAGACTATCACAACTTGAGCATATTGGTTTCCTTCCTAAGCATACCATTTCTTGTTGAAGTTGTTGCTTTTGTCGAACAATAGCATTCTTCTCTTCCATTAATTGTGTTATTGCTGCCATAGCCTGCATAAGAACCAGAGAATTGCATTATTTCCAAAAATCTGGAAAACAAACTTCACTTCTGTAATGCAGAAATCAGATATCTTCTACAATAAGTCATGTAAAGTTGTTCACAGCTAGAAGTACGTGACAGGTAAGACAGTTGGAGAAACAAAGATTCTAGCTCTATGTTAGTCCAAATGGAAATCTGCATATACAAGTATAGAAATTGAGTTCAGTAATGGATTACAATATGAAACTTTTGAGAACTAATCATTACTTGCAGTCTCAGAAATAAAACATTTTCATTTATACTGACATCAAGGTAGAATCAGAATGAACCCAAAAGGAATAAAAGAACACATGACCAGCCAGACTTGTGACAGCCATCTTTGTTTATCAAACAAGGCAATGTAGAAAAAGCAAAGATTTCTTGAAAGAGACCAAGGCTTAATTTCCTGGGACTCGACTATTCAACAAAGCTCTAAGGACTTGCTAAAGCTAAAATGCAGTCTGTTCTACAATATTTAACCATGTAGCAACATAATTTCCATAAATCCTCATTGGCATGCTCAGCAGACAGACCCCATGAATTGTACTGATCCAATGATGAACCATGTGAAGCTACAAATACATGTTTGGGATTGTCATAGCCTGCACATGAAGATAGAGAGCTTCTAAAAAATTTTACCATGCAAGGGTAGGTTTTTTATAAGATGTTTTGCACCAAAAGACAGTTTATTGAATCAAGACACAAAACTTTAGCATTAAGGATATCCAAAGAAAAAACATGAATTGACAGGCTAAAAGCCTAAACCATAGAATTGCACTGGTCTCAGGCATAGTAACTAGGAAAAACAAATATACAAGAGAAAAGAATTTCATTAAAATTTGATGAAGAAATTTTTGGTACAAAATAAAATATATAGGATAAAAATCAGTGCTTGAAAGTCATTGACAAGAGTTTTAGTAATATTTTGCTAAAGAATAGAAATCATTTATTTTTAATGTTTTCTCCAACAAAATCAGATTGCATGGCCAGCTATTTTATGTAGCAAAGAACTCTAGGTTTTCCCTAGGAAACCATTTTTCAAGCTTGTTTCCCCAATGAAAATGCTATCGAAGATTCAAAACCTCCATTTTTTCCTTCAAACAGAATTCTTAGGCAGAAATTGCCAATTTCTTTATTTACGCTTGCAATGAATCTCATAGCGAAATCTCACACTTGTGTAACAATCTGAAAAAATATATACAATAAAGACAAATCATTTACGTAATCAAAACAACAATTGGTATCAAAAATGTGAATCAGAACAGAGAATCAAAAATCATATGCATGATTTGCTAATGTTCGAAAGAAATATATTAGGTTTTCTGGCATACTGTATATTTGATTAATGAGTACATCAAAGTAAGTAGTTTTTACTTACTCCTAATAACCTCTAGACCCCCATGAATGAAAACAAAATAAGAGAAACACCTTAATAAAGTACTCTCCATGAGATAACCTGCATTTTCCTCTCTTGCATTGCATTTAACAGATTTGTGTCTTTTTGAACATTACTATATTGAAAAGCCTTTATGATATTGAACAGGCTGATAAAGACCCAAAGAAAGTCAAGTACCGTTAGAGTTGTAACCTATATTAACAGGGACGTGTCTCTGAGAGTTGAGTATACATCTACTGAGAGCATCCTTGGTACTTGGGGACACCCAGAAATGTCCCCATTTGGTGGAAGTGACAGACCCCTATTGGGGAAATCTGGGCATCCCCACTGCCATATGCATTTATTTTGAATAAAACTAAGAAAAGACAAACTATGCACTGACCCTATATTGAGTACTCTAACCCACTAACCACCCAAAAAAGGCCGTCCTAACTCTTCCTACTGACAAAATAAGAGTGACCTTCACCTACAACTGTCAAAAAAATACAGCAGCTTGGGAGAATGGTCTTCTCAGTACAACAGCACTGGAGAACTGCTTTTCATCATTTTTCACTATAGCAACCTAGGGAGAAATAATTTGTTATCACAGAGAACTAATTTTTCACCAAAGGGATAACTTTTTAATCAGCAGCAGCTTGGGAATGCTGAATTCATCTGGGGAAAGCTTGCAATCATTAGTTTCAGCTTGGGAAAATGTCATACAATACAGGATTTTGTTCATGGATGAATCTGATGTTTCTCCCATACTTTGATCATCACTACTAATGAGAAACTCGATGGTTGATCTCTTATGGCACATACAACCTAATTCACCATGTTGAGCTCATTTCCACAACTAAGTTTGAAACTCACCCAATTTTAAGGGATGGCAGACAAATTCGTTCAAATTCAGCTGAACAGAAAGAATCTGATTTCGATTAAAATAACAATTAAATTCACCTCTCGTTCTTTTTAAGAAAAATTTGTTAAAATTCGTTATCTCTCAGAATTAATTGAATTTACTGTTACAATATATGGCTTAATTTAAGAGAGGGCCGAAGCAAGAGAAACCAGCCATGGTATCTCCTTGATTGTACCATATGGCTTCGGATGTGCTATGCATCCACATATGGCCTGGCCCCTCTCCCACAAATATATGCCCTTGAATGTATCGCTATGACTGAAGCTTCTCTGCAATGGTTGAAACACATTCTTTAAAACGGTTGCCAGAATTGTCACAGCTCATCAGAAGGGGAAGCTTCTCTGCAATGGCTGAAACACATTCTTTAAAACAGTTGCCAGAATTGTCACAGCTCATCAGAAGGGTAATAGGAGAACACACACACACATAACTTTTATTTTATTAAGAAAAAATTATGTATTTATAATTTTGTATAACATATAGTTAAAATTTACTGGTTTTATTATTTTTGAGAAGCCGTATTATAATTTACAAATAAATTTGTTTTAGTTAAATAATTAAACACATTTATTTAGCCCACGGTGGGTGGAGCAGTTGGTAATGAGTAATTGAGATGAGAAGTTGTAAATGGAAAGTCACAAGTTCAAATCTATTTTAATCACGCACAGATATATATATATATAAACTGAAAGAAAAATTTTATCAAATTTTTTCTCTGGGCAAATTTTTCCCGAACTTCTTGTTATCAAAATCGAACATGAACACAAACCAGGTGACTTAGCATATACATATATAGACTCCAGACTATTTCTAATAATCTAATTCAATATTCATGCATTTAATTTATTGTTTTAGAATCTAAATTACAATGAATATCATCAGTACAGTGACAGGTAGGGCATAGAACCACCCTATGTGGAAACACCCCTTTTGAATGGTTTATTTCAATAATTGCTTGCCTTTCAGTACTTTGCACTATGACACTATCTCTGAATTATGACTCTGGCCACACTGGGATTATCATAAGTTTCTTTGTTTTATAAACCCATCTGATTCATGGGATAAACTTATAAACAAGGCCGTCTCCTGTGTCTAACCAAAGTATGATTACCCCCCTGGCTCTATTTAAGCTTTAAAAGGAAGTCTTAAGGATGTAATGTGTATTTTGTTTTTTTTTTTCCCATGCAATGTGTATTTTAAGTTTATCCCAATCAATAAGGGCATGAGTTTCAAGGGGGGGGGGAGTGGAAAAAAAGGTTTTTTTTCCATTGCCATTCTCAAGTCCAATGAATATTGAGGGGATCTCCCAGCCATGCCAGAACTTCAATCCATATCTCCCATCCTCATAATGTGGATATACAACAGGTAGTTCAAACTTCAAAGAGCATATTCAAAATGAAGAGATATCCAATATTACAATTCTTCCTTCTCAGCGTATATTAAAAGTTTATTTTAAGTACTTCCCACAAATGTACTTAATGGCATAACCACTTAAGTGTCAAATTTATAGCTTCGGAAGCTATTACAGATCATCACTTCTGCTACCACGTGTCAGCTCCAGCAGCTGCTGTGTGTTCTGTCAAAAGATCTTTTTTGTGCCAAGTGACAAGTGTCCACCTAGGGGGCTGCTTACGGCGGTTCCTCCCTAGGGGGCTGCTTAGGGCAGTTCCTCCCTAGAGGGGCTGCTTAGGGGGCTGCTTAGGGCAGTTCCTCCCTAGGGGGGCTGCTTAGGGCGGTTCCCTTAGGGGACTGCTTGGGACAGTCACCTAATGTATAAATAGGTGCCAACCCCTTTGCCATTTTATTCATTTTTCAATTTCTTTCCTGAAGTGTGCTCGTGGAGTGGGTGTGAGGTCTGCCTTTGTATCCTCTTGAAGCAGGTGTGAGGTCTGGACTCTGTCTGTCCATTGCAGAGCATCATACTTGCAGCAAACAGAGGATGTATGTGCAGCAGCAAGCAGAGCATCATTCTTGCAGCAGACAGAGGATGTTGTGAGCAGAGTTCAAAGTTATCATACAATTCTGGTATAAATTGTTACTTCTGCTATTAAATTTTATCTTAGCACAGTCAAAGTGAAGTTTATGATGATGATGTAATCTGAACCTGATATCTTATATAAGAAAGATTGTTTGGCTGGAGTTTTTCTCCCTTCTAAGGGTTTTCTCCAGGATAAATCTACTGTGTTTATGTGGAATGAATTTGTGCATCTTATTTTTGACATGTATTGCTGCCTGACTTAAAAAAATTGACATGGTATCAGAGCTTTGGGTGTGAACAGAACTCAGTTTTGTAGTTCATGAGCCTACACAGGTCCTGGGATTTAAGTTTTATAAAGCACAGTCCTAAATTTCCAGTTCAAGCATGTCTTCTTCTATTTCTGTTCAACCTGAAGATAGGCTAGAGGGAGCTTCAAACTTTAATGTTTGGAAGCTCAGGATTATGAATATTCTCCAAGAGTTAGAACTAGATCATTTTGTGACTACAGTGGTGGAAGAACCAGTTTCTAATGCTGGTAAGGCAGTCTTCAAAAGGAATCAAGCTAGGGCAAAGAGAGTTATTTTTTATTCTGTAAAGGATAGTATCATGCATGTACTAACTTCTCTGATGATAGCTAAAGACTGTTACGATACTCTTGTGAAGTTGTATGAGAAGACTATACCCAGTCATAAGAGAAATCTGAAGAACAAATTGAAGTTTACAGATGGAGAAAGGTGAGTTGCATCCTTTTGTTCTAAAATTGCTCAGATTCATGATCAGTTACTTGTCACAGGGGTAACTGTTGATGATGACGATCTTGTTCAAACCATATTTGATGGTCTTCCATCTTCATGGAGTACTTTCCTTTCCAGTGTGAATGGTAGAGATATTCAGGCTACTTTTGAGCGTTTATGGCATGACTACCTTCAAGAGGAAAGTCGCATGACTTCAAGAAATCATGTTGCTAATGATGACAGTGTTGCTTTGGTTGCAAAAACAAAAAGAGGAAAGAAACCTTTCTTTAAAAGGCACTTCAAGGAAAACAAGCTCAAAGGAAACTTAAAGGGTAAAAAATTTGATATGTCTAAAATTACATGCTATAGTTGTAACAAGATGGGACATTTTGCTAAAGACTGCAAATCCAAGAAGAAAGTCTTCCATAAAAGGAAGCATCATGCATCTACTATTGAAGAAAGAGGATCGGGTAAGAAGGCAAGTGAATCTCCTAAGAGACAGGAGAACAGAAAATAATACTACCTAGTGTCCGCTCTTTCTGGTCGTCTAACTACTGATCAGAACACTTGGTTGGTTGATAGTGGAGCTTCAAAACATATGACTGGTTACAAAAATATTATTTCAAATTACAGGAAGAAGACTTGCTCAGTGCAGGTACAGCTTGGTGACAATTCATGCTATGAAATCAAAGGGGCCGGTTCCATCTCTCTTCAGTTAAAGTCTGAATCCATCATTCATATTGATGAGGTCTTATTTGTTCCTGGCATGAAGAAGAACTTGCTGTCAGTCTCTACAATTGATGATAAAGGCTACAAGGTGGCCTTCATGGATGGTAAAGCAGTTCTTTGGCCGAAAGGTGGTCAGCTAAGTTCAGCTGAAGTCATTGGAATTCGAGGAGGTCTCTACAAGGTAACAAATCATTTTGCTCGTGCTCTTGTTCATTCTATAGTGAGTCCCAGCGAGTTGTGGCACAAGATTCAGTCAAAGCTCTTCCTGGACTTCAATATATGGTAAGTGGTATGCCCTCTATTTCTTCTGAAAAAATGCAAAGAAGTCTTTTCCTCACAGTAGTAGAAAAACTGAAAAGATCTTAGAGCTTATTCATTCTGATACTTGTGGACCAATGTCTTCTCCTTCCCTGAATGGTTTTCTATATTATGTCATATTTATCGATGATCTTTCTAGAAAATGTTGGATTTATTTTTTGAAGTTGAAAAGTGAAGTGTTTTCCAAATTTAAAGAATTCAAAGCTTTAGTAGAAAACCAGCCAGGAAAACATATTCAGATTCTAAGATCTGATAATGGAGGGGAGTATGAATCTTGTGAGTTCGAAAGTTTTTGTAAGGAAACTGGTATCAAACGTCAGTTAATTGTTCCGTACAATCCTCAGCAAAATGGAGTGGCTGAAAGAAAGAACAGAACTATTTGTGAGGCTGCAAAAGCTATGATGTTTGATCAAGATCTACCCAATTCTCTTTGGGCAAAAACTATAGCCACAGCTGTATACATTTAGAATAGATGTCCACATGCTATCCTAGAAGATAAAACTCCTAAAGAAGCTTTCTCTGGTAAGAAACCAAATGTAGATCACTTAAGAGTATTCGGGTGCCCAATTTACATCCATGTGCCTAGAGAGAAGAGAACAAAGATGGAACCCTCAGGAAAGAAAGGGATCTTTGTCGGATATAGTGAATCTTCTAAAGCTTACAGAATCTATATCTTAGGTCAAAAAAGATCGAGGTTAACTAAGATGTAACTTTCCATGACGAAGTTGTTTTTAAACAATCTAGAGAGCTTCAGATCGATGATGAGCCAGATTCTCCTCCAGCCGAGACTTTTGGTTCTAGCTTTCAGAGGGAGGAAAGTCATGATGATCCAATGGATCAAGATTTAGTGATGGAACCTGCTAAGGTGTTAGAAAGGTCCCTTGAAGAACCTCCTATCAAGAGAAGACCTGCTTGGTTCAAAGAAACTCTGCAAGAAGCAGAGAAACATATAGCCCCTTCAGGAACCTTTAGAGAGAGCAAAAGGCCTCAAATATTTACAGGTTATGTTGCTTTGGTAAGTAACATTAGTGATGTTGAACCTTCTTTGTTTAATGAAGCTAACCAATAATAGGTTTGGAAAGATGCCATGTTGGAGGAATACAAGTCCATCATGAAGAATAATGTATGGGACATAGTTCCCAGGCCCAAAAATAAGTCGTTGTCTCATCCAAATGGCTATATAAGATAAAACATGCAACTGGTGGGAGTGTTGAAAAGTACAAAGCAAGATTTGTTGCCAGAGGCTTCTCCCAAAAGGAAGGTATAGACTACGATGAGATATTTGCACCAGTAGCCAGGTATACTGTTAGCATTTGATAGCTCGGTGGCACTCCTGCATCAGGTGCCTAGGTGCAAGGGTCAATAACTTGGAGTCTCATTAATGTTCTTAAAGTTACTTTATTAATGTGTTTTTATTAAAGTACCTTTTTGATGTGACTTTATGATTTAAAAGTGAGTCGCAAAGTCATAAAGTGTACTTTTTAAATATTTAGGGTAATATGACTTTTCAAAAGAAAAATTTGTTGTAAAGTTCACTTAGGAGATTTAAGTGAGTGAGAGATTAGATCCCAGCCATAGATCTCTTGGCCAAGATCTAATCTCGTCCATTGAAGTTGAAAAGTCATGAGAGTAACCCTAATAGGGTAAATAAAAAGTGAATGAGTCTCCATTTTTTTACACACATTCCAAGAGAGCAGCTTGGAGAGGCATGAGTTTCTAGAGGAGTGAGGAGAAGTTGAACTGAGGAATAGAGAGAAGGCTGGGCACTGAAGAGGGCGCACTTCCCTAGGAGAGGAGCACGCATCCCTAGGAAGATTCCAACATTATTTAACAGCAGCAAGAGGGGCTCGATTCCCAAGGTAGAGAGCACAATCTACAGTGAAGTTTTGCATCACAAGAGTGGTAGTTCCGTACAGCTGAAGAGAGGAGTTTCAGAATGTAGAAAAGTGAGGCCGTACAGTCACCAGATTGCACAGAAAACGAGGCAGCCTGTGGGCACAGTTTTCGAGGTGATCTTCTGCTGAGTTTTTTGTCTTATTTCTGCACAAACTCCAGTGTATATTTCTGCTGTACTATTTACTGTAAATTTCAGTCATTTCTGGGCACTAAACAGGGGTCTGTATGGTCACAGTCAACTGAGATTTTCATGCTCAGTCAATGCTGGAAATCACTGTGTAATTTCTTGATGTAATATGCTGCTGTTACACTCTCTGTAATATTCCTTAAGAGCTCAATAAAGACTCTCTCTCTTGACTGGTTTTTTCCCCGAAGTGTGGGGTTTTTCCAGGGTCATGGTTGACCAAAAATCACTGTGTTTATATGCTGCTTACTGCATGCTGGTACATTTTTTCTGTGCATGAACTTTTATGACAGTCTGCTGGTTATTAAGTTTTTCCGCTGCTAAATGTACTTTACAGACAGTATATTAGCCTACAGTCAAGTTAATTTTAATGTTTGATAAATGTGCATGACTTGTGCTAAAACAAAGAGGGTGATTTTTGACTCAGTCAAAGATAATTTGATGCCTATAATATCTCCTCTAAGGACAGCCAAGGAATGTTTTGATGCCCTAGCTAATCTCTATGAGAAAAAGGCACCTACTCAAAAGAGGGTCTTGAAAAAGCAGCTCCGTTCATTAAAGATGGAGGATAAAGAAACAGTTGCCTCTTTCTTCTCAAAGATTGCTCAATTAAAAGATCAACTCATGGCAATTGGAGTTGAAGTAGATGATGATGATCTTGTGCAAACAGCTGTAGATGGCCTCCCTACATCTTGGGAGACATTCCTTTCAGCAGTGAATGGAAGAGAAACTCAACCAAGCTTTGATAGATTATGGCATGATTGCCTAGAAGAAGAAGGCAGAATCCAGAGTAGATCTGGACCTCAAACTAAAAAGAACCTTGCTCTTACTGCCAAGACAAGGAGAGAAAGAAGTTTCCCTCAGCACCAGAACAAAGGTAAGAGACCTCAAGGTAATCACTCTCATAAGTCAAAAGTAAGATGTTTTAAATGTAACAAGCTCGGTCATTATGCCAACGTTTGTAGAAATCCTCCTAACAAGAAATGGCATAAAGGGAAGCACCATGCTTCAACTGCTATAGAAGAAGAAGAGCCTCGACAAAAGAAATCTAAAGTTGAGACCAAAGAAAAAGATCAAAAAGAGTACTACCTTATTTCAGCGCTCTCAGGTTCCATCTCCAACTCATCAGACTCATGGTGGATTGACAGTGGGGCCACCAAGCATATGACTGGATACAAACAGGCACTTGTAGGTTACAAAGCCAAGAAGTTTAATACAAAAGTGGAGATGGGAAACAAAAGTACCCTTGAAATAAAAGGAGTTGGTTCAACAGCCTTAAAGCTCGATTCCGGTACATTAATTCATGTTGAAGAAATTTTATATGTTCCTGGTTTAAAGAGGAATGTTCTTTCAGTGGCAATTTTAGAAGACCAGGGGTTCTCTATAGCCTTCTCAGAAGAAAAAGTTTTAGTATGGACTAAAGGTGGAAATATGAGCTCAGCTTTTGAAATTGGTGTCCGTGAAGGAGACCTTTACAAGGTTTCAGGACATGTTGTTAAAGCTCTATTGAATAACCCTTGTCAAGTTTCAGAGATCAAGAGGGAGTCTTACAATGACTCAAACATAGAAGTCCATGAGACTTCTCATTCAGAGAAACATAGGGAGAAGGCCAAGAAGCCTTCAGTTGATCTCACTAAGGAACCTTTTGTGGGGTTTCAAGGTTGCTCCAGTGGGAGCCATGTCACTGATTCAAGTTCAACCACGAATGTGGAGTTAGCCAAACTTCAAGTTTGGAACAATGTTTTTCAGCTGAAATTGGATAATGATATATGGAAAGTGATTCTCAGACAACAAGGGAATTCAAGTGTAACTTCCATTTGGATCTTTAAGATCAAAGTGTTTGCTGACATTCAAAGTCCTTTGAAGCTCTCAAAAATTCCTGTATTCTATGACAGGTTGTTTCACCATGACAAGGACATGGTGCAGTTGTCAGTTATGTGGACTAAGCCTCTGTCCTTGACAAGCTTAGCATTGCTGAGAATGCCTCTTGCTGAGAGGGAGTGTTAATTTTTAGTGCAGCTGCGAGACCCATTCTCAGAGAGAATGGTACCCTAGTCAGTTAACTAGGGTTCCTGGTCAAGTTAACCAGGCAGAGTAATGAGTAAGACCCTAGAAGGTACCCTAGGGCCCCCAGTTGTCTCCTGGGGTTCTTGGTCGAGGACCAAGCAGGTTGATGCCATGGCAAAGTCCCTAGCATGTGGCTAGGGCCCCTATTTGTCTCTAGGGTATTCTGGTCTAGAACCAGACGGTTTCTTGGTCATGATGACCAAGCAGATCCTGCAGGTTGACACAGAGACTTCCTAGGTCCTGCAGATGGTTGATCAACATTCAGCCTAGGACTGAATGCTCAGCTTGAGGCTGAGGACAATTCTCTGGGAGAATGGAGATCCTGGTCATAGACCAGATGGTTGATCAACATGTCCCAGTCTAGGACTGAGGCTCAGCCTTGAGCTGAAAGCCATTCATTGAGAATGGAAGATATTGTTGTCCCCTCTCCTAATCGGTTATTGCTAGGTTGCTTCTCAAGGGACTGGCCACCCCTTGACGATGTCCCTAGTATCTAACTCTTAGGAGCAGTATTAAGGACAAAAGGATTGTACCATCCGTTTGGATCTTCTCCCTTATACAGTGATGAAAATATATATAAACTATATATCTTAAGAGAGAGAAAAGTCTTTGGTCCTGTTGGTCCTATTTGATTGCTTGTCCACTTTGATTTTGTGGTTGTTGACTCATGGTCCTATTTTACTTGGTCCTAGCACTCTCACCCGTGTGCACATTTGACTATGATGACTCCTACCTTATGGAGTATTTTTACCCAAGGGTATATTAAGGACCATCTATTATTATAGTTATCTTATGTTTTGTCCCACTTATGGTTTTGATCTTTTTACCTTTTGTTGGACCTTTACTTTATGGTAAACCTATTAAATAATTATTTTTTGTCTTATTAATTTTTTATTAATAAAGACTTTATGTTTTTATTATTTTAATAAAGACCCTTGGACCTTTTGGTACTTTATCTTTTTACCTTCTTATTATTTTATTTATTTTTACTTTTATTTATCTTATTCTTTTTATTATTTATTCCTATATTTTATCCTAAGTTTTTTTTTTATTATTATCTACTTTATTTTAATCCTAAGTTCTCTAACTTTAAAACTATATATAAACCTTTGCTCCAAACTAACTAATCGTGAACTTACACTTCACGTGCTCACTTCTCCTCCGGTCATTTGTTTTTGGTCTTCTCTTCTACGGATTTGACGAGGATGATACAGCCTGCACATGTTTATTTTCTGCCCCACGCCACTCTAATCACGTGGATAATACAGCCGCTTTTCTTTTCCTCCTTCACGGGTTTGACAAGTTGATTCATGGCCTCACTCCTCTCTCGGCTTCTCCATTCATGGGTTTATCCCTCCTCGGCTGTCTCACGGGTTTAGCTCTGCACCCACGCCACTCTAATCACGTGGATGATACACCCGCTTGTCTTTTCCTCCTTCGCGGGTTTGACAGGTTGATTCACGGCCTCACTCCTCTCTCGGCTTCTCCATTCACGGGTTTATCCCTCCTCGACTGTCTCACGAGTTTAGCTCTGCATTTGATTTTATTTGTCTCACGGTTGATTACCTTCACGGCTGTCTCTCACGAGTTCACCCTTCACACCGTTGTCTCTCGTGCTGATCACTCTCACGGCTGCCTCTTCCCTTCACGGTTTCACTCTCGGTTTCACCCTTCACGGCTTCACAGCTGTCTTACAAGCTTTCGCAAGTTTATCTCTGCATTTTTTATTATTTGGGTCTATCTCGCTAATTTGATCTCTTCACGGTGATCTCTGCTATTTTCTTTCTTTCTCAGATCTGTCTATGAATGTTTATGGATCCATCTTATCTCTATGATTTACTTCAGCTGTGATTGACTTGTCTCTATCTGTGTGAGTTTTTTATGTGTGGGAATTACTTACGTGCTTGACGTTCAAAGTCTGCTACACCTATGTGTTTCTTTTATCCCTGTCATTTGCTTATTGATTGAAGAACTTGAGATCTGTTTATTTTTTACCTGAACCTTTTCTCTCTCTCAAGGTATGTATATGGTTTAACCAGTTTGACTTGTCCTTTCAGTGACAAGATCAAACTCAAAACTATCTGAGTATAAGTTGGATCCAAATGTTGGTTTTAATTCTTTAATGAAGTACATGGTTATTTTACTGTAAATGTTATTTGAGATTCATTTTATTTTTCCTGAACTTAGCATTTGATGATTCTCGAGGACCAACATTAATGCAGTGACCAAATGGAGCATTAAGTTGAAAGAGATGAAATTTATGTTATTTCTGTTTTAACTCAGTTTAAATTTAATTAAGCAGTACATTTGTTTACATGTTCTTGTATCAAGCTTTTTATATGCGATAAAACGTACATAACCTGTAATTTTGACAGTATGTAGATGATATTTTCCTTGCAGGAGAAGGAAAGCGGATTGCCAAATGCAAAGAGAGACTCACTGCTGAATTTGAGATGAAAGATCCTAGGAATGATGCACTATTTCCTAGGATTAGAAGTTTGGCAGAAACCAAACGAGATTTTTCTATCTCAAGGAAAATATGCAGTAGACATACTGAAAAGGTTTGGTATGATGAATTGCACGAGTATGTCAACTCCTATGGTTGCAAATTTAAAGAAGTTACATGACTCAAGCTCAGGAGAAGATTTGGTGGACCCCACCATGTACAGGAAACTTGTTGGGTCATTAATGTATCTAACTCATACCAAACAAGATATGCAGTTTGCAGTGAGCGCATTAAGCCAATTTATGGTTGAGCCAAGAGAACGACATTGGGTGGCAGGTAAGCATATTCTGAGATATCTTAGAGGTACCATAGCCTATGGGCTACAGTTCACATCCAGTGGTGGTGTGACGCTGCATGGTTATGCAGATTCAGATTGGGCAGGAAGTGCAGTAGACAGAAAGAGTACCTCTGGTTACTACTTCAGTTTGGGATCAACCATGATCTCCTGGTCTAGTCGGAAACAGGAATCTATTGCTCAGAGCATAGCTGAGGCTAAATATATTGTTGCAAGTAATGCTAGCAGAGAAGCAGTATGGCTCAAAAAACTCATTTTTGGGTTGTTTAACGAAAAGCTTGAGACTACGATTATCCACTGTGATAATCAAACCTGCATGAAGCTCACAGAAAATCTGATATTTCATGACAGATCAAAGCATATTGATCTAAAGTACCATTATAACAGAAATATGGTACAATGAAATGTGATCAAGCTGAAGTATGTTGCAACAGATGATCAGGTAGTTGATATCCTGACAAAACCACTGCAGTTGGTGAAGTTTTGCTCACTTCAAAGACAAACTTGGAGTTGCAGAGAATGTCTCCATCTCTGAGAAAGAGAATGATCAAAAAGGCATACTCCAAGGTTCGAGGTCATAAGTGACCACCCTGAAGCTAGCCAGGGAGACTTGGAGATCAATCAGTTTTGTGAGTAATGGAAAAAGTCAAAGTGAATATAAAAACTTTGTGAGCCAAAACAAACGTCAAAATAAAAGTGATAAGGCCTTTAAAATCTTGTGAGATTATGACATTAGTCAAGGCAAAAGGACAAGCCTTGTGAGTCATGTAAAAGTCAAGACAGCCAACCTTGTGAGCGTTTAGCAAAAGTCAAGGTATTTAGCAAAAGCTAGGAAGAACATACAATTCCTATGAGCTAGAAACAAACAATCTTCCTTATATAAAATATCAGTTAATAATTTAATAACTTCCTTGCTAAGAGGGAGTGTTAAATTTATAGCTTCGGAAGCTATTACAGATCATCACTTCTGCTACCACGTATCAGCTCCAGCAGCTGCTGTGTGTTCTGTCAAAAGATCTTTTTTGTGCGAAGTGACAAGTGTCCACTTAGGGGGCTGCTTAGGGCGGTTCCTCCCTAGGAGGCTGTTTAGGGGGCTGCTTAGGGCAGTTCCTCCCTAGGGGGGCTGCTTAGGGCGGTTCCCTTAGGGGGCTGCTCGGGACAGTCACCTAAAGTATAACTAGGTGCCAACCCCTTTGCCATTTTATTCATTTTTCAATTTCTTTCCTGAAGTGTGCTCGTGGAGTGGGTGTGAGGTCTGCCTTTGTATCCTCTTGAAGCAGGTGTGAGGTCTGTCTGTCCATTGCAGAGCATCATACTTGCAGCAGACAGACGATGTATGTGCAGCAGCAAGCAGAGCATCATTCTTGCAGCAGACAGAGGATGTTGTGAGCAAAGTTCAAGGTTATCATACAATTCTGGTATAAATTGTTACTTCTGCTATTAAAATTTATCTTAGCACAGTCAAAGTGAAGTTTATGATGATGATGTAATCTGAACCTGATATCTTATATAAGAAAGGTTGTTTGGCTGGAGTTTTTCTCCCTTCTAAGGGTTTTCTCCAGGATAAATCTACTGTGTTTATGTGGAATGAATTTGTGCATCTTATTTTTTACATGCACCTGAATTTGTGCATCTTATTTTTTACATGCACCTTTATGTCAAAAAAATTGACATAAAGGTGCATATGCCATAAGCCAGAATTTATGATAATATGATGTTCCCAAGGTTGTTTCAAGCATATACAATTTATAATAACTTTATTGTGTGGTTTTCATATGATTTTATAATTTTATGTTTTACATTTCCTTTAAGTTCAGTGGCAATGTAAATGCAAATCCTTGCAACCAAAATTACCATAAAGGTCATTCAAAGCAAACCATGGAACCTGTGTTATAGTCTTCACTCTGACTCTTTACTGGACATGTAGTCAGAGCCCACATCTCAGAGGTCGTAGAGATTTGGTATGGTTGTTTTCACGACACCATCGACTGGGACCATAAAATTGTTAGCTTAAGGAATTGATCATCATCAAAGCTTAAGGGATTGCAACAGCCTAACCTTGGTAGGCAAGCAGGTTTCTTTCATTGTATGTATTTGGATAAAAGTTGCATCAAGCATTGTCATCCTAAGCATTAAAACCCTATCTTAACTGATCCAACTATGGAGGATCCAGGATCCACGTTTTTGTGGATCCTGAAACCAGATCCACTTTGGATACATTTCAGTTTGGAAGCACATGAGGTTCTGCTCGAGATCAATTTCTAACTTGTCAGAAATTCATATCCACCAAAAAAAAAAATCATATCAAACATAAAAACAGAAAAGAAAATATAAAACAGAAAATGAAAAAGGTAGGGGGCCTAAAACCCTAACATTGCCGATAAAATAGTCCCTTCCCCAATCCTAAAACACACATCTGAGTTTTTCATAGAACTCTGCATTTCTGAATTTCTAAAAGTGACCTGGGGTGAAATAAATTCAGAGATCTAAATTTTCTGTGTTTCTGGTTCATGTGCATGCGTGTATGTGTGTGTGGAGGAGGGTTGAGGGGGATTTCCCCATATCCTGATCCTGACTTTTCAAAAAAAATGGTGGATCCATTATACATATCCATATCCAGATCCATTTCCATGCAATTTACTTAAAAACTATGCTCGAGATGCAGTAAGAGGCTTGTGTTGGCCATGTCCAAGTCCCACTGGGTTCTCACTAGCCATAGTAAGCACTTACCTTAAGCAACAATTTCCTCCCCTTGTTCTCGCAGCTCTAATATCTTCAGCATATATGGTACATTATAGCTCCTATTTTCAAAAAATACTACACCCTAAACCTGGCAACATTTGACATCTTGACATATATCTGGCATAAAAGGGCACAAATAAAACTACACCTTCTGAATGGAATAAAAATCAGCAATAATACAAATGTAAAGTGTGCAAAATATAAGCTATTGCAACTATTATCAACAGTCTGTATAACTGATCCATTAAAGAGATTGTTACAACAGGTATGGTGTGAAACTCCACAGCTGACAGTTTTTGACAGTGTGATGAGCATAGTAAATGATAGAAGAGGAGCATTTCATCTTTTAAAGGTTCCAAAATATTGGCATCCATTGTTTATCACCACTTATTATAACTTATTATCTATTGAAAACACAACCTTAATGCTACAATTACCTTTGTTCAATCAATTCCCCCATTAAACACAAGTCTATTAGACATTATGATGTAAAGTGCAAATTATCTTAAACTTGTAATCCATATCAGTATATGTAGTAGATTTTTCACAGTTAGTTTTATAGATGGTAATCAGCCAACTTATTATAGATCCTGACTTTTCAAAAAAACAGTTGGATCCCTATACATTGCCATGCAACCCAAGCTAATTGGTGTTTACTGCAAGAATGTACATTCACTTGTAATGTTAGCAGTTAGTTCTTTGTATGTATTTCAAGTATGAACATGGCTGGTCAATACTTGTTAACCAATGCATCGCTATTGCTAGCTTGACATTTAAGGGGAAACTTTATCATTGCTTATGAAATGTCCTTTTTTCCACCAACAAATTCAGGATTTTCAAACGTTTTCTTAAATTATATTCATATGCAACATAAGCATGACTGCTCAGCAGCTTTTAATCAGTTTGAAATCAGACCCTCATTACAAGTTAAATTTTTCAGTAGTTTAATTTTGCTCAAAGTTTAGAATTTTCTCTAAAATGAAAATATAAAACTTTGGATGGGGGCAGTATTCCTTAAACAGTCAAGAGCTGAATGGAGCCAGCTAGATGCAATTAAACCTCTTCCTTTAAGGTCGACTGCTAGAGAAAAATGTCCTAAAACATCCAGACGTTACACATAAAATGGGAAAAATAACTAACCTCAGACAGCTTTGCCTTCAACTCGCTGGGATCTTTCAGTACCTATTCATAGAATTGCAAACCAAAGAAATTAATCTTTCAAACCACTTGCTCTCACAGTAACAACACTTACACTTCAAAAAACAATATGCTAAAAGTAGCATTCCTTATCAGAAGTCAAAAGCAGACATTAAGAAACAAGAAGCCACATGCAAGCAAATGCCTGAATAGCAAACTCAAATGCAATTGCATTTAGAAAATAGCAAAACAATTATCGTCACCACAAGACAGTTAAAAAGCAACACATCCTTCACACTCACATTATCTACTGAGGAAACACTCTGACTCCGATTGTCCAACACAGAATCCTTTGGTGCTGATTCCTCTTCTGATGCTGATGATTCTGGGTCAGGAACGGGTTCAGGTGGAAATACATACACCACCCTCAATTTTTGGTCCTCATATACCTTCCCTGGTTCTTTGATGAACTGAATGACACAGAAAATTGCTTCAACTGAGAGAACCCTTTGCAATGAGCATTAAACTTCAGACAAAACAGGTTTTAGAGTGAACCTACCGTATCTGGAGAAAGTTCCTCAACAGTCGTCCCAGTAGGGACTGCAACACACTGCACAAGGAATTTGTCTTTACATTGCATATCAGTAGGTGCCTCCTTCTGAGCTTGCATAGTGACTACAAATAAAACAAAACCAATGAGAGAGCACAAATGAAAGCACAATCAAGCTCATATTGAACAACTTATTTGATGTATCATATTCAAGCAAGAATCATTACTCCATTAACCTTCAAACTAAGAAACTTCAAACCTGTCACTTCACATGCAGAATGAGCTGGGATGATGCCCGTATTGGGTCGTACACAGTACTTCTTTGGAGAAGTAGTTTTCACCTGTCATAAAAACATTTAAATGCAGCTACAGCCTCTGATCATCTTGTTAAAACAAGTCTTTGAAAGTGGTCTCACTCATCAGCCAAAAAATCTACAGTTGTATTACAAAGTACAACTCTAGAATAAATAGAAAATAAGGCAATCTCAACTTCAAGCTATCCCCAAGTCACTTTTCCCATTGACAAGAGACTTAACCCTAGACATTGATGTCTATCATGTGTGCACAACTGGAATACCTCCATAGGAATTGAAATTAGAGCAAAGTCAGAAGATTTACATAGATCAACAAAAAGAAACATGACTACCTTAAATGCAACATCTTTGTCGTCCAAGTTGTTGACTAGCTGAAGAGAACATGAACTTTGCTTCCTCAATTCGACTGAACACCATTGACACAAAACCAGGTATCCATTAGACTACTAAAATGTTGGCAATAAAACAAAACTATCAATTGCCAAATACAATTTTGTTTAATATCCTCCCTCGTACAATAAGACAAACATATGAATGATAAGTAAGATGCTCATACAACGGTTCATTATAAGAGCATATACTCTTGTCAAATATAAATCGTTTTGTATATATGCCTTCTACAGTTCTACCAGAAGAAAATTGTGAAAATTGTGAAAATGAAAAAATCAGTGCTATGAATGCATCCTATGTTGCAGGAAACGCTTTACAGGCTTCCGTACCAGGCATGTTTCAGTACAGCAACACAGAAATACATACTGTACGACCTGGAAACATGTTTCTGACAGTACGAATGCATCCCACACGTGAGAAACATGCATACAATGTGTTTCCTTCTCTAAATCCACCTATTTTGACTTGGTTTGACTCTGGTTTTTACTAGGTTTGACCAAAACTGCTGGCAATTAATGCTAATGCTAAATTCTTAAAGTAAAAGGGTAAAAAAGGAAAGATACAGGAAATGCCACCTTTTGAGGATGTTTCAGAGTGGTTCCAACCTCATGGGACCTCATATGGAGTAAGTAGAATTTCATATCCCATATAAAAATCCGGAAGACTTGACAGTTTTCAGTATTTCAAAATTGGCAGGATTGCAGTATTTTCATTGGATTCTATCATGTATCAAGGCATGGAATTGGCATTTAATCAAGAGCACCAAACCCTTTCTGTACCCTGTGTTGGTGGCATCGATAGTTGAACTCCTTTGTCATGGTCTTAGCAAAAACGTATCCTTTACTCAAGCCAAAATCATTGATTAGGCATGTTAAGATTTTTCTACCATATTTTAAGACTTGGATTAGGCAGTTTCATCAAAATTGGATGGTGTTGACTGATGACCCTGCAGGAACTAGGAAGAGGCAAAAGGCCAGACAAGGAGGCAGCAGATGATACTGATGATGAGGATCCCAATATAAGCAATGGTAGAAAATTGCTTGTCATTTAAATGTTCTTGCTCATTTATCCATAATGCTTTCTTTCAAAGTTTTAATATAATGTGTGCTACTTATAGAATAGCACATCATATATATATATATATATATATATATATATATAGAGAGAGAGAGAGAGAGAGAGAGAGAGAGAGAGAGAGAGAGAGAAGTTTTAAGACCTGCTTGCTTTGGCAAAATTGACTAACTTTTGTTGAGTAAACTCCATTACATTTTCAAAACATGTCCTATTTTGGACATTTTTCATTACCCTGGACAATAGATTGAAAAAACACAAAAAGCAAAACATGTATAGATTGTCATTTCAAACTAAAAATCGCAATAGCTTCCTATGTCAAACACATTTGCTGTGGTTCATATTTGCCATGTTTTTCATAATGTTTATGACCTTGCCTTATCCAATAGTTTCCTTCTCAAATATCATTTATTTTTTTTCTTGGAATAGACCAAATAATTTATGTACTCAACACAATTATGGCTAACTTCAGACAAACAAGCAAAGAAAATGGAAACATGTATCATAGTCTTGTGACAAATGAACCAAGGTACATGAAAACTAACCAGTATTATGAAGCAATTTACTTACAGAGAAATGTAAGTTCCCCCGGCTGAATTGTTACAATCCCGTCAGTCATGATTAGTTTTATCCAAAGTAACCCGTATCCCTGAAGTTGGCCACTGACAATATAAATAATATCGAGTTCACGGAATGATCAAATCACACCTACAATCCAAGCCACAGGAAACAATCAGTTATTAACAAGAATAATCTAGTTTAGAAATGCCTGAGTTCGCACAGAATTCCTTGACAACAATAAGAGACAGATCATGATCTAATGCGCTAAAAGTAAATCCCTTCCCGGTGATCGGACAATATTTTAACAATGCATTCAAACACGGCAATTGCATGCAATCAAAAGAAACATTTTACCCTTGATCCAGGGCAAGGACGATTCCTGTCAATAACCAAAGTTTAATCAACGATCCAGAGAAAACCTGGAAGGAAAATCAAGAAACGACAGACAATATATTACTTCACACGCCCGAAGAAGAAAATCAAAACCACATCAATGACAGAAAACTTGAACATAGAACTCGAAATTAGTTAAATACATCTGCACAAACCCCGCTAATTTCAGAGAACGTGGCAATAAAATATTTGAATCAGCAGTTTCCTTCTCTTCAAACAAATTTAGCGGGGACCTGAAGCAAAATTCTAAATCTTTGATCAGAGACTAGCAAACTCCTCCGTAAAGTTTAAATTTCGATTTATTAAATTACCGAACAAACATATAAAAAGACCAGGCAAAACCTAAATCTATACGCAGAAATGGCGATTTGTTTCCTGGAAGGGAGCTGCGAGTACTTTAAATTTTAAGTTCGCGTGATTGCCGAAGAAATAAACAGCGACAATGAGTCAAAATTCCAAATTCTAAATTTATAAGCAGAAACATGCTAAAAAATCGGATAATTTTGAAATGCTCTGAACTTAAAGTTTCAGCAATTGCACAAAAAACAAGGAAATCAGACAAATACCTATATATGTACGCAGGAAAACGCGGATTTTTCAGAGAAATGGATGTAAATGCTTTGAATTTGAAGCTCGCAAAGAAAATAAACTTACATGTATGGCAGTACTATGACAAGATCCTCCTCCGCATATCTGCCTCTTTACAGATTCAAGGGTCTGAACAGACCCCCCCTATTAATGAAAACGAAGAAACAAAGAAGAAAGCGGAGAGAATAAAGTGTTTATTACATCTACATTTCAAACAAAGGCAAGGGAAGTAACAGCAAAATATGTTCGGGAATTCGTAGTCACCGACACCTGTCAACGTTGTCGTCTTTCTTTTCATCTGCCGTGCCTTGGGTCACGGTTGATTCACCGACAGCTGTCAACGTTGCCGTCTTTCTTTTCATCTGCCGTGCCTTGGGTCACCGTTGATTCCCGGTCGCCCTTTCTTTGCTTCCGTTGGGGATCGAGGTGGTGAATAGTTGTAATGGAGTTTGGTGCAAGAAATTTATGATGAAAAACTTTTTTGCATTTGAGTGGGTTGATTCGGTGGAGGAGTTTGGCTTTTTGCTTTGCTTTGAGTTTGGATCTCCTTTGGCATAAGTAATACCCACAACTACCCTTACCGTCTTTCTCTATGTCCCACATCCAAGGCACATTTCATGTATGTAATAACCACAACTACCTTTAGCTCCGGCAGGTAGCGTCGGGTGGTTGGACTCTTCTGTTGTTAAGGGCCTTTTGTCATGAGGTCGTAGGTTCGACCCACAGTGTCCACCGAGGTCAAGCCGATAATCCAAACTAACAAGCTCCAACCCCTTCGGATGGACCCCTATAATCATCTTACATGGAAACAAAAACCACAACTGCCCTTACCCTCTTCCTCTCTTGTCCCACATCCAAATCCAAAGCACTTTTCAAGCGTTTTTCTCATGTGGAGAGAAGGTTGTGCATGTATGTCATGTGGATGAAGGTAAATGTTGTTCTCAAATAAAGCAAAACTAAATGTTTTATAAGTTGGTGGGAGAGATATTGGATATTTCACTTTATATTTTTGTTTTGATATATATAATTTTAAAGTAAAGAATCCAAATTTTAATTAACGGAGTAATATACTTTACTCCATATTTTTGTTTTGGTATATATAATTTTAAAGTAAAGAATCCAAATTTTAATTAATGCTACAATATATTTTACTTTATATTTTTGTTTTGGTATATATGATTTTAAGGTATAGAATCCAAATTTTGATTAACGTAATAATAATAGTTAAAATTAAATTTGTGTATGGTTTTTGTTTTGTAAAGTTGCAGTAGTATATTAATTTCAAAAGTCAAAAATTACATGTCTGTCAGTATGCTAGGGTGGACTACGGTGGTGAAGCTACCATCCCAGGTGCTCAAAAATGTTGAAAAAACTATTAACATACCAAAAAAAAAACCCTGTAGGGCAGCCCTCCCAAATTGTAGTTATGGGTCTGATTAAGTTCATACATAACATTTGTGAAAATAGGACTAAAAATAGACAGTAAAGTAAATTATAACAGAAAAGTTGAGTGTCACAAAAGTAACCCGGAGCCACCGCAATCCTCCTAGGAGCTTGCTTCAACATAGGGAAGGTCTGGTGTTTCCTCCACGATAGGGCAGCTACCATAGAAGTCCTCTTCCAAGCACAGAGAGGGGAATTTTGGAGATTGTGGCATCACGTTGCGGTCTAGGGGAGTAAAGCCTTCCCCTTGCTCCTTGGTGTTGTTGTTCTGCAAAGGGCCCATGGTGGATGCCACCGAGGAAGGGGGAGGCTATACGGAGATTCCCAAGGAGGTCCCAATCCTGGGGAGACCACCTTTAGTGGCAACGGGGGCACCGCTGACCAAAAAACCGCCAATGTGCTCAGCAATGCCTCCCTTGCCAGCCTCCTGTTGTAGACCATTGAATTCGTTACTGCGACCCAGAGAATAGTTCTCCCAAGCAAAGCTGGATTCCAAACCCCCAAGACGCTCCCCCAGCTTGGCATGGTTGGTCCTGATGTCCCCGAGCATGGCTTTGTTGGCATTCCAGTTGGCCCTCATTTCGTCCACGAGGATGCTCATCATGTTTTTTATCAACTTGTAATAGTTAATTCTGCCTCCATGTCGCCCCGAGGCTAGAATGGTCGCCACTCTACGTGCTTCCCAGCTATCAATGAGGTCGCGAGTTGAGGCCGAGACATTTTCAGCATACCCATCCATGGCAATCGAGTCGAAATTTATGGCGCTTCTTCCAGTGCCGCGCCTATTGCCACCCCTCATCAGAGTTTCTCGTGGTCTCGTCGTGGAGAAAATCCAACAGAGAACGATGCGAACCAGAACAGGAGCACTCGTGTGTGAAACCTCCAGAACATTGGTGCAAATGCCAAAACTGTTTCAAGCCATCATGCCCATCTTTTCCCAGCTAGTGGAGTTAATGCGCATGGTGGTGATGACGAACTAATGAGGTAGGTACCTCCTGGCTCGAGCTCCATCGACGATGCGACTTCTGCATGGCACGGATTAAATGCATCAACCTACCTCCACTCAGACTGCATTGAAACTTCGTTGCCTCCTTAGTCTGTGTGCTGGTAGGGGGCACCTTGCCTACATATGCTTGCATCCATGTGCCTAATTCGAGTGGGTTGTGGATGTGTGTTAGCCTCCGTGTCACCCGGATCCGGGGTAAGGAAGTCCTTGTTGGCTAGGGCTTGACATTGTTGATGAAGATCCCTAGAGTCCATGGAGGATGGATTATCAACCTTGAGATCCGAGTTGCAGATAACCCCCTCGTTGGCCAGACGGCACGCTAAAGAATTGGCTTTTCGACGAACATGTTGGAAAGTTATGGCTCTGGTC
Organism: Larix kaempferi; assembly: GCA_027924585.1. NCBI lineage: Eukaryota > Viridiplantae > Streptophyta > Pinopsida > Pinales > Pinaceae > Larix > Larix kaempferi. Next base: position 21,533,418 of record BSBM01000767.1, on the reverse strand, counting down.
CAAGCAAGGATGTTTGCGAGATCGTTCAGATGTTGTTCAAGTCGCCGGCTAGGTGACATTTTCACCGCAGCAGATCCATTGTAGAGATGTGTGGCTAGGGAAAGAATGATCTAGGAGTATCCTTCCACAATCAAGGGCATTAGTCCTTGCTTGTCGGCTATTTTTAATCCTTCCAGGAGTCTTGAGAGTTCTGTCGGGTTGTTGGTATCGTGTCCTATTGCCCCATAGTAGATATACATGATGGATCTTAAGGAGTCTCTTATGACTCCTCCAAAACCAGTTACTCCAGGGTTACCTTTCGAAGCACCGTCAAAATTGAGTTTGAAGAAGTCCATCAGAGGCTTGCTCCAGTGTTCCAGGTTGGGGGTGTTGGTGTTTGGAGTCCGAGTATGCGGGGGAGGAGTGATGAGTTTGAGATCCCATCATTTTATAATTCCACATTCTAGAGGCAAGGTGGGGAAGTCCAAAGTGTTCTAGTTCTTTAGCTCGAGGGTCTCATGTAGATTGGTTTTGATAGTGTGCCAGATCTCCACGACATGTCTGGATTTGCCTTCAAAGATTCTTATGTTCCTTTCTTTCCAGATATTCCATACCACAATCCCCGGGATCAATTCCCAGAGTCGATTGACAACCATACTTTGGAAGGGATTTCCAGCCCACTGAGCTATGGTTTGGACAATGTCCCCACGTATTCTGTTGGTTCGCTTGCATATGCTTGCAACCTTGTCCCATATATCACCCGTTAGAACGCAGGAATCTAGTAGGTGAACAATGGTTTCAGCCTGATTGCCACAAATAATACACCAAGAAGGTCCTTGGAATCCCCTCTTGAGGAGATTATCCCAGGTGAGAATTCTCCGATGAGCCAAAAGGCAAAGGAAGGTTGAAATTTTTTGCCATAAATTTGAATTCCATATTTTTTTCCAGATGGAATCATGTTGCTCCTCCATCCCCTGAGTTTTCAAAGTGTAAGCTTCTTTAATTGTGAAAGAGCCTTTTGGAAGGTGGCCTCATCTGAGGATGTCCGAATTATGATTAAATTTCAAGTGTCTTATTTGCAAGTCATTCTAGATGTTCTAAATGCTCTCCATGGGGAGAGGGGGGTCCCAGAGTTGTGGTTGCTTCCAAATTCGGACAACTGAGGAATCTGAGTGGTTCCAATAATCTTTAACTATAGCATTTTTCTTTGCTTGATAGTGTGTTTGAAGTTTTGGCAAGGCGGTTTGAGTGTGGAGGCTTGGGCGTTGTTTTTAGGAGTCATGCCAGAAGTTCGCTTGACTTCCGCTTCTGATTTCCCATAAACTATGTTGTTGTATTAAAGCTCGTTAACAGTTGGCAGCCCGCCAACTAAGAGAGCCAGGAGGATCCAGGTTGTAATGTTGATAGACAGGCCAGTGTGGAGCATATTTGTAGTTCCATAGTTGATTCCAGGTAGTGGTGTCATCTGTTACCCATTTCCACTAGAGTTTGGTAGAGAGTACTTGATTGTTTATTTCTAGGTCTCGAATACCTAGGACTCCTTCCTGCTTTGGCATGCAAACTTTTTTCCATTTGACCAGGGAACATTTGTGGTTGTCGTGATTTCCTCCCTAGAGAAAGAATCTTTGAATTCTTCTCATTAATTTTAGGACCCATTTAGGTGCTTCCAGGACCGAGAAAAGGTATAAGGGCATGGATTGTAGGATGGCTTTGAGAAGGATAAGGCGGCTAGGCCAGTTGAGAGATCTGTGTGTCCAAGAGGAGATTTTGGATTATAGTTTGTCAAGGAATTCTCTCTAGGAGGTATGCCTGATGGCCGGGTCAACGAGGGGAGACCCTAAATATTTAGACAGTAGGGAGGACACCGAGAAACCCAGGATGTTGAAAAAGAAAATCTGAGACTTTTCAAGGTTGACCGTGGTGCCAGAGGCATCTGAGAAGGTTAGGAGGGTCCGTTTGAGAGATGAATCCTCCTGAACCGAAGGGTGCCCAAAGAGGACATTGTCATCGACAAACTGATGATGAGTAATGGGAGGACTGCCATGGAGGGGGATTCCTTTTAGAGTTCTAGAGGCTACCTGAGCTTTGAGCATTCTGCTAATCCCTTCTGTCATCATAATGAAAAGGAAGGGGGAGAGTGGGTCACCTTGACGAATGCCTATGGAAGGGGAGAAAGTGGTGGAGGGGTAACCATTGACAAGAAGTGAGAAGAAGGATGAGGAGGTGAGGGCCATGATCCATTGTGTCCAATCATTGCAGACACCGAAGGCCTTCAACATTTTCTCAATGAAATCCCAACAGAGTTTATCGAAGGCTTTTGAGAGGTCTATTTTAACCAACATCCCTCGGGTTTTAGTGGTTTTCAGGGAGTGGGTCACCTCATGAGCAAGGATTATTTCGTTTAGGATTTACCGACCTTCTACTTATCATGTTTGCTCCGGAGAAATGAGGAGTGGGAGGAGGGTTTTGAGTTGATTGGCCACCACCTTAGTAATTATTTTATAAATGACATTGCAGAGGGAAATGGGATGGAACTTACCAGGGCTGGTTGCACCAATTTATTTAGGGATCAGCGTGAGGAAGGTCACATTCAGTGCTGGGAGGACCCATTTTTTTGTCGAGATTCTTGTACTATCTCAAGGATTTCTTGCTTCAGGAGGTACAAGCAATGTTTGAAGAAGTTTGTGGTGAAGCCATATGGTCCTGGAGTTTTTCCTTCAGCCATTTGATTAACCACTGTTTCCACTTCCTGCAAAGTGATGTCCTTCACGAGAGAGGCATTGTGTTCCTCCGTGAGAATCTTTGGTATGTAATTTGTGACCCGACTTATTGCAGTAGCTCTGTTAGGATTCTTTTCGGTTAGGAGATTTTGATAGTATCTTATGAGTTCCTGCTCAATATCATCCTGGGTTTTTAAGGAGTCACCCTCTTCTATCTTTATGGTGGATATTCAGTTGATCATCCGATGTTGAAGAGCGGAATGATGAAAGAAGGTAGTGTTTCACTCTCCTTCCTTTAACTAGGTGATGCGAGACTTTTGTTTCCAAAGTATCTCTTCTTGCTCACAACGTGCATCAAGTTGTTTGATGGTTTTTTGTTCCTTTTGCTTAAGGGTGTCCAGGTATCCTTGCTCCATGATGGATTTCTAAATATGTTCAAGATCTTCTCTGGGTCACTTTTTGCTTTGAAAATGTTCCCAAAGGTGGTTTGGTTCCAATTTTTAAGCTTAGCTCTGAGAAGTTTCAGTTTATGATGCATTATTGCCATTTTGGAGCGACCCTCAACCCTTGTATTGATCCACCACGAGCACACTGTGTCCTGAAATGTGGGATGAGCCAACAAAAAATTTTCAAAACGAAAGGGGCGGTGTTTTTTGTGACCTGATTTTTGCCACGAGAGGGAGATGGGCCAATGATCCAAGCCCTCAGAAGGGAGAACGGAGGTTGTAAGCGTTCCTCCAAATTCCAAAACTTTTTCCAAGACGAGGAAGTGGTCCAAGCACGAAGTTATTTGATTGTTCCCTCCCCTCTAATTGTTCCAAGTCATAAAGCCTTTCGAAGTTAAGAGATCTATAAGATTATAACTATTAATGCAGGATTTGAAGTTGACATCTTCATTAGATAGGATTCGACATCCTCCCTTTTTTCTCCTGGAGAGAGGTTATCATGTTGAAATTGCCTCCCATAATTAGCAGGGAGTTTGGGTGTTTATATGAGAACCAGACTAAGTATTTGAGGAGTTGTTGTTTAAGAGTAGGAGCTTGTGGCCCATACACATTTATGAGATGACCAATGATCTTAGTACCCAAAATGCATAAGGAGGCAGATAGAGAATGTGTTGTGGAGGCAAAATTATTCAGGGAGATCGGAGCCGGGTTCCAAGCTATTGCAAATCCTCCTGAGGCTCCGTTGGCATCAATCGCCATGGCTTGAATTCCCTTCCAGAGTCTAGAGATCAAGGTTTGTAGAGTGGTGCTGGAGCATTTGTCTTTATGCGTAAAGATGACAGTGGGCATGTCCTGAAGGATCTTCCTTTTTTGCATACGGTGCTTCGTGGGCCCGTTTAGCCCTCTTACATTCTAGGATATTAATTGCATTGAGAACCCGGGGCGAGAGCATGGAAGAATTTCGTTAGCTGGGCATATTTCCTTGATTCTACACCAGCTGCCTAATCCTTTGAAGATCATTTTTTCTCCCTCACTTCTTGTTGTCCCTTTGGAATTTTTGTTTATCCTTTCGAGGGAGATTTTGGACACCTAACTTGTAATTCTTGACCTTGTTTAGGGATTCTGTCAGAAGTTGGATTTGCTTTGGCGGTATGGAATGATATGCTTTCTGAGTGCATGCATCCTCCATCCCCTGGATGTCTAGGTCTCCAAATTCTAGTTCTGCCATTTCCTCATCCATTAGCACTTCAGGGCTCGAGGTATCCGCTTTCCTTTGGTCTGCCTCTGCTGGAGGCCTTTGTTTCTTGACCTCTGCGCCAGGGATCCATGAAGCTTCTTTGTTTTCGATTTCAGGTGGTCTTGCTTCCAAGTTCTTCTGGTTGTCACAATGAGCTTTTGGCGGATCTGTGCCTTCCTTTATCTTTACTGTTTCTGGATTTTTCGGTTGCCCATCAAGGGCAACAAAGCTGTTGTTGGTGGTGGGTGCATCTGCGTTCTTCTCCTCTGGTAGTGTCTTGCGGTTGTGGCGATGCCTTCTTCCCAGCTTTTGGAAGCCTTCCTCGTCCTTTTCCTTGGCTTGGGAATCCGTAGGAATAGGTTTGTTGAGGGGACAATCCCTGTACAAGTGCCCGTGTTCGTGACATTTGCGGCAGGGAAAGGGGACATGTTCATAGTCTAGTGGTTGTATCCATTCAAAGTCCTCATGGGTGAGGCTTATTGAATCCGGTAGGGACTTGGCTATATGCATATAGACGCAGATACAAGCATAGGATGTGTACTTGTTGTGTCTGGTTTGCTTCGCCGATTTGACATAGCTTCCAAGAGTATTTCCAATGTCCTTGAGTGTGTCCTCATCCCAGTATTCTTGTGGAAGGGAGTACATGCAGATCCAAATAGGGGCCTAGGTGAAGTCTTCTTTGTTTGGGTTGAATCTTTCAGTCCAATTTCTGAGATATAGGCCTGTCGAGTTGAAGAAGTATGGGCCTCCATCTTCCACCCTTGCTTTATCACCAAGTCTTTGGAAGATGATTGTGAAAAAACCCTTGGAGCCTAACTGTACATCAAAATGAGCTTTGGGTTTCCAATTGGCCGCTATCCAACATCGAAGAGCTTATTCTGTTGGCCAGATTCCCATGAATTTTCCAATGAGGGAGTAGTCACTCATTCTATGAGCTCATGCATTAATACGTTCCGCTAGAAGGACATGACATGGCCTTTCAGAAGTTTTTGCAATGTAGGTGGTAGTGTCCACCGTCGAGCTGGGGTGCATGGGGTTGATCAGAGTTTTTAAAGAGTCTTTAGGCGTCGCAGTGTTGTTCAGCGGGACTTCAGCGGACCCTATCTGCACCGAGGCGACGTGAATCACAGATGAGGGAGTGTGGTTCAGGTCGGTAGGCGCGTGGGAAGGGTCTTTGTCCCGTCCTTGGGGAACCACTATTGGCGCGACCATGAACCTCAAAGTGAACTGTCACACCAGGGAAGGAGGGTCGAGAGGGAGTTTTAGAAAAACCCTAAGTGGTGCATGTAGTCGTAAACTGAAACCCTAACATCTACCAAAGTAATTTGTGTATGATTTTAAGAAGAATAAGAGTTAAAATTAAATTTATTCGCAATTTTAAGAAGAGATCCTAAGCTAAAAAGAAGAAAGAGTGTTTTCAGTCCTTTCTTAGATGTTGGCACCAATAACAAGGTATAATATTTTTGCATTAGTTGGGAGCATCATCAAAGCTTGTATTAAAAATACCAACTACATTGTTAATGAAAAAGACAAAGCTTGTACTAAAAATACCAACTACATCGTTACTGAAAGAGACTTGAGGATTTTTATATATCTTTTATTAAGAAAGGAAAAAACTCAATGTGAGGTGGTGTACATGTTGTAATTATGACACTTACGTACAAGGATTTGAGGAGCTAACATTCTCAGAAAAAAAAGCTCACAAGTTGTCCAACATACCAAGGCATAGAAAATAAGGATGAAAGATCTAACCAATGAGAGAGGATGTTGTTTTGCAATTAAGGTGATTGGAAAATGGGTCTCAAAGTTATCTCAGCTTCTCATACGACATTGCCAAATGGGACTCAAGAGGGCCCATCCAAAGTGAGTAATGACATGTCAAATCGATACTCCTAATCAATTGGGCTTTCCCAAAGACAATGCAATTATTTGCATAAGCAACATCTAATACAAAGATAACATAGTGTTAACTCTACTAATAAAATTCTTTCAATGGAAAACCTATTCATTTTAATTAAATCAAGCTCCAACTCAAAGATGATAAAAAAATCGAATCTAATAATACAAAGAATTAAATGGAAAATGGCAAACACAAGCTTCCCCAATATTAATTTAGGATTCAATAAATCTTGACATTCAAAACATCCAACTTTTAATTATTATACCATAATAAAAATTGATATATATATAATTTCTATTTTTTTAATATTTAAATCAATTCAAAAGAAACCACTAATATTTTACAATCCACATTTATAGTTAATTATTTTAATTAATTAAAAAATATAATATTTTACAATCCACATTTTATAGTTAATTATTTTAATTAATTAAAAAATATAAGTAACATCTTTTAAATCATTAAAATAAATCCAATTACAACTATCACATAGTGAATCACGTCAGATTAGGAAACACTATATTCATTGACATTGTAATTATGTCAATGCCAACCACATCTATCACAATGAGCCATGCCTTTGACATTATAATTATGTGAGGATAAAATTATTTTGAATAAATAATTATGAAAATTGAAAACCATAAAAAATGGTCCCTCGAAAACAATGAATCTTCAAAAGTATTTAAATAATAATTATTTTAATATTCCATAATAGTTTTTAGATCCCAATTCTCTTTGGCCAATTGGTCCCTTTTGTCACATGAGTAATAAATTGTTTTCTCTTTTGAGAAAGGATGAAAATGGAGTACATGGCTCCAATCATGCATGATAAGGGGTTGTCCCGTCACTTTCATATATAACAAACGCTGCTCAATGAGCCTTCGAGGTTAGTTCCCGTGATGAATATTAAGAGGTTACATGTCCTTATCAATGGCACGGACAACGAAGTGAATTTGTTAGAAAAACATGAAATGGATTTTGTTTAATTAGTGGAGGTTGTGAGGTCAAATTTAAGAAAACACAAAAGATACATATTTAAAAAGAATAGAACGTGTTTAACACGTAATGAGAGAAAAACAAGGTACGCACAACCTAATCCTTTGGAATTGCGGTGTCATCATGGCATTGTGTCCAATAAAAACTAAGCACAAGGATGAATTCTAGAACTAAGCACAAGGATGAATTCTAGGTATATTTTTTAAGTATCAATATAAAAAGGGTAGTTTGATGGATTAGTTTGAGTAGCTATGATGGATTAGTTTGAGTAGCTAAATATTATGAATTATCGGTAACAAGTTTAATGTCAAATCTAGAAGAATTTCTTTTGTATAACAATAATATTGAAAGTTTATAGACTTGTATATATTGTATTTTTTTCTGATTTGAATCTGTAATGTTTTAAGAATTAGTATAAATCCATCTTAAATCTGTATCTATCAAGCACAATTTCTTGAGGTGTATTTCTTTTTTTAAATTTAAACTTAAAAAATTTGATATCTCTTGATTGATAGACCCTGGTTTAAATTTTAAGTTTTTAATTTATAAATGAACATCGATTTTTTAAATACTTTTCATAATATTTTATTTTATGAGCCAACATGGATTTTTTTTAAATACTTTCATTAATTTTTTATTTTATGAGCCGACATGAATTTATTAATGGCCGACATAATATATTTTATTACTTTTTACTCTTTTTTTGTAACGTTACAACATCTCCCTCATACTCGTGTGTAAGCTACATCCCTACACGTTACAACATCACCCCCTAGAACACCTTGTTTTACTAGTGCAACAAATATATGTTTTTTAATATTAAGACCACTCAAAATATTTTTATAAATTTATAAATTTTACTAAATATATTTATTAAAGAAATTTTTTTTTTTCCAACCAAAAAATTAAAGAATAACAATAATCAAATCCTCGTGACCAAAAAATTAAAAAATAACAATAATCAAATCCTCGTGACCAAAAAACATTGTTCCACGTATCTCTTCAAAACAAATATCAATATTTTAAAAGTTATTAAAACTACAATTAACCAATTTACTTTAAATACTATATTCAAAATAAATAAATTTACTAAAATATATATTTCATAAAAACAATTATAGTTTAAAAAAATCAAATTACAAAATATTTTAAAATATTAAATATCAAACAACATCGTGGAAGCATTAGGTGATTAATCAATGTAATCCTTGCGGTTAGCCACCTACCAATAACATCAGAATCCGTGTACTTTTTATTATTGATTTAAATTTATAATATTGAATATAAAGGAGCACGCTTTAATTTGGCCAGTGCAACCTATGTGATATCTAAAGATAAAATATCCCTGAACGATAAGAATAATTTCATGAGGAATTATACTGAAATAGTCAAAAAGCACGGTACTGAAGGTAACTTCCAGTTTTGTGCTATTGGTTGATATTCAAAATCACACTGGTCCCATTTCAAATGATTATTATAAGTGCGGTGCCATTTTTTCATTAATATAAATAACAGTCTCTTAAATTGTGTTCATTATGATTGTTTTCTTACGATTAGTTTTGGAGAATAAATCTTCAGAATTAAAATTAAAGCATAGAATAAATCTCTTATTAGCATCAGTTATATGTTTGTCTTATTATGTTATTTTTTACAATTTCATTTATATATAAGGTTAATATATATATTTTAAAGGTGAATATTTGAAGATATAATCAGCATATATCCATCTTAAACCTGTATCTATCAAGTATCGAGAGGGATCTAATTTCTTGAGGTGTATTTCTTTTTTTAAATTTAAATTCGAGAAATTTGATCTCTCTTGACTGATAGATCCAGGTTTAAGTTTTTATTTTATAAATGAACATTGATTTTTTAATTACTTTTCATAAAATTTTATTTTATGAGCCAACGTGAATTTTTTTTAAATATTTTCCATAATTTTTTATTTTATGAACAGACATGAATTTTTTTAATTATTTTGTTAAGAACAAACGTTGCAACATCTCCCCCATACTGGGTTGTAGAGCACCCTCGGTGCAATAAATATGAAGAATAGAGTAGGAAGATGGATTGAAAAATAACCACCATAGATCCATCTTAAACCGGATTTATCGGATCCAATTTTTCTTGAGGTGTAATCTTTTTACACATTAAGAAAAAATTTACAACTCAAGATATTTGATGCCTCTAGATTCTTGATATATCTAGGTTTAAGATCAAATTAATATAATGTTTAAGATCAAATTAATATAATTTATTTATTTTAGTTTAAGTCGACATCATTTGCATTTTTATTCATTTTTTATGGGAACATCATGTTACATGATATTACACAATTTTACACGTTACAACATCTCTGCCACTCTTAATGAAATGAAGGGGACAAAGAGCTTGTGTTTTATTTAGTAAAACCATTGAAAGGAATGGGATGAAACTACATTTTTCTCATTAATGGAGCTTCTTCAAGAGAGAAAAACTAACCAAACTTTGTTTTATCAATCTTAGTTTGTATTAAAAAACACTTTGTGGTATAGAGTTTGATGGAAACCTAAGCTTTTCTGCAAGAACTAAAGACTAGTAGAGATAAACAAATTACACTAAGGACCAGGGTAAGGAGGATATGCATCCTCTCCCTCCTTGTTCCACATAGTTTTTAAAAGGATACGAAGGTGGATCCTCTTTCCAATCCAAGGGGGGAAGTGTTTATTTGCCTCATTAGAAAATATGTGGGATGTTATGGGAAGTTAATGCATTATATAGTGTCCTCCCCATAGTTAATGCAATTTTTTGTATCAAGGTGTACTCCCAAAGATTCCAACCATAACGTTTCTTCCTATTACTCACCAGTCTAGACAGTGAAGGGTTTGTCAAGGAAGCCAAGTATCCAGAAGAATGGCCCTTTTGGAAGGTTTGTGGTTCAAGAGGAGAAGTTTTTAAGGGTGAACATGTTGAAGAAAATAAAAGGAAAGGTCTTTAAATAATGCGTGGAGAGGTCAAGGTGGTGGTGAGGAAGGAGTAATGATAGAAGGAATTCTTCAATAATTCAAAAAATTATCCATGGTCATAAGGATTAACAAGAGATTAATTTCAGAGAGATCTTTAAGGCCTTGGGTGTAATCAAATTGGTCAAGGACTCCTGGATATTATTTTCCCTTCCATATCCTCACCAAATGTTGGATCACCTTCTTGTTATGATAAGAGAAGGATATCGAGCAAACTAAATGGAGGTGTTGGTTTTGGATTAACATTATTTTGACCTTAAAAAATTGAGGGGACAAGTTTCAACCCTAATAAGGAAACGGTGACCTCTCAAGCATTGCGGGTAAAGTTCCTATGAGTTTCATTGGAGTTGTGGAAAGAATCAATACTAGAGGACATCAACAATACCTTCGGTAAGTTCATAAGACCGTGTCCAAACCATTACTATAACTCAGATAGAACAATGTCCAAACTATGTGTAGAATTAGACCTAAGGGAAGGCCTACCAAAATCTATGGGATATCATATGGAAAGTGGATATAATCTAGTGTTTATACTACCAAAGTGTCCACTTCCATTATCATCAATGGAAACAATAGGGCATATTAAGTATGATTGTCCCTTTCTCAATGAAAATAGAGCATTTACATGAATGAAGAAGGTTCAAGGTCAGATTCATTCGAACCATCCAAAGTGTGGGGAACCCACCAAAGAGGAAGTAGGGATTGTGCTAGGAGAGGGGTGTCCCAACTCCTCCATAAAGGAGATTGCAAGGGCCCCTCTCAAGAATCCTCTACATTTAGGGAAGGACTTTGATCCCAATGAAGGATTGTACACGCCAACTTTTAATCTAAAAGGAAACAAATAAGCATATACCATTCCAAAAGGCAAATGATCGCTAAAGAGGAAACCAATTCATGCTCTTACATTTGAGGAGGGAGGGATACAAGGAACCTTAATAACAAGCTTTCAAAATTCTAATTTCATCAAAGAGAAGGTTGGAAATGACTACAACCTTTAGACCTAGAAGGTGATCCCAAGCTAGACCAATCCATGAGGTATTGGAAGCTACATAGCAACCTCCAACTTCATGTCCCACAAAGATATGTGGGGAAGGTGTTTCTTTAATGACATTCTAAGACAATGGAATAAGAATTCAAATGGTCCAATAGAGAAGAGGTTAGAGTCATGATATCAACTATGCGCATCTAAACCTACAATAGATGATGTTGAGAACACTAGTACATAAAGTTGATTTTATGACCAAAGTATATTGAGTATTGGGGCATCCTATGGATGGTGATCTTGGTGAGAGAGTCTCTCTCTCTCCCTCTCTCCCTCTCTCTCTCCCTCTCTCTCTCTCTCTCTCTATATATATATATATATATAAACATGCCCTCCCACATGAAGGATCACATATCTATCATCCTCCAGAGTTGAAACCAAGAGCAAGTTCCTCTTCAACTCTGGAACAAACAACAATCCACCAACCTCTATATAACCATCAGACTCGAGTTGGAATAGGTGTAATACACCAAGGAACCCGAATGATTACTGTTTTATAAGACCTTATGTTATTATTTGATTTAACATTATTAACCAAGTGAGGTCAATACATTTGTAAATGAATTATTATTTTAATTATTAAATAACTGAGGGAATCAAAACTGAAGGTAGGCGTTGAAGAGTGTTTGCTGATCTAGAAGGATAAATGACAAGTGTTAAGAGAAAACCCATTATGGCAAGATAGCCTAGTAAAGGCACAAATGATGCAGGAGGCATCCTCCCTAAAATTCAGCTCGTGACTCATGTTGGGGCGGTTACGAGTAGGTGGCTCATAAATAACCTAAGTCCTAGGCAAATGCTATAAAGCATTGACTTCATCCACTGAGCAGGAGGCTTATAATGAAGGGGAGAATACACTGAGTATTGATTCATCCAATGAGCAGGAGGCTTATTATGAGGTGAGATTTGTGACCTATATTATGCAAGAGGAACTCTGTGACCAGTCTTTGTCCTTGTGGTTCAACAAATAGGCTCAGGGGTTTCAGAACAAGTAGATTGGTTGTTCTGGAAGTTTGGTTGGGAGGAGCGACGACCTTTAGTTTTGATTTGCCTCTGCTGGTTCAGGTTCTGTTTATTTATTTTATGAAATGTTTATTACTGTAAATGATATCTAATTTGTCCACTAGAATGGCCGCATTGCTTAGTTCAGGTTTTGTTTATTTATTTTCTAAAATGTTTATCACTGTAAATGATATCTAATTTGTTAAGTAGATTGATTACATTGCTTAGTTCATATTCCATTTATTTATTTATGAGATGTTTGTTATGGTAAATGATATTTAGAATTATAGGTAGAATGATCACATTGCTTATGTATGTATCAACTGTCTTTTTATCATTGTGCAAATATTAATTTATGTAAATGATATATAGGTTGCTAGGTAGAATGATCACATGGCTTAGGTACATTACCAATTTATTGTATCACTATTTCCGAACTTACCTTGTACTGTAAATAATCCCTAAATTGTTAGACAGTTTAGGTTTTCCATTATTCCTTTTTATTCTGAAATGACTTTACATTACCGTTTTTACTATACTTTACTGTTTATTATAACATTCATCATTCAGTTTTCTTTATTCAGAAGTTTTCTTATTCAAAATTATATTTCTAGATTTGCATACAAGATATTCAAATACTGTTTTAAGTTATGTTTATTTTAGTAAGAGTATAGTTCTAGCAAGCACAAAACTATCTTAGTACGAATTATAGTTCCGGTTCAGGATTTATTTGATTGTTATTGCTATTTTGAAAATATTATTTATATGCATGTTTTTGCTGTAATGTTTTATCTAGAATTACACTTAGACTGTCCATGCAATTTATCAATCGTTGTTATAAGTCAATGCACATTTTAGTTCAGATTTACATTCCAAAAACCCAAATATCTCAGAAATCAAGTCCGTGTCTTGCTGAAACGTTAAATTGTAATTCTAAATCCTAAAAGTTAAATAAACATACTGTAATCATTGTTCTAAATCTTAAACTAATTTAGAGAACATATCTAAGTCCTTAGTTTCTTTGTTGAACGTTATTTGGAAAGACTGAGATCCACAATTTATGCAATCAAAAAGATTGAGATCCACAATTTTCGCAATAAGAAAGAATGAGATCTGCAATTTCCTCAAACAGAAAGACTGAGATCCGCAATTTCCACAATCGAAAAGTTGTTTTCCGACGAATCTGTTAAGACCCGCAATCTGTAACCCCAAATCCACAATGCGGAAGTCGGGAACGCGGAAGCGCTAAACTCATAACTGAAGGACCCACGATCCCGCAATTCGCAATGCGGAAGCGCTAAAAACTCAACCTTGTAAATGAAGCTCCCGTAACCCGCAATCCGCAATGCGAAAGCGTTCAGAACTCAACTTTATAAATGAATCTTCCGCAGCCCGAAATTCACAATGTGGAAGTCGGGAATGCGGAAGCGTTCAAAACTCAACTTTATAAATGAAGCTTCCGCAACCCGCAATGCGGAAGTCAGGAATGCGGAAGCAGTGAAAACTCACATGTATAACTAAAGGTCCTGCAATCCGCAGTGCAGAAGTCGGGAATGCGAAGACCTCAACATTTAACCATGGGAATCCGCAATCCGCATTTCTTAAATATTAACTAAGAATTTATAAATTGGAAATTGCGGAAGTTACGGTTAGTTTTGTTTATTAAACACTAATACATGTTAGTAATCTAATTGAATCTCCAGGCAAGGTTTTGTAGGGTTTAAACCCTCATCATGCTAAATGTGTTAGGTTAAATACTTAGTTAATTATACTTATAATCCTAAGCTAGTATGCCCATAAAAGAAGTAAGGCTTAGATCCTAAACCCTAGCTTACAAATGTAACAAATGGACTGAGTCCTAGACCTTGGATGTTATTCAAGAATAGAACATTGACATGCTGCTAACTTTGGTTTAGAGTCCAATATGTAAAGCAAGTAAAGTATTTTGTTTCCGCAATGTTAGAAGTACAAAAGTATAGATGCATTTATTTATTTATCCTATTAATTTTGTTATATATATATGGGTATTTTGGGGTGTGTGACATAATGGTATCAGAGCATGGTTACAACACTTGGCCTAAGGGCTCAACATTGAAACAAGTACAAACAATAACCTAACATATTTGTTATGGTTGATTCTCTTATGTTCAGAAGAGAAGTATAACCTTAATTTTGCAAGAACTATGGTAGATGTTGAAATGTCAGCTGAAGAAGAATCCCATCCTAAAGAACAAGTAAACAATGAACAAGAAAATATTAATGATGATAATCTGTGCATGCATCTAAATGAGAGTAGAAATGACGATCCATCTTAATTGTTACAAACAATAAAAGATTTAAAAGCAAAACTACAAAGTGTTAAGAAATATAATGAACGCATTATGAAAGCACAAGAGGAGTTAAACAATGTCTTGTTAACAAAAATACATAATCATGAAGCGGAAAGGAAGAAAGGACCTGAGAAAGAAACATTAAAGACTGCATCTTATAAATGCAAGGCAAGGAAGTTAAATTTCCAAATAATGTTTAAACTGAGTCTTCAAGTGGAAATTCACCTAAACAGAGTAAACGAGATTTCAAAGAATCTAGTGAAAGTAGTGATGGTGATAAATATAGTAGGAAAAGTAAACCTTATGAAGAAATATCTGGTGAATTTAAAAAGATAAAACCTCATATATTCAATGGTGAGATTGAAACCAGAGAAGAAGCATAAGCCCGACTTTCATGAATGAAAAAGTATTTTCAGATGTACAACTACTCTAATGAATTAAAAGCAAAGATGACAATTTATAATTTAATGGGAAAGGCTGACATTTGATGGCAAGACATCAAGAAAGTAAAATGCATTAAGGAACGTCACTTAACTTGGCAAAGTTTCAAGAAATACTTTAAAAGAAAATACTTGTCGGAACAGTATTATGAAGAAAAAACTAAAGAGTTTTATGATTTAAAACTAGGAACTTATACAATGAAGGAACTATGTAGTAAATTTCTGAGTTTGTTACGTTATGTGCCTTATATTGTTGATGAAAAACCCAAAATACAACGTTTTCTTAGCTGTCTACCAACAATTTACAAAGAGATAATTGAATATGACAATCCAAAAACATTGGATAAAATTATTAAGAAAGCAAATTTCTGTTATGATGAAAATAAGAACAAAAGAGGTAATGTACCAAGTTGGAAGAACAGAAAACATGAAAGCTTTGAACACAAAAGAGAAGTTATGAGATTTAATAATACTTCTGAGAATAATCATCGAAACTATCAGAGAAATAATTTTAGAAGTTTTAAGCCACAAAATCCTATAGTAATAAAAGAAAGAGAAACATCTGTTGGCTATAATAAAAATAATATTCAAAGGGAACCAAAATGCTGGGAATGTGGTGAACCACATTATTTTAAATACTTTCCAATTAGAATAATTTTTTTTAACAACATTCACAATGTTCAAGAAGATACTACGGTTGGAGATGTAGCAAGGAGCATGCCCATAATTTGCGCAGCATTGGAGAACAAGCAAGCAGACCATCAGACATCTATGGTAAAAATTGAATGTATGTTAAAAGATAAACCAATCTCCATATTAATTGATCCAGGTGCAAATTTAAGTTATGTGTCACCAGGAACTGTAGAACTATGTAAATTACAGCAGAATAAATTTAAAAAGTCTTGGTTAGTTCAACTTGCTACAGGCACGAAACAAAAAGTCACTAGTTTTGTGAAAGGATGTGAATTTATTATGAATGGTTTTACAACATATGCTGATTTAAATATTCCGCCTTTAGGATCTTATGATTTTTTGATAGGAATGGATTGGTTAGAAAAGCATAGAGTAATTCTGAACTACTATGATAAAACTTCTCATGCGTAGACGAAGAAAGTAGACCTATAATAGTTAAAAGAATTCCAAGGAAAACTACTATTAGAGAAATTTCTGCTTTACAGATGAAAAGGTTTGTTCGCAAAGACTGTAAGGTATATGTTGTTCGTATAATTGATGATAGAGATAAAAATAATGAAATTAAAATAGATGATATTCCGGTTTTAAAATATTTTAAGGATGTGTTTCCGGAAGAAATTCCCGGATTACCTCCAAAAAGAGTAATAGATTTTACTATTGCTTTAGTATCGGGAGCAGTACCAACTTCAAAACTTTTTATCATATGAATATCTTGGAAATTAATGAATTAAAATGTCAAATTCAAGAATTGATTGATAAAAATTACATTTGACCAAGCGTTTCTCCTTGGGGAGCATCGGTCTTAATTGTAAATAAAAAAGATGGTACTTTAAGGTTGTGTATAGATTACAGACAACTTAATAAAATGACAATTAAAAACAGATATCCTTTACCTCGGATCGATGACTTATTCGACCAATTTCGAGGAGCAACGATATTTTCAAATATAGACTTGAGAGCTGAATATCACCAAGTCAGAGTTAAAGACGAAGATATTTATAAGACAACTTTTAGGACTGTTATCGGACAATCCACTCGAGCGGACGTGAGCCGGATCTCCCTAGTTCAAGTGAATCTAGAACAAACAGTACAGAATACAAAACTCATTTCCTAGATCTAGTTACAGATCGAGTACTTAGATATCATACCTTTCAGACCGTAGATCCTTCTCCTTGTTGTTGCTCCAAAGTCTCGCGGTCGTCAGATCTCCAGCTGCAAGACCTGTCAAGACAATATGGAAACGATACAAGCAGTACAAGATATCTAAACAATAACTGATCTAAACTAACAGTTGAGGAAGAAAGTCCTAAACATTATCAACGAGATAACATTTATGGAAAGAGATTATATTAATTGTATAAAAAGTGGGAATACATAGAAAGGATGAAGCTACAACCAAAGCCTCAATGTCGCAACCTCCATCCAACATGTCCAAGCCAAGTCTCCAAGATGGTACAAGCTTCCTAATCACCAATATGGGTTCTATTAGCATAAGGGTACCATAGACCTTCCCCCCCTCTCATGGAGAGAGTGAGTGTTTATACAGGGCTAAAGAGATAGGATAGGTTGAGGATTAGGAGGAGATGGTTAAGGGATCTTTCCATAAGGTTAGGAACCGAAATGACACCTCACCTAGAGTCCAGGGATATGCCTCCACATCACTCATCTTCGAGAATGGGCTCGAAGATACTCTTTTATCCAAATAACTGACATCATCGCAGGTTGCATTAGGACAACCTGCGACATCGCATGTTGCACAAGGGCAGACTGCGACGACCTTGAAAAGTAGGTCAGTTAAGCTCTCCAGTCATGGGAAACTTCAGGGATGTGTTTTTACTCTAAAATGGGTTTAGGTAAAATAGCAAAGGGTTTACACAATGGTCAAGATGACGACATTATCACAACGGTCATGATGACGACACTTGGTCATAATGAAGATACTTGCAATGGTCATGGCGACAACACTAGGTCAGGACGACGACACTTGCAACGCTTGCGACACTTGCGACACTTGCACAAGGGTGACGACATTTTGGTGTAACAGAATGCCCCCCAAAGCATGAAGCTGATGGAATGAGACAAGTGAAATGCTTTGTAGTAAGAAAAAATGGCAAGGACTTGCTGGTTGGAAGGACTTGCCGCAGAAATGACCTGAGATCCACAAGTCTCATACAACACAAAACATGGCTGCCGACCAATACATTGCAGATCCATTATAGTAAAGATCGACTGAACACAATCATGGCTACTAGACACAATCGTAGATCCATGATGAGATGATAACACAGCCATGACCAATACAAAAGTGGATCTGTGTAACTCTGAACTAACAACACAGCCACGGCCAATACAAAAGTGGATATGTGTGTTCCAAACAATCCCCATCGCAACCTGGGTAGGAAAGAACTTCCTTAGGGTCTTCAAGCTGAACCCTCAATGATACAAATCTATCCATGTGATTACAATGTTTTGGAGTCGAACATGGTAGAAACCACTTGATTACCGGTCATTAATGTATACCGTTAACAAGTGCGAGGGAGATCACCATTAATGTCAATGATTCCCAAGGTATCATAGTACATACCATCAAGCGTGAATCAATGAGCTGAAGTCGAACGCCTAATGGAATCTTTCAATCAAGAGTCAATGAGGTGAACTCATGTTGAAAGCGAGGTAACCTGCCATTGAGGCATGCAGGGCCAAGGTACTTGGTTGGTTTCTAAGTTCAATCCTCGGATGATGATTTGAAGTCGATGAAGATGAACCCGTCGAAGGAGGGCCATGATGAATCCCCCATCATCGACATGAAACTCGATAACAAATGTTTGGTGTAGATCGGACGGTAGAGTAATGTGCAAGACTAACTCAAGGTAGACCAACATGATCGAAGGTATACAGACTGTAGAAGATGAGTAACAAATGTCTCTTGAACATGGGCATGGCATGACTTGGCAGTATTGACATGACGAGACCGATACCAATCCCTAATGCAACTGATGGTGGAAGCATTCTTTGGCTGATCCAAAGGAGCAACGCGACTCATGGAATTGACAAGAATCGAGGACAAACAGATTATCCAAGTATTGAATGCAAATGCAAATGAGTGCCATGTTCAAGAGTGACTATGTACTGCCGTAGTTAAGATGTAACACAAAATCTTCCCTTTTTCCCCATCATGATTGATGAGTGCCTCATGTGTTTTTGACGAGCTTGATGAGAGTAACCAGATGCTCGGTATAGCTCATCTCATAGATGAGTCCAATCCCAAATGTTTCATGAACCTAGGAAAGGAGGGGTTCATCCCATAATGGGCCCTTCAATGTTTAAAATTTAACGAGTCCAGACAAGGAAAACTCGGCGTCATTTCATGTTTAGAGAGTTTGAAAAGAACTAAAGGAGACTCCAACGGTCCTTTTTCGTAAAGTTAGCCTCATCGTCCGAAAAAGGGTAAAACAACGCAGGAGAGGACTCTTCTAGCCATTGTTGGTTGGAGTATTCCTTTTTTGCAAATAGTGCTTCTTGGTCCGAAAAAGGGGTAAACTATCACCAGAAAGACGATCATTCAAATGCTTTTACAAGCGTGAAAGCATCAAGTTCGCTTGGCAATCTTTTCCTATTTAGGGAGTTTGAAAAGAGCTTAAAAAGGACTCCATGAACAAATTTGTCATGGTTGATGACCAAGTACGACAAAGGAAAAGTAAACTCGGCACAATTCCTTTTCCGTAAATGGTCTAGCAAGGCCGGATAAAGTGATAAACCTATACTCATTAGACACACCTTTTTAACTCAAATTTTTAACGAGCACGAGAATGGTATCAAAAGCACTCAGAATCTTTTCCATGTTTGAACCAGAGCACGAAAAAGTGAAAAGTAAGCTCAAACACCATCTTACTGTTTTTAACGAGCTTGAAGATAGGTTGGAAGAATGCTCATGATGTCTGCTTCATTTTTTAACGAGCTTGTAACAGAAAATGAACTATGCTCGGGATAATTTTCATGGTTTAATGAGCTCGAAACCTAAAATGGAAAGTATGCTCGAAAATGTTCCCAATGGTGAACTTCTTCCCGTCATGAAATCCAAAGGTTGGTACATGCCCCCAGCATGATTGCTAGAAGTAAGTGGCTTAGCTCCAACGTGGTGTGGAGAGGCAATCGAGTTGACTTCAACGTAACTTCCAGAGGTTGAAGACATGCCGCCAAGTTTTATTTCATCCGCCTAAGGCATAGGCGGGTGAAAAGAAGGTTCAGGTACTAAGTCTATGAGGAGACTCGATTCAAAGGGAAAGGATATGTTTCATTTTTTAACGAGCTTGACACAAGATTAGAACTCTGCTCACGGGAACCTATTTCATTTTTTAACGAGCTTGACATAGAAAGGGAACTATGCTCATATGTTAAGGCCCATTAATGGGTTCCTTCCCAACATGATGCCCAGAGGTTGGTAAATGCCCCCAGCATGATTGCTAGCGGCTTAACATGGTAGTGTTCCCTCAACATGATTGCTAACGGTACGACATGTGGCATGCCCCCCAAGCTTCATTTCGTCTGAAAATGCTGCTTGCTAACCCAACTACCAACCTGGCTACTAATATGAAAATGTTCACCAAGGGGGGGAAAACGAGAATCAGATGAAATGAAGGTTCAAGCTCTAACTCTAGTGAGAGACTCAAACTGATGGGAGGGGGATCTATTTCATTTTTACACAAGCTTGAAATAGACAATAACTATGCTTGAGGGGGCCCATCTTATTTTTTAACGAGCTTGAAATGGAATAAAACTATGCTCGAGTGGATGGTTTTATTTTTATGCAAGCTTGAAACCAAAGGTAAACTATGCTTAGAGGAGTCTATCTCATTTTTTAACGAGCTTGAAATAGAATAAAACTATGCTCGAGTGGATGGTTTCATTTTTATGCAAGCTTGAAATGAAAGGTAAACTATGCTTAGAAGGGTCTATTCCATTTTTTAACGAGCTTAACATAGAATAAAACTATGCTCCAGTGGATGGTTTCATTTTTATGCAAGCTTGAAACCAAAGGTAAACTATGCTTAGAGGGGTCTATTTCATTTTTTAACAAGCTTAAAATAGAATAAAACTATGCTCCAGTGGATTGGTTTCATTTTTATGCAAGCTTGAAACCAAAAGTAAAATTTGCTAAAGTGTTCAGTTTCTTTTTTTAACGAGCTTGAAACATAACATAAACCGTGCTCATACCCCCCATCCTCAGGGGGAAGAAACCACTAAAACATGTGGAACATTCAGGGAAATCTGATGACTAGGAGTCATATGATGAGTGGGTGTCATGAAGGAAAGATGTTCAATAGTCACAATATTCCCATGATGAGGAAAATACATCACTCGAAAGAGCGTGGACACTACAACTTTCATAGCATAGACAAAATCACGTCCAAGGAGCATATTGAAATCTAAAGGACCTTGGACAACCATGACATCAACATAAATAGTTTTACCTCTCAACGTGATAGGTAACTGCGAGAGAATCCCTAAAGGTCCGGTAGGCCTTCTATTAAAAGCCAAAATCTGGTCAGTTACTGGCACAAGCTGAGGAGAACCTATAGCTTGCCATGCGGTTGAGGATAAAATACTAACATAAGCTCCCTCATCAACTATTGTACGAAAGATTTCTTTATCGGAAACTCCTACAGATATTTGAAAAGGAATACTTGAAGGAAGACGAGATTCTGTTAGACCATTCCAATCAAAGGAAATGACCTCAGTACTTGGAGGGGGTCCTGTAGAAATGGACAGGGTTTCCCCTTGCCTAGGACATTCTGAACTGACTAGGAAAACATCAGCTGTTTCCAATTCACTCTCACTTGGAAGATAAGAATGAGATGAAGATTGTGTCATGGTGACTGCTTCAGTCTGTACTTTCTCCAATGAAAGAGCGGGATCGAGTGGAGATGACAGCGACTTGATCACTTCACTCTCGGAAGGAAGAGTGGGATCAATTACAAACGAAACTGAATTGATCAGTTGATCAACCAGCGGGGGGTCGAGGGGCAACTTACTATCACTTGTTGGAAGCACCTGTTGAGAACTAGTAATATCTTCTAGCCACCGTGAAGCTTCATCCATGCTTGGACAAAGGTAAGTACGATGCATTCCCTTGCATATCCAATAAGGGTCTGCAGCTCTACTCTTCTGACCCTTCACCAAAGGGTCACTGGTCGAGGGAGTGTCATCAACATGATGGTCAGAGGTTGACGATACAAGCGGTTTGGGGTTTTTAGACCACACTTTTGACACACAGGAAAGACCGGGATAATTCTTGAGAAGGTGATCACTCTTGCAAAGTTTTCAAGGGAACTTTGGCTTACGAGGCGTTCTCATAGAATGAGTGCCATCAGAGGAAGATGGTTGACGTGTGGTCTCTTTCTTAACCTTCTTCTTCTTAATCTTCTCTTTCTTCTTCTTCATACACGCCTTCTTACTAACATCAGAGTTTTCAGTAGGAGAAGAGGAAGAGATGGAAGCCGATCCAACTTTCGACGGAGAAGGAGAAGGGTCACCATGAGATCGATGCTCATGTGGTGACGGACCTAGGTTCGACGTAATTGGTGTACTTGGTGTAGCTGGATTGGAGAATAACCATACTGGTAATCCTATCGTTAATCCAGGAAGACTCAACGTAGCCATAAAGGGAGGACCAACAGTTCCACAAGGGGGAATAACAAATGGCATACCCTGGAAAGGGGCCTCTTGGTTGGTAGTCCCGGAAGAGTCTTCCATATCTAAGCTTCCTAAGAGTCTCTAAAGTACCACACAAATCAAACACTACTCAAGTCTAAAAGCAACAAGCAAACTGTGTGAATAGGAGTGGATTCAAAGTTTGGAACCTCACGGGATTATCAAGGCATCGCAAACCTCTATATACTGCAGGGTCCAACAATATGACACGACAAGGAGAATTGGGACCGTACCCTTGCCTGCATACCCGATTACCTGGACAGTATGTGCGTGCTAATCTCCTCGAGTGCTGTTCTCGGTGTATTGCTTTGCCAAGACGGCCAAATGGTTAACTCAATTGGTTTCAGGAATCCTAGTGGTGTATCCCGATATACGCAAGGTACGTGGGAGCTCAAATCCGTAGTGGTGCTATCTAATGCACAACCGTTCGGCAAGATACCTTCCGATATGCTACCGAGTACGTGATACACCCTTCGATATACGCCAAGTACGGATTATGGTACTTGGTGGGTACGTGAAGGAGCTCGATATACCGATAAGTACGTGGAAGACTACAATACCCCCGAGATATAGTGCTGGAAAATAACGACAGCTACCACACTTAACGATGCCGGAACACGTCTCTAACTTACACACAGTTACTAAATGATTTTAACCTAAGCTAGCGTTAATTTTATCTTGTACGGTTAGGTGGATGCATGAGGTGAGTACATAAATGTAAACATACTGCAATCCTCAACTATATGATAATGCACATTTTCCTTTCCTTTTCAATGAAAACTACTTAAGGTAGGGAGAGATTTTTCTTTCTTTCAAACCAAAAGTACTTAAGTAGTAGCGAAAAGAAGAATTCCTTCCTAGAGTGCAATAATTCTAACTTTCTGCAATAATCAGCTAAAAAGCCCAAAGAAAATGAAAGATGCAACTAATCTTAATGTATAAGACAAATTAATGAAGTACTTTCAATTTTCAAATGAATGTATAAAAAATGGAACTTGATAACTAAACGCTTTTCACACCTATATACAGAAAGTGAGAGAATATGTACAACACTCTAATCATTCGGAAATTCCCAAAGAAAAATGGCAAGCACCCAAACAACTCAAAGGCACTCAAGAAAGGCTCAAAATCTACCAAATGCAATAATTATAACTCATTTCCTATTTTTTTACACTTGAAAAAGACACATCTAAGCTACGGAAAGAAGGATTCCACAAACAAGATGCATAACCCAAGAAAGAGAGGCTCAAAAAGACATGGACATCCCACACTCTTTAAGTCTTTAAAACAAGCAAATCACGCCAAACCAAAAATGATCTCAAAACCTTGAGATGGGTTAAAACGACTGAAGAATACACGATTCATGGCCCTCCCTGGCCATGAGGGGGATTTTTTTTTCAAAAATAGAACCCATTTCGCTTAAAAAGGCAAGCAAAACACTAGTTTTGACTTAAAGGGCCAAACATGAATCCAAATCTCAAAAGACCCAAAAACCAATACAAACAAAGCCAAAAAAAACTGCTGGACAAAAAGGGTCTCTGCCTGGAAGGTATAGTGCAGAGGAGTTTGCACACAAACCAAAACTCAAATCAGAAATGGAGAAAAGGTGCCTGTATGGCAAAAAATGGCAGATCGGCGCACTCTGTGATTATGCACAGTGCGAGGTCGCAGTTCACTAGTGTGGGAAGTGCAACGACGTCGTAGTATACCAATGGAAGGGCTGTGACGACAGACTAACAGGCAAAGAACAGAGATAAAAAAACACACAGTGTCGCTCTGGGTACACTGACCAGGTGCGACAGGCGAGATCTAAGTCCAAAAATGAACCAATTCTCCAGATAATGAGCATAAAAAGGTCTGCCACTGAGAAGTACAAACTCAAAGGAAGGCAATCAGACTCTTCAAAGTGAAGATCTAATGGTGAAAAAGGCTTAAGAGGCAAAAAGATGGCTTGGAAAAGCAATCAACTGAAACTGACATTTAGATTGAAAACAACAATGTTCTTCCCCAGTATGGTCTCCAAATTTGTTATCGGACAATCCACTTGAGCGGACGCGAGCCAGATCTCCCTAGTTCAAGTGAATCTAGAACAAATGGTACATAATACAAAACTCATTTCCTAGATCTAGTTACAGATCGAGTACTTAGATATCATACATTTCAGATTGCAGATCCTTCTCCTTGTTGTTGCTCCAAAGTCTCGCGGTCATCAGATCTCCAGTTTCAAGACCTGTCAAGACAATATGGAAACGATACAAGCAGTACAAGATATCTAAACAATAACTAATCTAAACTAATAGTTGAGGAAGAAAGTCCTAAACATTATCAACGAGACAACATTTATGGAAAGAGATTATATTAATTGTATAAAAAGTGGGAATACATAGAAAGGATGAAGCTACAACCAAAGCCTCAATGTCGCATCCTCCATCCAACATGTCCAAGCCAAGTCTCCAAGATCGTACAAGCTTCCCAATCACCAATATGGGTTCTATCAGCATAAGGGTACCATAGACCTTCCCCCCCTCTCATGGAGAGAGTGGATGTTTATATAGGGCTAAAGAGATAGGATAGGTTGAGGGTTAGGGGGATATGGTTAAGGGATATTTCCATAAGGTTAGGAACCGAAATGCCACCTCACCTAGAGTCTAGGGATAGGCCTCCACATCACTCATCTTCGAGAATGGGCTCGAAGATACTCTTTTATCCAAATAACTGACATTGTTGCAGGTTGCATTAGGACAACCTGTGACGTCACATGTTGCACAAGGGAAGACTGTGACGACCTTGAAAAGTAGGTCAGTTAAGCCCTCCAGTCATGGAAAACTTCAGGGATGTGTTTTTACTCTAAAATGGGTTTAGGTAAAATAGCAAAGAGTTTACACAATGGTCAAGATGACGACATTATCACAACGGTCATGATGACGACACTTGGTCATAATGACGATACTTGCAATGGTCATGGTGACAACACTAGGTCAGGATGATGACACTTGCAATGCTTGCGACACTTGTGACACTTGCACAAGGGTGACGACATTTTGGTGTAACAAGGACCATATACGGTCACTATGAATTTGTCGTAATGCATTTTAGGTTGACAAATGCTCTAACATCTTTTATGTGTTTAATGAATAGTATATTAAGTAAATATTTAGATAAATTTGTAGTCGTCTTCATTGATGACATATTAATCTATTCTAAAAATCAACAAGAGCATTTAAAAATAGTCCTACAAGTATTAAGAGAACAAGAACTATATGCTAAATTCAGTAAATGTGATTTCTTTACAGATAAAATACAATACTTAGGACATGTAGTGTCTAAAGATGGTACATCGGTGGATCCCAATAAAGTTAAAGCTATCATGGAATAGCCTGTGCCTAAAGATGTATCTGATGTCAGATCCTTTATGGGGATTACTGGATATTATCATAAATTTATTGAAGGTTTTTCAAAAATTGCATATCCTATAATTTCATTACAAAAGAAAGGTAAGAAATTTGAATGGAATGAGAGATGTGAAATCAGCTTTAATAAACTGAAATATTTATTAACAACAACTCCTATCCTAAAGATAACAGACCCCTATAAAGATTTTGTTATATGCACAAATGCATGCAAAGAGGGTCTAGGTGGAGTATTAATGCAAGACAACTATGTGGTAGCCTATGAATCAAGAAAGCTTAAAGAACATGAAATGAACTATGCTACTCATGATTGGGATTTAGTTGTCATTATTCATGCACTTAAAATGTGGCGACATTATCTTATTGAAAAAATATTCTTACTAATGATTGATAATGTCAGTTTAAAATATTTATTTGACCAACATAATTTAAATGCTAGATAAGCTAGATGGTTATATTTCCTAAGTGAATATGACTTTGAAATTAAACATATAAATGGAAAGGAAAATAAAGTGGCTGATGCGTTAAGTCGTCATTCAGACATGTTGTATGTAACTGCAAGTAGTAATTATGAGACAAATCTGGAAAATAAAATCATGAAAGCATCAAAAGTTGATAAAGAATATCAAAGGTTAAAGGAAAGGACAGCAGATAATAAAACAAATAAAGTAAAATCAGAATTCAGTCTGAACATAAAAGATTTGTTGGTATGTAAAAACAGATTGTATGTAACTAATTCAGAGGAGGTCAATTCATAAATCATGAATGAAATTCTAAGGCTGGCAGGTGCGGGTGGAGTCATTTCTTACTCCATGGGGAACAAGCAGATTGATTATGCATGGGGGATCAGCAAAAAAACTAATAACAGAGCTGAATGGTTGGCCTTAGTTAAAAGTCTTGAATTAACCAGAATCATTGGAATTGATGAGCTAATGGTCTTTGGTGACTCCCTTCTGGTCACTAGAGAAGCTAGAAAGCTCTCGAAAAACCGGAAGAACCCATCCAACAAAACGCATTACCTTCTAAAATGTATAGCCAAATAATTCCATGTTATAGACTTTCATCATGTGCTTCGCCCTTAACCTCCAAGCAAATAAAATGGAAAATGACGGAGCAAATCTCAACTGTGGCTTTCTAAAATGCGATAAAAAACTCTATGATAAAGTTTGGATCCCCTAAAATCTCTGGTCATGAAGGTTATATCACCCGGGTTTATGAAAATTTGGAGCATCTATTGTTTTGGCGGTTTTTCGATTTTGAACAATCCCTTGGATCGATTTCTCACCAACCTCGCCCAAGCCTCTTTTAATGTCTTGGGAGATGGAACATGACAGTTGTCCAGCACGCGCTTGGTTCAGGATGTGGATAGGACATGTATAACAACGCATGGGAGATGCGCAAGAGTATGTGTTTTCCTTGCTGTTAGCATCAAGACGGAGATGTTGAGAATTATTCATTGTGAAATGGGGGACCTTGGTTTCCATGGCTCACCGGTGGCTTGTGGTTCGACCTCCCCTCTGCCCCAGTGTTTAATATGCAGGAAGACTATCAGGAAGCATGAAGATCTCACGCATCATGACCTCAGGAAATGCTTCGCACTGCAGGAAGAAAGCCAGGTAAATGACTCCCCGGTAACCCCCTCTGGTCAGGTTTCATGTAATATGGATTTTCTAGGTATCAAAGGGAAATGGTATCCATCCTTAGCTCAGAAAGATCGCGACTCCCCTGGTTCTCCTATGGGTGTGGACAAAGCCCTCACCCCGAAGGATGGGTAAAAAATCCTTAAAGAAATTCAGGAGCAACTTAGAATGTTATGGTAAGAAAATACAGAAACTAAAAGGGCCCTCTCCAATATGTACACTCTTGTTCAAATTACGCTCTTTGAGCTTCGACACAGTAGCAGCCAAGGTCAGGACAGGACTCTCAACCTTGGCGAGAAAGCGGAATTCGTCTCTTCCCTCAACATCGACTCCAGCTTTGGAAATATTACCAGTGGCATAAAATCTGTTGAACAGGAGGTCGACATCTTGAGGGACGATATTGGGCATTTCTTCACGGGTTGGAAAGCTGGAGGTGGTGCGGTGGCCTTGGAGGAACTCGTGATTTTTATAACCTTTCGGGCCTGGAGGTCCAGTATCATTCTTAATGTCTCTTCTCCTTAAGCTTTTTCGTCTCTGCTGCGTTCATCAACTGGGAAGTCCTCGGCCAATGTTTCTTCTTGTCTACGAATTGCTCTCTACGTTTTAGATGCACATTTTTGTAAATTCTTTTCTCCTGAAGATATCGCTTCTTATCTATGTATTGTTTCTGTCTTTTTTTGCTGGGACAGTTTGTCCAGTTTTATAGTTGCTATAGTCTGCACTGTTTAGGGTTGATTCACAGTTGTAACAGAAAAGATAAGGATGAATTTGGTGTCAAGGACCCAACCCCTTTTTGGAAGCAATCCTTCTTCCTCCTTTTGTAAAACCTGGTTACTTTTTTAATAGAAAGCTCTTTATCCGTTTGTGTAAAAAAAAATCATGAATGAAATGCATAAAAGACCATATTCATGACATCTTGGATATCATAAAATGATTACTATGTTAAGAAAATAATTCTTTTGGCCTAATATGAAGAATGAAGTAGCAAAATATATTGCTAGATGCATTGAATGTCAACAAGTTAAGGCTGAACATCAGCATCCATCTAGATTGCTACAGCTTTTTCCCATTCCATAATGGAAGTGGGAAGTTATTAGCATGGATTTTATAACAGGTTTGCCTAAGAATGCTAAACATAATGATTCAATTATGGTTGTGGTTGATAAGCTTAGTAAAGCAACACATTTTATTCCAGTTAAATCTACTTACAAAGCTATTAATATTGCTGATATTTTTATGAAAGAAATTTTCAGATTGCATGGGATACCTAAAGTTGTAATTTCTGATAGGGATGTGAAGTTTACGGGAAATTTCTGGAAAACTTTATTTAAAGGTTTGAATACTCAATTAAATTTCAGTACTGCATATCATCCCCAAACTGATGGACAAACTGAAAGGATGAATCAAATTTTAGAAGACATGCTTAGAATGTATGTAATGGACAAACCTGAGAAATGAGAAGAGTATTTACATCTTGTTGAGTTTGCATATAATAATCATTTTCAAGGCTCTACTAAAATGAGTCCATTTGAGATACTTTATGGATGGAAATGTAACACTCCAATTTCTTGGAGTAGCCCAGTTGATAGACTAATGTTAGGTCCTAAAATATTGAAAGACATGGAACTAACAGTGAAATAGGTACATCACAACTTGAAGATAGCTCAAGATAGACAAAGGAGTTATGCTAATTTGAAAAGAACTCAAAGAGAGTTCCAGGTAGGGGATCATGTTTATGTGAAAGTGAAACCTAGAAAAAGTTCCTTAAAATTAGGAAAGTGCACAAAATTGACACCCAGGTATTGTGTACCATTTGAAATATTGGCAAAGGTTGGGCCAGTGGCTTATCAACTACCATTACCACCTACAATTAAAGTACATAATGTTTTTCATATTTCAATTTTAAAAAGATATGTTCATGATGCTACTCATGTGGTTGACTGGAATGCTATCCAGGTGGAACCCGAAGGAAAATTTCAGGTGCGACCAGAATGTATTCTCGACAGGAGAGAGATTTTACTCCGAAACCGCATCATCGAACAAGTCAAGGTGCAATGGAAGCACCTTAGCCCAGAAGAGGTTACTTGGGAATTGAAAAGCAATACGCGAGAGGCATATCTAATTCTGTTTCAGAATGATTCAAATGAATTTTAAAAGTAACATCGATGACAGTGTTAAACTTTAAGGGGGGGTGTATGTAATACACCAAGGAACCTGAATGATTATTGTTTTATTATACCTTATGTTATTATTTGATTTAACATTATTGACCAAGTGAGGTCAAGACATTTGTAAATGAATTATTATTTTAATTATTAAATAGATAAGGGAATCAAAACTGAAGGTAGCCGTTGAAGAGTTTTTGCTGACCCACAAGGAGAAATGACAAGTGTTAAGAGGAAACCCATCATGGAAAGACAACCTAGTAAAGGCACAAATGATGTAGGAGGAATCCTCCCTAAAATTCAGGTCGTGACTCCTGTTGGAGCGGTTACAAGCATGTGGCTCATAAATGACCTAAGTCCTACGCAAATGCTATAAAGCATCGGCATCATCCACTGAGCATGAGGCTTATAATGAAGGGGAGAATATGCTGAGTATTGATTCATCCAACGAGCAGAAGGATTATAATGAAGTGAGATTTGTGACCTGGCTTATGCAAGAGGAACTCTGTGACCAGTCTTTGTCCTTGTGGTTCATTAAACATGCTCGAGGGTTTCGGAACAAGTAGATTGGTTGTTCTGGAAGTTTGGTTGGGAGGAACGATGACCTTCAGTTTTGATTTGCCTCTACCAGTTTAGGTTCTGTTTATATATTTTCTGAAATGTTTATTACTGTAAATGATATCTAATTTGTTAAGCAGAATGACTGCATTGCTTATTTCAGGTTCTGTTTATTTATTTTTCTGAAATGTTTATTACTGTAAATGATATCTAATTTGTTAAGCAGATTTATTACATTGCTTAGTTCAGATTCCATTTATTTATTTATGAGATGTCTATTACGGTAAATGATATCTAGAATTATAGGCAGAATGATTACATTGCTTATGTATGTATCAACTATCTTTTTATCATTCTACAAATATTAATTTATGTAAATGGTATATAGGTTGCTAGGTAGAATGATCACATGGCTTAGGTACATTACCAATTTATTGTATCACTATTTTTGAACTTACCTTGTACTGTAAATAATCCCTAAATTGTTAGACAGTTCAGGTTTTCCATTATTCCTTCTATTCTGAAATGAATTTACATTACCGTTTTTACTGTACTTTACTGTTTACTATAACATTCATCATTCAGTTTTCTTATTCATAATTATATTTCTAGACTTGCATACAATATATTCAAATACTGTTTTAAGTTATTGTTTATTTCAGTAAGAGTATAGTTCTAGCAAGCACATAACTATCTTAGTATGAATTATAGTTCCGGTTCAAGATTTATTTGATTGTTATTGCTATTCTGAAAATATTATTTATATGCTTGTTTTTATTGTAATGTTTTATTTAGAATTACACTTAGACTGTCCATGCAATTTATCAATTGTTGTTATAAGTTAATGCACATTTTAGTTCAAATTTACATTCTCAAAACCCAAAGATCTCAGAAATCAAGTTCGTGTCTTGTTGAAATGTTAAATCGTAGTTCTAAATCCTAAAAGTTAAATAAACATACTGTAATCATTGTTCTAAATCTTAAACTAATTTAGAGAACAGATCCAAGTCCTTGGTTTCCTTGTTGAACGTAGTTATTCGGAAAGATTGAGATCCACAATTTCCACAATCGAAAAGACTGAGATCCGCAATCGGAAAGTTGTTTTCCGGCGAATCTGCTAAGACCCTCAATTCGTAACCCGAAATCCACAGTGCAGAAGTCGGGAATGCAGAAACGCTAAACTCATAACTGAAGGACCCGCAATCCCGCAATCCGCAATGCGGAAGCGCTAAAAAATCAACCTTGTAAATGAATCTCTCGCAACCTACAATGCGGAATTTGGGAATGCAGAAGCGTTCATAACTCAACTTTATAAATGAAGCTCCCGCAACCCGCAATCCACAATGCAGAAGTCAAGAATGCGGAAGCGTTCAAAACTCAACTTTATAAATGAAGCTTTTGCAACCCGCAATCTGCAATGCGGAAATCATGAATGCAGAAGCAGTCAAAACTCGTCTGTATAACTAAGGGTCCCGCAACCCTCAATCCATAGTGCAGTAGTCGGGAATGCAGAAACCTCAACATTTAACCATGAGAATCCGCAATCCGCATTTGTTAAATATTAACTAATAATTTATAAATTGGAAATTGCGGAAGTTACAGTTAGAAATATAATTGAAGCTTCAGGCAAGGTTTTGTAGGGTTTAAACCCTCATGATGCTAAATGTGTTAGGTTAAATACTTAGTTAATGAGACTTATAATCCTAAGCTAGTATGCCCATAAAAGAAGTAAGGTTTAGATCCTAAACCCTAGCTTACAAATGTAGCAAATGGATTGAGTCCTAGATCTTGGATGTTATTCAAGAACAAAACCTTGACATGTTGCTAACTTTGGTTTAGAGTCCAATATGTAAAGCAAGTAAAGTATTTGTTTCAGCAATATTAGAAGTACAAAAGTATACATACATTTATTTATTTATCCTATTAATTTTATATATATATATATGGGTATTTTGGGGTGTGTGACAATAGGATTCTTCCAACTCCTTCTACTGCATGGGTGTCGGCATACCTATCCTCACTCAGTATAACTCTGTCTATACCTGTCAAACCTTGGAACATTGCTCGTGTCTCCGTCATATGGAATGTTGCTCCGCCATCTATGTACCATACTCCAGTACCCAAACTCTCAGCTACATTGTTGTCTGAAAGAACTTAGACAAACGAAAATTCCTTATCAAATTTCTTCGCAAGCCCTTCTACTTCAGCTAGAGAGGCCGCCTCAGGCTCTTGTTTCTTCTTGTTGGAACACTGCCCAACATAGCGACCATAAACCTGGAAATCAAAGCATCTCACTTTGCTCATTTCCTCCACAGACTTGGCTCTACTGCTCGAGCCACCCTTCTTATTTATGCCCTTAGCTGAAAGGACCACATTATTTTCATCAGTATCCTACTCAGTCTTCCCTCGAGACCCTTCTCGGATCTCCTCCTGAGTAAAATCATCCCACATTCTTTCTCAAGAAATAAAGTTCTCTTTGCCAACTACACACTTCACAAACAAATCCCACTCTTTGGTGAAGCCCTTCAGGGCTATCCACACTAGCTCAAGATTGGGAATCACCTCACCAACTACACTCAGTTCATATTTTACCTGTCTAATTCTAGTGAGGTAAGAGGATACAATCTCTCCTTTAGCCTTCTTCGTGCCATGAATCTTATCCTTTAAAGCGATCTTATGGTTTTCATTCTTGTTCTCATACAAACCTTTTAAAGTATCCCACATCTACTTAGCAGTTTGTTTCTATGCCAAATGAGGTATTAGGTGATCTCGAACACCATCTAGAAGTAGTCTCTCCATTCTAGCCTCCTTCACCTCATGTATGTCAAGGGCTATAGGATCAGCAGTAGGAGGTATCACTACAGTACTGATGAATGACCAAAGTTTGTTCTCTTTGAGAACTGCACCCATATGGGCCTTCCACTACAAGTAGTTGGAAATCCCTTCCAACCGATCCTCATATCGGATGTCATCATCTTCCCAATCTGCAATTATTCCAATCACTCTCTGCCCACTATGCCAAAAAAAATCAGCATTTCACTTGCAAATCTGTTGCACTCTCTGTTGCACTCTCTGTTGCACCAACAATCCACTGTATTCTCAGAGCCCCAACTCTAATACCATGAAAGAAAATGACAAATCTACCCACTGTTCACACACACAGTTACTTAGGTATTTTTTCAAACACTTTAGGTACCCTTGATATCAATCATATACAAAAAAGAAATGTTGTGCACATACAAGCATTAATAAATTACCCCTATAGCTGATATACAGTACTAAAAGTGATTTTAGCAGCGGGAAATATTAATTTACAACAGACTATCATAAAGGTTCATACACAGGAAAATATATCAGCATGCAACATTTAGACACATAATTTTGGTCAGCCATGACCCTGGAAAAACCACACCTCTTGGGAAAACCAGTCAAGAGATTGATATTATTGAGCTTAAGGAAATTCACTAGAATATGCCACAACAATAGTACATTACAACATTAATGTATTGGACAATATGTGATCACAAACACCTTGAAAAATGTGCTAAAAATTACAGAAACAACTACATGAATCTACATCAATTTTTGTGCTATATACAGCAGTTAGTCTTCTCAAACAACATTCTTCATATCTGTTACATGTACACACAGTAACACTGTTGTTAGAACATAACAACAGCAACAACGCCTCGAACCAAGAGCCAACAACCTTGCCCTCGATTCTGTGCACACAGGAAACTTCTCAGAAATCACAATAGGGCCTCCAAGATAAATACAATACATACTAATGTTGTTGTACAATACACCTTATCTATGTTGCAGACTCCTCCGAGGGATGTGTGCACCCTCCTTGGGTAAAGTGAACCCACTCTCTCTTACTCAGAAAACCGTGCCCTCAGTCTAGGAATGCGTGCCCATCATTAGTTGTTGCTGAGTCTTCTTCCTTAGCTCAACCTCCCACACTTTCTCTTGGAAATATGCTTCTCACTCTACTCTCCAAGATGCTCCTTGGAAATTGAGCCCTCTCAAACTCCTCTTGAGAATCGCGCCTCTCACCAAAAACTCTCTTCTTGGATGATCATAAAATGAAGCCCCATGTCTCTTTTATTTCTCTCATTAGGGTAACTTACTTGACTTTTCAAATTCCACGGTTTAGATTAAATCTTGATCTCAATATCCATGGTTGGGATCTAATCTCAAGTTCACTTAAATTACCTAAGTGAACTATATACTAAATATTTTATTTTCGAAAAGTCACTTTTCCCTAAATATTATAAAGGTACACTTTATGACTTAAATTCACTTTATAAACATAATAAAGTGCAACTCACTTTTAAATCATAAAGTCACATAAAAAAGGTACTTTAATAAATACGCTTTAGTAAAGTCACTTAATGAGTTCTCGGACTCCTGCACCTAGGCACCTGATGCAGGAGTACCTTCAAGCTATAAAATGCTAACAAAAACCAATACATCTAGTGCATGCAGTCATTAGACTTCACTCCAAACTATCCATAGTAATATGATCGTACTCCATCAATAAAATTCCGATGAAAGACTTTCATGATAAGAGAAAATCCTCAAAAAACAACATGTCCTAGATCCACGAGTCAATAAAAACACCTCAATCCAAATGAGAAATGTTCAAGGGGACAGCCCCAAAACCCATAAGAAAAGAAAACATGCTTCAAGAGAGCTAAGCTTGGGCCCAACTGAGCTGAAAAGGACCACTTAATATTTCTCTGTCGACCAACCCAAACATCCAATATTCCATGTTCCCTAGCAAGGGATTGAGCCGAAATGTGACCCCACCAACAAGGAGAACGCTTAGGAGAAAGACTATGAAGAAGGCCACCATGAGCCTCAGCCGTAAGATTGGGGTAGATAGGTTTATGAGATCTGAGAAAATATTGATGAGGATCAAAGAAAGATCCATGATTTACATCAAATCCATGAACCATAGAAGTGTTCAAAGGAGTGTGATCCTCAGTAAAAATCATAGTCGCCTCCTTGGGATAAGAATCCCCCAATGGGCGCAAATCCAAACCTATAGCAGAAGCCAGAATAATCGAGGAAGTGGGAACATATAGGGAGCATACAGTACTCCCAGGCTTCCCCCGGGAGGTACATCACAAAGAGAAACACTACCAGAAGGAGATAAATAGCCCAAATAGGAAGGATTGCTCACTGAGGTAAAAAGAGATGAAAACGTTCGGTCCGTTCCCAAATTCCCACGAGAGAAACCCTCATGGATCAGAAAAGAAGGTAAACCACCGACAGAATATAGCACCAAATCTTCAACATGTACGCAAGATGAAGACGATAATAAAGACTTGCCAGGCACAAAAGACACCCACAAAGATGAAGGAAAGGAAACATGAGTAAAAGGTCCTAAAGAAGCATCAA
This sequence comes from Larix kaempferi, assembly GCA_027924585.1. Classification (NCBI taxonomy): domain Eukaryota; kingdom Viridiplantae; phylum Streptophyta; class Pinopsida; order Pinales; family Pinaceae; genus Larix; species Larix kaempferi. The sequence goes on along the minus strand of BSBM01000767.1, from coordinate 21,497,738 downwards.
CAACAGATGTAAGCAACCATCTATGGATAGAAAGAGGGGCTTCCCGAGAAGCAAACCTCCAAAGAACCCCATTAGTAGCAGAAACCATGTCCAGATATGATATCAAAGAGTCGGTAGACACCGTTGAACTGTCTTGAAGTACCTTTGATCGAGAAGGCATACACGAAGCAATAAGAGAGAGTGATGCCGTGTAAGCACCTCTAGATACATGACTATCAGGAGGGACAAATACCTCCCCTGAATCTATTAAAGAGACTTAACCCCCACCTATTGAAGGGACATCATGGTTTAAAAAATTCTCAAGACAAAGCCTCTCTGGTGCCGAAACATCATCGACCACTTGAGAATGATCAGAAAAGGAAATAAGACCAACGTCATCCAAAGAATGAGAGAAATCCACGACAGGATCGAATACTTCTGTAGTAGGATTATCGCAGAGGCTGAAAGATACCCGAGAGACCTCCATCATCGATAGAGAAACATCCATATCCCTGACCTCATCCAATAGAGGAGAAGTGGCAGCACTAGGCTGAGAGTGAGCTAAAAGATGACAAAAATGGAGGTAATAAGATTTCACTAGATGACCATACTTTTGGCATCTGTTGTAGTGGAAGGACACCCCAACATAGTCCATTTTTTTAGTAAAGGACAAGCCTCCTTTCCTGATGGTATTCTCAGTGGCCAGCCCATCTATAGCATCAACGTTTACCAAAATATGTGCCATAGTCAAAACCATGGAACTCAGATAGCTCATATTAGCTTTAATAAATGTCCCCAACTCCTTCCCAAGCAGAGCAAAAAATTTGCTCCATCCATAGCTCTAGAAGAAATCTAGGAAGGAGAACCCATATGGGTCTGGAGTAAATTTTCTCTCGCCTAACATTAGAAAAGGGAGACCAATGTTTGAGCTTCATTACAATTGAATCCCAATACCAAACCCTGACCAAGATTTCAAAAGCATCTACTGGAGTCTTGAAGATGACTCCCACCCTGCCCTTTGCAAGAACAAAAAACTCTGGTGGATAGCGAAGAAAACTAGACCAATGTGATTCAATCCACACCTTTAGGGTCTTGTAACCCATCTTCCTTCCTGGAAAATGCCCCACCACAACAGATTTTATAAGGGAGATAAAATCACTCATGGGAATGTCATCACCAAGCACCAAATTTGTCAATCTCTACTTTAGCTTGACGCATGATTTCGACTGGGTCGAGGAATCCAAGGGTTTCCTACCAAACTTCAAACTAGGGTTTCCTACCATCTCTTCCAAAGGACTTGCAAGACTTTATACTCCATAGGGGAGCTCTTTATCTTTTTGAAAATAATATTGCAAAAATAACTAACATATATTCATATTTGGATTTTTAAGGTAATAATAGAATTAACACCTCGGCTTTACGATGGGACTTCATTTGTTTGGATGCACAGGGTAGGCTGGGTGGTCTCATCTTTGGTTGGAATTCGAGATCTCTACTATGTACAAATTGTTGGGCAGTGCCATCTAGCCAAGGAGCAACCCTATTCTCAAGGGAATTTGGGAGAGCTTTCACTTTTGTTAATATTTATGACCCTTATCGGAATAGGCCTATCTTTTGGGATAATCTATTATAGCCCGGTCTTTTGGTACAAGAGTGGGTGATCCTTGGGGATGATTTAAACTTCACTCTTGGGGAGGTATAAATCTAGGAAAGACATCCTCATAGAGACTCTTTGTCATTTTTTTTATCAAAAAGTTGGAGGAAAATTCCTTTTATGATATCCTTCCTCCTAAACTCAAACCTACTTGGCGGAATATACGATCTAGAGAAGAAAGCATTGCTAGAAGGATATATAGATTTTTAGTTAACGATAGAAGTATTTAGGAAACCGCCAGTATTTATCAATGGGTTGGGAGTGGTGGAGACTCTAACCACTTTCCTATTTTTCTTGAGGTTGGATTGGGTCAGCCCAAGCCTCCCACTCCTTTTAAATTTTGTTCCACCTAGTTGGAGGATGTTGGTTATATTCAGTTGATAAAAAAACTATGGGTTCCATATGATGAATCAAACAAAGCTTCTGTTTCCATTTAGTTCTTACATAACCTTAAGACTATAAAATTTGCTTCCTCAAAATGGGCAGTTGAGCGTAGAAATCTCTTGCAATCTGAATTACGAAGTATCAAAGAAGCATTGGAAGCTTTCTATTCTTCTAATTTGGCAGGATACAGCTCTATTGTACAAAAGAAGGAGATTGTCGACCTAGAAGTGAAGAAAAGAAAAATTATGGATGAGAATGAGGCGATTTGGCGACTTAAGAGCAGAGCGTTATGGCTTAAAAATGGTGATGAAAATTCTAGGTTTTTTGATAGATATCTTAATCACAAGAAGAATACCAATTCCATCTGGCGGTTAGAGGGTGGTAATGGGGCCAAAATCACAGGTTTTTTAAATTTGCACGCTGAAGCTAGTGTTAATCACTTCAATGGTTTATTCCAAGAAGATGTCATAGCTTCGATTCATCAAATGATTGTAATTTCCCACTATCCATCCTTTGTTACTGAAGACCAAAATAATGAACTAAAGGAAGAAATCTCTATGGATGAATTAAAGAAGGTTGTTCTGAGTCTCCAAAAAGATAAAACTCTTGGGCTCAATGGGTGGTGTGTAGAGTTTTTTGTTGCCTTCATGGAATTTTTTGAATTGAATCTTCTTAGAGCTGTTGAAGAGTCCAAGACTAAAGGGACCATACTTGCAACCTTTAATACAATTTTTATCACCATTATTCCTAAATTTGACAAAGATAGCAATCTGGAGGACTACAAGCCGATTTCCTTATGCAATTGTATTTATAAAGTGATAGCCAAAATAATTGCTAGAAGAATCAAAGGGATTATTTCCTCAATGATTTCACAGGAACAATTTGCCTTTCTTACCAGTCAACAAATCCATGACGCTATCGACACAGCGCAATAAGTTCTTCACTCTTTCTAAAATTAAGCATCTCCTTGCTATGATTGTGAAGGTTGATCTATCAAAAGCTTATGATAGAGTTCACTGGCTCTATTTGCGATTGTTCTTACTTCAAGTTGGTTTTGACCTGCAGATAGTTAATTTGATTATGTCTTGCGTCTCTACATTTTCCTTTGCAGTTCTCATCAACGGATCAACTTCTCCTTTTTTCCAGACCGGGTAGAGGTCTATGTCAGGGATTCCCTCTATCCCCTCTTCTTTTCATCTTGGTGGTAGAGGGGTTGATTTGTATCATTCACGATGCAAAAATGAAAGGATTTTTTCATGCTAGTATACATATTGACACACCTGTATCTGTTACACACTTGTTCTTCGTAGATGATATTCTGATTTTTTCAAATGAATCTCACAGGGAAGTTGTTCTTTTACAAGGTCTTCTTAATCTTTTGTTGATGCTTTAGGTATGGTTTATAACGTTAGAAAATATTTAGTTTATTTCCTTAATATGGATGCAGTGGATATTGAATGGATTTGTGGCATGCTTTTTTTTCCTTTGGTTGATTCCTATACGGGACTTTAGTTTCTGGGGTTTGTTCTTAAGCCTAATTATTACCATAAAAGAGACTGGGCTAGGTTATTGGAAAATATTTATAAAAGACTCTAATTCTGGTGTAATATCTAGCTTAGTAGAGATGGGAGACTAGCCTTAGAGAAATCTATCATGGAAGCAACACATGTTTTTGGGGTTTCTCTTTCTTTTGTTCTAGTTGGCATTTTGGAACATATTTATAAGCTCTCCTACAACTTCCTATGGAAGGGTTGTAAAGAAGGACATTCTACACACTTGGTTTCCTGACATAGTCTTGCTTGGACCAAGGATATGGGGGGTTGGGCTTTGTTGGCTTTACATTTGTTCTTTAAGTTCGAAGAGATAGACCCAGGTTCTGCGCGGTTCAGGGAACCAACAAAACCCCTTTTCACCGGCCCTTTCAGCAACAGTCTGTGAGCAGACTGAGGTCTCACCCGAGGCAAAGTTATGGGGAGGTTGTGGAATCAGGATTCCACAACCGGGTGATGTGCGCTTTGATAGAATGGTGGACAGCGTGAAGTTCACTTACTTCGCGGTTAATTCTTATGCTATCACGCATCCACGGACTGCGCGATGTGGAATGACTGCTTAACAACAGGACAATGCAACAAAGGACTGTGCTTCCTCTTCAGTGCTTATACAACTTTGCCAGACTTTTATTTAGTGCAAATTGACGCATTCAACAGCATAATAGACTGCAAACCTTTACGATATGGCGAACTACAAAGTAACAGCGCACTCCGGTGCTGCGCTTTAGGGAATCACACTATACAGACTTCGCTGGTTTAAGTGTTTATCCAATCAACCTATGCATTCATCTGACTTATAAATATTTATGCATTCAACATTCATTCACGTATGTCGATACTTAACATATTATTCCCATCTTTTATCCTTATGGTGAATACATATTAAAGCAAGAACACATGGACTCACAAACAGGCAATTAACCATTCAACATAAGCAAATACACATATGCAACACATAATCAATCACATAGCACAAGGAATTAACGTGGTTTACCCCCAGGATGGGAGCTACGTCCACATGAAATGTTGTTATATTATCAAGGGAAGGGCACAATAGTTCCAGTTTGCGCACTCAGCTACATACTCTCTTCTCTCTTTAGTAGGCCTCTGTGCACACAGCTACAGAGCCTTTTTACAATAGTTTCTCACAGAGGTCGGTATTCAACATACATTAACCAAAATCTAACCCTTTCCCTTACAAAAACGCCCTTTATATAGATCGTTCCCTTAGGTCACGTCTTTACATTCATGGCAGGCCAAAACCCTAAGGTTCCCCAAAATTGGTGTAGTTACTTGCCACCCTGCCTATCACCATCGACAGCTTGCCCCACTTGCTTCAGGACGCCTTGCTGGGCCACTCGTGGCTCACACGCCCTTCTAACAATCGTAGTCATAATAAAATGGTTACAACCACATCGTGGCCTGTTGCTTTCCGCCCCTTTTGCCTTGCTGTCATCGTTGATCCGTGGCTTAGCCTCTAACAGTTTTCCACCACTCTCTCTGATAGTTCGCTTCCCTTTATCTCCACTCTACTCCTTACCCAACTGTCGGGAATCTTGGAGTCGCTTACCCAAAATAGGTCACTTTCATAGCTCGACCTCCCCTTATACTCTTTACCCAAAATAGCTGTTGCACTGGCTCTGCGCATCAGCAGGACTTCGCATCTCTGACTACGCAATCCGAACTGCGCAGTCCACAAAACTATGCCATCTGACTTCGCAACCCAAACTACGCACTTGCCAAAATTGTACTTCTTTGAAAGTGTGCCAACTTGGGCCATGCTCAATAGGCCCCTAACACTTATTTGTGGATCGTCCCCGATCCACTTTCTCCGGCCGACTTCGGCTACACTTCTTCGGCGATACTTAGCTTGGAAGTGAAGTTGTGCAAAGTAATGGTGAGCTCCGCAACCGTTACCTTTTCCTTGTTCTCAAATTCCTTAATGGTCTCCAGCATCACCTGCGAGACCTGCTCTTGGGATTCTTCTTTCAGTGTGCCCTTCGTAGTTTGAAGTTCTAAAAAAATTTCATCGATCTGCTGCATTGTTACGAGTCCTTCCTCCTCAATGGGCTGCAACTTCGCAGAAGCGACAACCTCTTTTTCCCTTAACACCATGAGCTCTTTTTGCATCTCTTTCACCTCTTTGAATTTTTGCATCTTTTGCCTTGTCGGCAAAGTCTTCATTTCTTCGTTTGTGGCATCTAGTTGCTGCTCCCTTGGCTGTAGGTCATCTTTCACCTGCTGAAGGGCTAGATCCTCATTCAATCTAACCAACACTGTATTTTCTTCCTCTAGCAAATTTTGACACTTCGCCACCTCGACCGAAATGCTATCTATAGTGGCCTTCACTTCTTCACTTGGAGCTGAATGTTTGTCTGGAGGAGTGCTGGGTCGCTAAGCTTCCAAGTCTGCGATCTTTCCTTTGTAGGAGATCTCCATGTCCATCATTTTCGTCGTAACGGTTTCCAATCTGGCCCCAAGCTTAATGATGGTATCTTCGATGTTTATCTCTTCTTCGCATTTGTCGATTTTCCTGCAGATTGCCGATACTATTTCTTTCAGTCTACAGTTCTTTTCTTGAATGTCGAACAATTCGATACTATTCCACGCCGATTCCAGTTTCAGCTCATCAAGGCTTTCCCGCAAATGGAGATTCTGATCATATGAGGCGATGCCTCTTTCGTGAATTTCCTCTACAATCTGCATGTTCAAATTGTTCAAATCCCCAATTGGTAATGTCCCAATGTTGAGGTCAAAATGTTCTAAGTTCTTTGCTGCTTCAGCTACTGTATCATTTGGAAAAACAAGGTGCACAGGTTCAATATGCGCCACCTGAGGGTGCACGCTCAAAGCAGGGGATTGCCTCTTCCACCTGCTTGACCCACCTGACTTCCCTTCTGAGTTTGATTCTCGGATCGGGTCCTGCTTGGCCTCTCCAATATTTGTGACCATCATTTTCAATGTCTCGACATTCTGAATGAGGCTTACCTATAGTTCTTTCTATTTGGCTTGCTTCTCAGCGCGCGTTTCTTCCTATATTTCTTGTACTTTTGTCGCGATGGTCTCACAATTGTCTACATGCAGCATTGGCTGCAATTTGGGCCTAATAGGCTTCCGCATCTTATGTTGGCCTTTTGCCAATGAAGGGCTCGCAGTTGCTTTTCTCTTCTCTCCCGCTTGGCCTCCCGGCTTGTCTTGCGTAGCTCCTTATTCTTGGTCAATAGGTGTGGGTGTGACTTTGTCCTTATCCTTGTCTTTGGTCTCCGCAGAGTTGGACTTGACATCCTAGGGGACGTCCACCTTCCATTTTGCTGGACATTCCTCCATCATCTGTTCTATTTTCTCAGCATCCAAATGATAGAAGCTTTGATACCATAGCTCGGTCTCTACATCAGCCCTTGGCTGAATGTACGTTTTATGCATATTGGCCATGAATCCTAGCTTCCCTTTGTATGCATTTGTCACCTGCTTTGAGATTCACGGCGTTCGCCAAATCAAATCGCACAGTTGCTCGTAATATGTATAGAACAACTCGTTAATTTATCATTGCTTGGAGGGCTTCGCGTTTGCCCATAAATTAGCGAAGTGTGTTCCTCGGCATTGCCCTGAGAAAACTGGAAGGCCTTAGTAGCCAGCCGGCTCTTTCCAACCGACGAAGGTAATTAGCACTAATATCCAACTGTAATGGAACAGAGTTCCCTTGTCCTATGTTTCTTGGACATCGTCCAAAAACTCGTTCAGGTACTGCGCCTAGTTGTAAGGGGTGTCATTCTTAGTTTGAGATGCGAGGAGGATTACTGTGGCCGACACCTCTGCTGGTCGGCATTTGTGCAGTATCTTCTCTGCGAGCAGTTGAACTGTGAAGCACGTAGCTTGATCATTGATATTGGCTATAGGGAAGCCATGTTTTCCCCTGATCACGCCAAATTCTTCCATCATTCTGGAGGTGAGTTCTTTGTCTTGTCCCAGGATCTTCGCCTCTTTTATTAAGCATCGTGATGTAATATATCATATCGATATTTATATAAATTCTTTTATCAAACCATAGATATCCCGAGTGTATACAGGAAAGCAATGTGCGCACTACTGCATTAGGTTCTGGGATCCTATCGAAATGCGGGATGCGCAGTAGGTTAAGCAATCCAGATGGTTCAAGCGCTTTTAGCCAATCCTGCACAAATAGAGTCTCGGCACCGAATTGGTCATCAACCTGGCGACGCATATATTGGTCCGGTTGAAACTGTTTGTATTGCTTTGGATTGGACTGACCTCCTTCCAGCAAGTCATGGTCTTCGAACTTGCAGTCTTCCACTTTCCCTAGAAGGTCCTCTACAACCTTCACCTGACTGGATATGGGCAGTCGTGGAATCTCATAAACAACATTTTTCTCAAGGTTGACAACTGGTGCATCATCTCGCCAAGGTGGGATATATTCATGCACGATATGGATGGGTCTCTCTTGAGTTGTGACTGGTGTATGCGGCTTTGCTGCCTTCGGCTCTTCCTGCTTTGTATCCTGGTGCTTATCTTTTTTCATCCCTGCAGCATGCCTTGCAGAGCTGCGGGATGAGGCACCTTTCTCCATTGTGGGCTTCTCGATCGGTGCCGCCAAGCTGTTAAATCAGTTAAGTGAGTCATTAACTACCTGCCTACTGGCCGGATCTCAGTGAGATCTCAGTCACTTCATTCTTTATTATGCTCGAATGGCCAGATTTTCTTTTAATGCGCGATTTTGTTGGTGCCGCCATTTTGGATAACGGTTCACTAGCCAACCGACAATTGTCACGGTTATTGTTTTCCGTCGTGATGCGCTGGCGATTTTGGCACAAGATTCTTGTGTGGTTCTTTTGCGCACGTGTTCTTTTCCATTTTTAACTTCGCAGCTGCACTTTCAACCCATGCGTCACATCGCAACTTCTGATACTTCACAATTGTTCTGTTCCTTTTGATCTGCGCGGATGCATCTTGAACTTTGCAACTGTGCACTTCTACTTCTCCTTCTTTTGTTTTGTTTTCTCTTCTTCCCTTTTTTTTTTTTTTCGATCTGCGTAGCTTCACTTTTCTACTAGTGCTGCGCAGTTAGTGCATCATTTTCATCTATCTTCTCATATCGGACCAAAACTGTGTATAGACTCTGCTCAATTTCTAGTGCCCAATTTCAACTGTACTTGACACTTAGAATTTTCTTGTTCTTCTGATCACTGAGGGTTCTACGAAGTAAGACTATCCTTGTAGGGTTTTAGTCTACTTCCATTCACTAGACCTAGTAACACTAGTACAAAATGAGAGATAAGTGACTAGGTGACTAAAAACGTAGTCACCACTATTTTTTCAAGGGATAAATGACTAAAATTGAGCAATTTTAAGTAAGCCAACTAAAACGATTAAGATAAATGACTAATTTAGTCATGGGATAAAATATATGACTAGATAACAAGTGACTAAATTAAAAATGACTAACATAAATGACTAATTTAGTCACGGGAATATAAATATGACTAGCTAACAACGATTAATGTGAATTAGTTGTTTATGTTAGTCATTTTTAGTTGTGTCACACTAACAATGCAAAATTACAATTTTGATAATGAATTTGTACAATATTTTACTAAATTTTAACAATGCAGATGGATTTAGAGATCTTACTATGGGGGTCATGGTCCATGTGTGTGGTCTCAAACCACCATATTAGCCCTCCAATATAGGGGATATTTAGCCTGGAAGTGGGATGTGGTGCTCATTTTGAAGTTTAAAACACTAGATATGGTTTCTAACACCACATGAAAATGATCTAAAATTCTAGTATGCTCAACCCAGGTCTTGTAATTGACATTGTCCAAGAATTTTAGAAATTGACTTAGCACTTTCATATTTATGAGGAGGCTTTACCCAAACCGATGTGGCCTTAATTAATTCACTATGAGCGTGGCCTTGAAGAATTCACAATAAGCACCTTCTCAATAAACTATGTTAGCCACATGAAGAATATGAATGCAACCAACCATCTTTTAAGTACATAAGTTTGTAGTGCGGAACATTGATGCAAGCCAACAAAATACCTTCTTAGCCTATTTTTTTTATTCATTGCTGATAAAAAAATATACAGTCCTCAGTGCTAATTAAAAGTAGAGCAAAAAGCATCAATTAGAGAGATTTTGAGGTCAAAAAAGGGCCTCCTAAGAGATGTACTACAAAAATATGAGATATATTAAAATATTATGAATTGGGGGTTTTATGGGGTAGGTATATATGACAAGTCACCTCCCACACTATTTTCTATGCACAATATAAATAACCATGGTTGAGTTACTTTTCAAAATTCACTAGAAATAAAATTAATAAAATAAGTCTACATTGATGTGACTAAGATTCATTGTAAATTCCCAAAAATGTATTATCCTTTAACATTTATTTGTCTTGAACTTGCAAATGAAATTAAATAATAAAAAACATTTTTAAGAGCTTTTTTTTAAATTTTATGTTGACTTTTTATATTTAGTACTTTTCTCATGAATTTAATAATGTAATTTAATTGAGAATTTATTTATATGTAAAATGTCAATAATATTATTATAATCCACATTGCATTATTATTATTATTATTATTTATTAAATCTATTATTAGTCTTTATTAGTTTGACATTATGTTATTAAATAGAATGGAGTGAATATATAATTTAAAATTAAAAACATAAAAATGATAATATATTATTTTATAAAAAAATGTGAAAGGACTTTCTTTATGAATTAAGAGTACTTCACTTGAAAATGACAATAATATTATTTTATGTGAAAGTGTGAAAAACATTCATTATGAGTACTTTACTTGAAAATGACAATAATATTATTTTATAAAAAGACTATCATTATGAGTACTTTACTTTATGACTTAAAAGTACTTACACCACTACCTTGGTTAACTATGTGTTTTCATCCACCATAGAAAATTTGACAAATAAGCATTCTTAACTCATGCAATGCCACCTCACCAAGGGGGATGATGTCATCTACTAGAATGTGATTGGTTATATTTTATAGTACATTTTCTTTGTTTTGAGGCCCTTTTTTGACCTCAAAATTTCTCTAATTGATAGCTCCTTCTTAGCCTATTTATCAACACAAGAGATCAATAATTAGGATAAATAAGAAAAATTGGTTAATAATCAACTGCTCATCTATATATGCTTCAATGTACCTTACAACATTTCCTTTTATTGAGCACTGATAATTCTAGGCCTGGTCATGGCATTTCATAATTCCTTATAGGAATCCAACACACATAGTTAATAATGTTTCGAAGTACTTTTAGACTTAGGTTTCCATGTGTGGTGGCTTTCTTGCCAAGCTGGATGTCACAGTGCTTCTCTGGTTTAGAAACCCGAGAGGCACCATGGGAGGGAGCGTTGTGATGAATAGGGGGTAGAGATGGAGGGGGAGGGGAATTGTTCCCCTGCTCAAGTTTATGAGAAAACATGCGAATATGGGTGAATGAATTCTTGAGCATCCAGTAGTGCTTACGCTGCGTCCTTTCCCTCCGCCTGGTAATCTACTGAACCACAAGTTCCTCCTCCCAGTCATCAAGAATTGTGCGTAGTTGCATTGGGATGGAACTGTCATAGCCAAAGTCGATGGAGCTCCCGCGTCACTCGATATCAATGTTTCTTCCCCCATGAGAGCGACCTCTTCCCCAACCATGTGGGTTAGCTCTTGGCTGCCGAGACATAGTTGTGGTAGGACCAGTTCAAGGCGCAAGCTTAATCTGATGAGAAACAGATTTGGTTCCCAAGACATTAGGGTCATGGAGGAGCCAAGCGCTTGCTACAGGAAAACTCAGGTATGCAATGCACAACCAACCATCCCTACACCAAGGATAAATACTCGTTGTGTTTCCCCTGCTCCCCCTCCAAAAACAGTGGTAGATCCTATAATTAAACCTAGAAACGACCTTTCTTCTTGCCATAACTTCGCACCAGAGCGGAATGATTTCCATCCTACCTCGATCTCCTTTGAAGCTTGCGTAGGATGTCAACATTTTTATGGCTGGGATCATTGAAGAGCACTCGCCTTAATTTGCATGGCGAGTCGACCGAGAAGGAGCCACACGGTGAGAGGTGGCGGCTTCTTGGTCGGCCTTAAGTTTTCCACTCCTGCACTATTCCATTCCCAAATAACAATACATCATCTAAAAATAACAAATGAGTGATATAAAGAGATGTGGAAAACCTTACCCCTTTAAGACATCCATCTCTCATAGCCTTTCCTATAATTCTTCTTAAACCTTCAATCACAAGCATAAAGAGGAGAGGGGATAAATGAACTCCTTGTCTAATCCCCCTTCCAACTTTGACAATATCAGTTGGAGAACCATTGAGAAAAAATTGTGTTTTCATCACCCTGTGAAATCCAAATATATTTGTTCTTTAAACACCATGTTTCTTCCTCAACACTTAGTATATCTACTTTCCTATCTTCCAATTCTATAATTTGTTCCTTGTCCATTGTATTATAGAAATCAAACAGGATATTCTTATAAAGAGGCTCCAATTTCTCTTCCACTTCCAACAATTCATGTTTGAGATGTTCCTTCTTAACCTCTTCTTCATCCCTTTTCTCTGAATTCCAGCTACGAGTATTATAATCACTGGTTCGATAACCACTTTGAATGTCTACGTGAAAGTCTTCTGATCTTATAAGAAATGTTGTGTTCCTCGTGTTTCAATTTCATGATGTCTCTGGTTGCCATGGCTAGTTTTTCTATTGCTTTCACTGATTTTTATTTCTAGAGCATCCATCTTCTAACTATGGACAAGATTCAAAGGAAACCTGGATTCAAAAAGTAATAGAAATTAAGGATTTGCAGAAGAGGAGAACAAATGAAATTGATAAGAAATTAAACCCCTTTCCTTCGCCATATTAATATTCCCCTCTCATGATCAAGTTGGGATTATGAGTAGTCATTATTAATGAGATGATTAGATGGAAGGGTTTTATCTTCGATCACATTTTGTCCCTTTTCCCCAACAAAGTTTGCATCTATTCCTAGGTAACTTCAATTGAAAATGAAATGCTCTAGTTAGAAGGGTTCATCTTTTGTCACATTTGAATCTTTTCCCCAACAAAGCTTGGAGTTATTCATGGGAATTCCTTGTGCACCTTGGGGAATTAGTGACAAACACAAGAGACAACAAAGAGGGAATTGATGGCCTAAGAGGAAAATATGTGCCCAAGGTTAGTGATTTCTCCATAAAGCCTTTTGAAGTCACAATTTAATCTAAGAGGAAAATCACTCACTATGGAGTGTTGTTACTGTACCTCTTCAACATTTTACTCAACAATTAGACTATCTTTGAGAAAATCATTCATCTAGAAAAGTTGTATGCTCTCTTCCTTAACAATTTGAACTTTATGACTCTTCCTCAGTAATTTCATGTGTTGGTTGAGTTTCCATTAGCTTGGGAAATGATGTGTTGGTATTTTAGAAGGTAGAAGGTTGCCTTTCTTCCCTCATTTCTCCATTCTATACTTCAGCTAAATCCATTTTTTTTGTACGGCTCGCACCGGTGGAGTTTTGAACCGGTGACCTTACGCAAGGAGTGTCTTAATAGTACACCCATTCACTGTCTATTCTACACCTCGTGGGTAGCTAACTCCATTTTTCTTCATTGTTGGTTGTGTTCTCATATTTGTTTTTTGAAGGAATGTACATAAGTATAATATGGAAGAAATTAAAACAAAAGGGCTAACAAATTGCCAAGAAATGCATAGTTTCGTATGCATGAGGAACATAATGGGGCTTCCAAAAAAATCATTTTCATTTCCAAAATAAACCTCCCATAGAATTTCAACGATGCCTGCCTTACATCTTCCACATATCATGTGATGTCCATCTATAGCCTTCACCTCATTGTTTATTTATTTAATTAGCCATTGTAGTGGTGGAAATATAATAGTTGCCAAATTGCTCTATAGATTTATCTTGTTTTGTGAGTGTTATAGCCACCAAAGACTATCCATTAAACTTATATTGAAAATTGAAAAAAACTAATTACACTAAATTAAAAAAACAAAAGCCCCAAACTCTAGGTGGCGCCAAATTTGGTCAAAATTGCCTTCCTTTGTCATCTTTGTGGAAGAAGAGATGAGATACAGAGTCATAGAGTGAAGGAAAATGAGGGCGATGCAGTGTTCGCCATGGGGTTTGTATTGTCTTTGGTAGCTTCTTATGGAGAAAAATGACCAGCTCTCTATGTTCTCAACGCCGACGAATCTCAACTCGTCCCCTGCTTTGGTAGTGATGCAGATCCCCTACATATAGTTTTTGGAGGCTTAATGACTGGATATGAGTTTACCTTCTCCAGCGTGCTCCCAGCATGTGCAAAGCTCGCAACTCTGGAACAAGGTATAGAGATCCATGAATAGATAATGAGAAGTGGGTTTAAGTCAGACTTGTTTGTGGGGAGTTCACTTGTAGAAATGTATGTTAAATGTGGCAGTATTGAGGATGCATGCCAAGTGTTTGAGAAAATGATTGAGCGAGACATGGTCTCCTGGACTGCAATGATTACAGGATATGCACATAGTGGGCATATCAATGAGGCTTTCAAACTCTTCCAGGAAAATGAGGGTGATGCAGTGAAGTTAAGATTTCTCCATAAGGAATGCTCCACGATGGAGATTTCTCCATATAGTTCGTTTATTAATGAAATGAATTTATGAAGTGAAGTGGGAAGACGTTCTTCCACGATTTGGGGGATAGTGTTTATTTGTTATGGAAGAAAGGCGCGCTCTAAAAAATGGTGGGATGGAGCGCCCTGGGGGGGTGGAGATCTCTGCAAAAACAAAGACTTGACTTATATATAGTAATCCTTGAGCTCGGAAGCAGGGGGAACTGGTCTTTCCTTCTGAGTAATGGTTCTTCCTGTATTACAATAGTTTGTTGCGTGTAAAGCGAGGAAGGGATGGCTGTGAAAAAGATTGATCCCTGTAGCTAGGGTTTTCACCCTATCTTGTGCGAATGAGAACCTACTAAGGAGAAGGGACTCCTTAGTAGCAGTTCAATAAACAGTAATTAAAAGACAATACATTGAAATGGAAATTATTCTAAACATGTGCATGAAACATAAGAGACAAGAAATAATAAATGGTTTTCTTTGTATTTAAAATTTTACCTCAAGTGTAGAGGTTGGTGAAGTTCTTGCAATGATCCAAGAGGGTTGCTCCAAACTCCAACTTTGCTCCTTCTCTTTCTCCAATGGTGGAAATGGGCCAAAAGGGGCTCTCAATGGTGAAAGTAGCTCAAGGGTGAGCTAGGGTTTCAAGAGAGATTTTGGCAGAGTAAGGGTATACTTGATTGTGGATATGAAATGAGGGGTCTCCATCACCTATTTATAGGTTTTTGGTGGTGGAGTGCTGGCCCATGGTTTTGGGAACCATATGGTTTAGGTCAGCTGTATAGGGTTTTTTCCTCCTTTTTCCTCTTTTTCCTCATTATTTTATATTTTTTATTCCCTTTTTAGAGGGTTTTTGCTATTTTGGAGGAATTTTGGATAATTTTGGGGGAAAAAGGGGGTTTTTAGCCTTTTGGAGGCTTTTTGATGGTTTTGTGGCCTTTTGGAGGCTTTTCTAATGGGATTTTAGGGTTCTGAAGGTAAATATGGTAGGAAATATGGACAAATGAGTCATGTAATGGGTAGATGAGGTAGTGAGCACTTTTTGGGTGTTAACAGATTGCCCCCTGATGTGTGAGGGCAGGAGCTCATCGTATGGCCGATGGACATCATAAGTCTTGTATGGTTTTCCTGGAGCCCGGAACAACGGTCCTGAACAAACTGCAAAAACTAAAAGTACATAACCTCAATAAGGGATGAGGAATAATCTGATCATATGGACGAGGCGGGCATTCCCATGCTTGTATCAAGATATAGAACAATAATAACAATGGGGTCCAAAATATGGGGACCTGACATACATGGCCTCAAATAATGAATGAGGAAGAATCTCAATATATGGACGAGGCGGGCATACCCATGCTCGTATCAAGATACATAAAAAATAACAGTGAGGCCCGAAAAAGGGGACCTGTAGGATACATAGAGAACCACTGTGTACATCATAAGAGTCCAAAGGGGACACAAATCTGGGACATACTGCTGGGCTGACCATGTCTGAGCTGAAGGACTGATACACTGGAATGACAATAGTGCTACTCAGTGTGGTACCAAAGGAACTGATGAGCTGCTGGATCATAGTGACAAGGGGTCACACTCTCAATGGTACTCTGAACTGGAACTGAACTGGGTACTCAAGGAAGCAGATAACTGGATGGCTTCCGAATACAATCGCCAACGCAACCCGGACATCCACGGGAACATATAACTGGGTGTTCCGAAGTGACTCACCAATGTGCTAGAGTCGGGGGAAATCCGGGGTCTTCGACCAATAACTGAAGGGATATAAACCCTGCGCGATTCTCAACGATGCGATCAAGGTGTTGAAGTCGAGCATGTGAGAAACAACCACTCAGAGAGGCAATGGTGACTCCTCTCAAAATGGTCCGTAGGCACTCACCACAGATGGTGATGGGTCCAAGGCATAGGGACCTCTGGGTCTATCCTCTGGAATAGAGGGGCTGTCGTCGACAGAGGGAGACCTGCAACTATCAAGGCAATGATGTTTCCTTGACAGGAGCGCGAGGGGGAAAACCGAAGTGTGAGAGTATTGATGGTAGGACTGACAAATTGTGGGGGATAACTGGGCAAGTAGAGTGGGTGGACTCAAACTTCCTTTGTTCAGAGTACGATGGCAGGGATGATCGGGCAGCATATGAAACTGACTGAGGGGAAAGGGATCATAGCTGTACTGGATCAAGGATAGTGACTGGGATGAGGGATACTCAAGCTGGTGTAAAATGGCAGGAGACTGCAGACTACTCTGAACAAAGGCGACCTGATTGGGGGTGCTACCGAGATGATCGATCATAGTGCCAAGAGGCACGGGGGGACTTCTTCATGGGTTAAGGAACTAGAAGAAGTGTGTGTAAAATGGTACTGTCGTGTGGATTTATACGAGCCCAGGACAGTTCATGCTCATGATTGCTTTCAATTTTAAGGAGCCTGAAAGTGATAAGAAGACTCTAAAATAATGGAATGGTACCGTCGTGTGGATTTGTACAAGCCCAGGACAGTTCATGTTCGTGGTTGCTTTCAATTTTAGAGAGTCTGAAAGCGATAAGAAGACTCCAGGGGGTTGCTTTTTCGTGTGTTAGTCTCCAAGGCCCAAAGAAGCATAAAAGGATGCAATGAAGAACTCTTCTAGCCGGTGTGACTAGAGTATTCCTTTTTCGTAATTAGTCTACCAGGTTCGGAAAAGGGTTAAACTTATACCGGATAGATGCCCTTTCAGGTACTTTAACGAGCATGAAAGGAAGCAAGATTGCTCGGCGATCTTTTCATTGTTTTAGGAGTCAGAAAAGAGCTTAACAGAAACTCCCTAAGTGCCTTTTTCGTAAAGGACTTGTCCGGCCCGAAAAAGGGATAAAATTATACCGAACAAAAGGAATGGCCAGGCAAGGAGGAAGTGCTCAATCAAGGAACATTTATGATGACCAAGAATGAGGGTAGGGGGGAACACTTGTGGGCCTCCTTGCGGGGTAATGAATGGTGGCAAAATAACGAAACAATTGCAGTATGACAGGAGTGAATGGCTCATGTAAAAATGTGAAACAATCCGATGGCGGCCGATGTGGCACGCAAACCGAGGCAGCAAGGTGTCAGGACACAATGTTGAAACTGTATCAGGTGAGAGCGAGAAATGATCTCAAGCATCATCATGAGTTCAAAAAAATGAATCCGACGATATAAAGAGTGTCAAAAACAGATAACGGTCGATGTGGCATGCAAATCGAGGTGACGGGGGGCGTTTTGGAAAAATACCCAAAAAACGTGGGGGTGAGAGCGAGAAATGATCTCAAGCATCATCACGGGCTCGAAAAAATGAATCCGATGATATAAAGTATATCAAAAATGGGCTACGGCCAATGTGGCACGCAAACCGGGGCGACAAGGTGTCGGGACACAATTTTGATATTGGTCCTAGTGAGAGCGAGAAATGATCTCAAGCATCATCAAGAGCACGGAAATATGAATCCGACAGTGCCAATGGTGCGAAAAGCGGAGGTCATAAGGACTCCAGAATGGTCAAAGGAAAGAACTAGGTTAAAAAATGGTGACAGATAAAGGTGAGCCCACCAAGCCAAGGATGCAGTGGTGGGGAGAAATGATGGCCCGCGGGGGCGAAATACTAGGCGTATCAAATCAAATCATATATACAAGTGATATGTGACCTCAAAAATGGTTGAGATCACAAATGTGAAAAAGTAAGCAGGGTTAATGACCTGCCCCCATGATATGTGCATGGGGTTTGTGATTATGGATCACATAGGTGTTGGTTTGAATGATGGGTTCATTGACGTGATGAGATAGATGTGATGGGGTAGGTTCAAGATGATTGACCATGCCCCCTATCCCAGGATCGAGGTAATCTATTATGCCCCTTGACTCAGAGGTGTCAAGGTGGTGCGCTATGATAGTAGGGTCAAGACCAGGCATTTCGGTATAGGACCAGGCAAAGACATGATGGAACTCTTGGAAAAGTTGTGTGTACTCTCCAATCTCATGCTCATTGCAAGATGCTCCGAAGGTAATGATTTCAAGAGCGCTAGGTGGGTCTGAGATATCGATGTGGATGACGGGTGAGATGTTGGCCATGTTACCTTCCTCAAAGGCATCAGGAGCAGGAATAGGATCCTTAAACCAGTCGACTTTAGTGGGAAGGAAATCTTTGGACTCAACCGCGAGTTGGGTAGCTGTGGTAGAGGAGGATTCTTCTGGGAGGAAACAGGAACGATGGTGCATGTCATCCCAGGGATAATCCGGGGCAGTGAGAGCCTCTAGAATCTCCTCATCATTGCGGAAAGTTTGAGTTGTCAAATCGGTTGACGAGGGAGTGGTGGTGGAAGAGATCATATAAATGGTATTAATCTCGCCGGATGGGGATGAGACCAGGGGGTGGATCTCCTCAATTTAGGGGGCGCCGTCTCAAGGTCCAAGTTATTCATCTCGTAGAGAGTTGCTCGGTAATCTGGGAGATCAGGACAGTGATGTGAGTAGTGGCCGTAAACACCGCATATGGCACAAGGGTGGTTGGTGCGCAGGGATTTATCACGAGGCTTGGGGGTTGGGTCGAGTTCGACAACCGGGATGTTGGGGTCATCGTCAAGCATCTGCATGTGTTCCTGTAATGCAGGTAACTGTGGACATTGGTGAGTCGGATGGCCTAACTCATCGCACAACGAGCATTTGGTGGGAGCACGAAAAACGGGAGGAGGTTTAACTGTCTTGGGAGGAGGTACAATAGTGTATGGTTGTGGGCCTCTGCCCCCAGTGTGCTTGATAAGAGGGGGGGATTCATAGAGGACGAAGGGGTAGTGACACTGGGAGGTGGTTGACTAGTAGTAGCCATGGTTGCACCGGTTGTAGGACGACGTTGGGTGTCGGCGGGGGAATGGGAGGCAAAAGATACCACACGGGTAATCCCAAGGTTAACCCAGGGATGCTAAGGGTAGCCATAACCGGAGGGAGGGACTAGGAAGGGGATTGTGTGGATGGGTGTAACACCAATGTGGCTAGGTACCAATGGTGGTTTAGGCAACAAGGGCGGTTGATTGTTAGGTGTTTGTGTATTGTGGGAAAGGGTACATAGATCAGATACTTCGGGTGCAGATGACGAAGGAGGAATGGATTGGAATGTTGATGTCATCGACGGATCTGAGTAAACTCCTAGTCCCACGGAGGAAACAAACGAGGTAGCGACACCATTAACAGGTTGTTCAACCATGGGGAGAACATTTTTGGGTGCAGCGGGGGAATTTGGATCGTAGTAGGTGAGTTGGTCGACCTTGACCATGCGTCCGTCATGGGGGAACATCATGGTACGAAAAACAGAGGAGGCAACCGCCTTCATGGCATACATGTAGCTACGGCCAAGTAAGAGGTTATAATCAAGTTGGGCATTGATGACCTCTATGTCAATGAGAATGGTTTTACCAGCCAGCTGGATGGGGACGTTAGCTAATAGGCCTTGGGGTTGAGCCGAACGGCCGTCGTAGGCTTGCAACGCAGTAGTGGACTGCTGAAGAGTAGGGGATCCCAACTTATGCTAAACGAATGTGGACATGATGCATGTAGAGGCACCTTCATCGATGATGCACCGATGGATGACAAGATTCCGAACGGAAATAGAAACTTGGAACGCTAAAGTGGAAGGCAGGCGTGGTTCAGATTGGTCCAAATCGAATGCCATCAGTTGTGAATCATTTGGGTCGATAGCACCAATGGCGGAGAGCAAAGTCTTGCGCTGTGAAGGACAGTTTTTCAAGACTTCCAACGCAGACATGGCTGTGGGAGACTGGGCTAAGTCATCTACAATGTTGTAATTTGACGCAGCGTGAGCATTGGGATTATTATTGATTCGACGAAGTGGGAAACGAGGTGCTTTGGAAGTGCCATCGAGGGGAGCCGGAGGTATACGTAACGTCTGATCGGTGGGATGAGCGTTGGTGTTTTTGTCGGAGGGAGGGGCTTCAGAGGTGGAGCCATACTGGTTCCGACGGGTTTAGAGGTTGACATCAGTGGATGACATCATCAACTAGTGGTGAGTACCTGAGTCAAACATGGGTTGGTCAGGAGCGGCATAAGTGATCTGTTGTTGTGGCGGCACGTTGCCTTGAGGGGGAGCCAATGGCTGAGTGTTCACTACGCCTTGAGTTGGTAAGGGGTTTTGCAGTACCAAAGGTGGCTGCTGAGGGGGTGGGGGGTTGGGAAGCGCTTGAGGAGCTGCATGCCCTTGGCGATGGGCATCATCAACCCAGAGTTGTCGAGCTCGCTCCAAATGTGGGAAAGCATGTGTATAGTGGCCATAGACCCCGCAAATAGAACAAGGATGGTTAGTTCGCAAGTTAGGGTTTTTGGCCTGCTTGGGTGGCCGATCAGAGTTTTGGTTGGCAGGTGCCGCATTATTATTGTCTGGGGGATTGGGAGGTTGACCACCTTGGTTGGGAGGAGGGTTGTTCCCACGGTTACGGCCTTTGCCACGGTTTTGGTGGCCTTGTTGGCACTGGTTGTTTTGGTTTTGCTGCTGATTTTGTTGGGCGTATACTTTCCCTTGGGCAGCAGGTGGGTTCTGGGGTTGCGCAGGTGCTGGAGCAGGCTGCGGAGGATAATATGTAGGTGGAGGCTGCGCAGGTGCTGAACCTTGTGGGGGTTGCTGATATGTCTTTGGAGCGGGTTGTGGGTTGGCCACAGGGGCTGCCTGTGGCGGGTAATAAGCAGGTTGGGCTTGAGAGGTCACAGGAGCTGGTGCAGCCTGTGGATGGTAATACAACTGAGTTGCGACCGGGGGGGCATAGGCGGGGGATGTGTGCCCAAAGCACTGAGGTGGACATGAGGGTCCATGGGAATGGTGGTGATGTGCCATGGGAGCATATGAATTGGTCGCACTGGACTGTGATGTAGCTCGCGAAAGGTCGGGGCCATGGCTAGGACGTGCTATGGAAAAGGGTTGGGGATGCGAGGCAATACGACCAATGACGTCGTCTGCGGCATGGGATGCCCCTGGTGCATCGTGTTGGGAGGAATCGCCGCGAGGGGCGTCAGGTATGATGGTATAGAGATAACCCGACTGGGCATATATGAGGTCAATTTGCTGGGATTTGAGGATGGCCTCTTCTTTAGACTGGGGTCGTTCGGATGCCACATCCTTAGCAATGACAGGAAGGAGGGATTTTAGGAACCAATCTAGGAAGACACGATCGTCTAACTTGATCTTGCAGAGGTTGCGGCGTCGACGCCACTCATGAATGTGGTCAGTGATGTGGGTGGCCGTGTTCTGTCTGCAAGACAGTAGGATCTCAACTCCCGCGTCATAGCGAACAGGTAACTGAAAGAACTGCAGGAAGGTCGAGGCAAGGGAAGTAAAGGTGGCATGGGTCCCATGGGGCTGCTCGATATACCACTTAGCTGCAGAGCCAATGAAGGCGCGCTATAACAAACGGAGGCAGACACTGTCGTCCACTATGGAGTTGGAGGAACACCATAGATGGAAGGACATAATATGGTTCTGGGGGTCTTCACCTGCCTTGCCCTCAAACTTAGGGATGTCGGAGGGAAGCTTAGTGGGCATGTGAGGCCACGCAGGGTTGTGTCTGATGGGATCGTTAGTCAGTCTACCTAGGTCAGGAAGGTTGAGGCTAGCCATGAATAGAAAACTAGTAGAAGGATGTGACATACTAGTGGGTGTGACCAAATTGAGGCCAATGCCCCCAAGTGGAGGGGCGAAAGTGGTATGGGACGGGCCTACGCCGCCAAAGGTAGTGTGAGTCACTGATGGAGTGGCTAACGGAATGCTAGCTGCTGGAATGGGTACAGTGATCAGAATGGTAGAGGGGGGCCCCATCGAGGGCATACCCAAAGGAGGTGTAGTAGCTGGCATAGTGGTGGATGCTCCACCAATGGTCCCTACAAAGAAAGGGGTGGAAGTCACGCCAGCCATGGGGCTGGTTGGTGCAGTGTAAATGGGGTTCTCGGACTCTGCCTCAGAATCAGAGGTGAAATAGGGGGCATCTAGATCGAGTGACGGAACTCTATGCTGTTGATGTGTGGAGTCAAATGACAAAGCTCGAGATCTATGATGAGTGGTATCAAGTGAACTGTGCTGCAGGGGCTCACCCCGGAGGCGCCGAGAATGTCTCAGGGACTCAATGGTGACAAATGGTGTCAAATATCTGGGGGTTGTGTTGAGTGAAAAAACAACTCAAAAACCCTAATGCAACCGAGTGTGCAGAAGGAGAGCTCAAAAAATATGGCACTCAGGCCAACAACCAACTCAAAACACTCACTGTAATAGCTGTGCTACAATAAGTGGAGTATCAAAAAATAGTCAGAATACCAACAAGCAGCAGGTTTCCTAAAAATAAAAATAGTGGACTCACTAGACCAAAAGGAGGTAAGGGAGCATGCAAACACCTAACTAAATAGTATTCTGACTCAACTAGACATATCCTCTGCAAGGTGATGAAATCCAAGTCAGACAATATGGATAGGAGAGCCAAGTGGCTAAAGATATCCCCCTACCGGGAGGGACACCGGGTAGTCAATCCTAGAAGAAAGGTAACTAAGATACCCCGTTCATGACACGTCCAAAAAAGGTGAATCTGCCGTTTGGTCCTTTTACCGCAGTACCCCCATATAGGGATACCCCGAGAACTGCGAAAGGTAGCCTTCGGTTACTGAATGGATTGCGATATTCCACTCAGGCCTCCGGAACTAGTCTGGCGACTTCAACCCTCCCAGGGGAGAGGCCCTCTGATAAACTGGTTGTGACCGTGCCAAAAAATACTAGGGGATTTTGGTTCCCTAATGGACAACAACTATGTCTCAAGTGTAAGCAACCGAGGGGTGTTATTTGGATGCCTATCCCCCCGATCCTACCTAACTACAAAAATTCTTATGTGTTCCCCAAGTGGGGTTAGAATGTTGGTTGTGTTAAGTACTTTTTAAGGCTCACTTGAATTAGGTGACAGAGTGTGTGCATGTGAGATGATGATGAACCTAAGTAAAAAGTGCCACTAGGGTGGGCGACTTTCTAACTAGCAATAACAAGACAGAAATTAACCTTTGAAATGCATAATTTTCTTTTTTCAATTTAAAATGCTGAAAATTTAAAAACTATTCTGGAAATGGAACAGAAATAAAGCTGCAGAAAAAGGCTGTAAGGAAGGGTGGCTGCGGGTAGGACAGATGGCTGTGCTGGTGCAGAAAATAGTGCAGCAAAGTGCTAGGTTCAAAACAGGAAAAAATGCAGAAAACAGACCGCGGGTTTTTGGCAAATCTGGGCGGTCGGACCGCGGAAAACAGCTCAACAGTCGCAGTTGGGTTGCGGGTTTTAGGCTAAAACACGCAGTTGGGATGCAGGAAAAACGCTGAAAGTCGCAGGCGGGTTGCGGGAAAATGGCCGAAAGTCGCAGGCGGGATGCAGGAAAAACGTCGACAGGCGCTGGCGGGTTGCGGGAAAAAGGCCGAAAGCCGTAGGCGGGGCGCAGGAAAAGGGTTAATAGCCGCAGTCGGATCGTCCCAAACAGGCTAATAGCCGCGGTCGGATCGCAGGTAACAGACTGAAAATGGCCGGTAGGTCACCGGAAACAGTCTGAGAGCCGCGGTCGGATTGCAGGTAAACGCCTGAAAGATGCGGTCGGAACGCAACTGCAGGGGGTAAAAGATGCGGTTTACGGCGGTCGAAAGGGACAGCCGAACAGAAAAATATTGCATAAAAATGTTTAAAACTTAAAAAATTATAACTAGAAATTCTGAAAAACACAAGCGGAGTCGCCAAAACTGTAGCTAGGGTTTTCACCCTAGCTTGTGCAAATGAGCATCTACTAAGGAGAAGGGACTCCTTAGTAGCAGTTCAATAAACAGTAATTAAAAGACAATACATTGAAATGAAAATTATTTTAAACATGTGCATAAAACATAAGAGACAAGAAATAATAAATGGTTTTCTTTGTATTTAAAATTTTACCTCAAGTGTAGAGGTTGGTGAAGTTCTTGCAATGATCCAAGAGGGTTGCTCTAAACTCCAACTTTGCTCCTTCTCTTTCTCCAATGGTGGAGATGGGCCAAAAGGGGCTCTCAATGGTGAAAGTAGCTCAAGGGTGAGCTAGGGTTTCAAGAGAGATTTTGGCAGAGTAAGGGTATACCTGATTGTGGATATGAAATGAGGGGTCTCCATCATCTATTTATAGGTTTTTGGTGGTGGAGTGCTGACCCATAGTTTTGGGAACAATATGGTTTAGGTCAGCTGTATAGGGTTTTTTTCTCTTTTTCCTCATTATTTTATATTTTATATTCCCTTTTTAGAGGGTTTTTGCTATTTTGGAGGAATTTTGGGGGAAAAAGGGGTTTTTTAGCCTTTTGGAGGCTTTTTGATGGTTTTGTGGCCTTTTGGAGACTTTTTTAATGGGATTTTAGGGTTCTGAAGGTAAATATGGTAGGAAATATGGACAAATGAGTCATGTAATGGGTAGATGAGGTAGTGAGCACTTTTTGGGTGTTAACAATCCCCAAATATGATTGCTTGTGGTTATATTATATGAAACAATTCAGTGTAGGGGGGTCTCCCTTCGGGGGTTTTTGCTTATCGGCATGAGGACAGTGAAACATATGGTGCTCCAAGGGTGATTGCCATCCATCCCAAAGCTATTAACGGGGAATCACAGTTACATTGAAAGTAGACATGGGTGTAACTCCATTCCTCTGGATCGAGTTTGTATGTGAAAAATATCTGCATTCTATGTACATATATATAGAGGGCGATCTCTGCAGTTCCATCAAAAGATATACGGATACAAGTAATCTATTACTAGATTCAACTATCTGCGACCCCATTCAAGTGAAGGTTGTGTCTACTTTAATAATGATCAATCCATCCAAGTGAAGAATAGCAGCTCCATACACATTTCACGGCTTCGGTGAAATATCTAGGGTTCACGGCATATCTATCTATGCAGGAAATCGCTGGGTGAAATATGTGCTTAAGCGAAGGTGAAGGGTTTCCCAGTGAAATATTTTGCAGCATGAAAGGTCTCCACAGTGAAGGTATTATCCCCTGGGTGATATTCTGAAAAGGTTAATGATGGTTTTTGCTTCCACCTGAGCATTTCAAGCATCATGGGTATATACGCGCCTTCCTTGCGACATACAAATCAGGTGAACCAGTACTTGTACATCTTCTTGTC
This sequence comes from Larix kaempferi, assembly GCA_027924585.1. Lineage (NCBI taxonomy): Eukaryota > Viridiplantae > Streptophyta > Pinopsida > Pinales > Pinaceae > Larix > Larix kaempferi. The sequence goes on along the minus strand of BSBM01000767.1, from coordinate 21,472,321 downwards.
TTATTTATAATGATCTTATTGAACAATACTTTACTTAATAACTACGCATTAAAGTGACCCATGCACAAGTTAATTGAGAGAGTTTTAAATCTGTATTAAAATGACCTTTGCGTTAAGCCTCATTCAGGTCTCTCAATGATTTGTTTTAGGATCGCCCATCTCATAGTTCTGATGATGATGAAACTCAGGAGGAAGAAGAGGAGGTTGTGTCTCATCCCCTGACAGAGAAGATTTTTGAGATGGACTTGATTCCTTAGGAGGTGATCCCTGATTTGCATAGAATTGCAGAAAGGATGTTTTTGATCGGATATACAAGAGAGTGTATGCAGGTCTATGGAAGTATCCAGAAATCCATGGTGGACGAGAGTTTCCTTAGATTGGGAATTGAGAAGCTCAGTATTGGAGAAGTGCAGAGATTGGAATGGGAAACACTGGAAGGAAAGATTAAGAAATGGATCAGGGTAGCCAAAGTGTGTATCAGGATGCTTTTCGCAAGTGAAAAATATCTGTGTGAGTAGGTGTTTAATGGGTTGGATTTTGTTGGGGAAACATGTTTTTCTGAGCTTTCCAAGGGTGCAACAATAAGTTGTTCAATTTCAGTGAAGCTATAGCCATTAGTAGGAGGTCTCCTGAGAAGTTGTTCAAGATCCTTGATTTGAATGAGACTCTTTCGGAGCTTTTGCCTGATATTGAGAATGTGTTTTCCAATGAGTTGTTTGCAAATGTGAAGACACAAGCCTCTGGAATACTGACTCGGCTAGGAGAAGTGGCTAGAGGGATATTCACAGAGTTTGAGAATGCAATTCAAAGGAAGACTTCCAGAACACCTATCCCTGGAGGTACAATCTATCTACAGGTCTACCCCCTTTTATAAATCTGGTGTGAGATTCTTATATATTTGTGTGACAAATTCTGAGTTGTACTATTTTGCATATGGATATGTGGATTATGTTAAACATGTAACTGTTATGTTATAAGGATATGAACAATAAACATTAACTCTCAAACTAAGTCTATTAAGATCAGCATATGAGATCAGAGGCTCACCTAGAAGGTACCACCCTTTAAATGATCTTAAATAGTCTATTAAGATCAACATATAATATCAAAGGTTCACCTATAAGGTACCACACCTCTAAAAACCAATGGCCCGCTTTAGTCTACTCTAGTCTGAAAGAGAAAAGAGGAGCAATAGTTCAGATTGTAGGAATACTCTATTGTATATTCTCACTAATAAATTAATGATGGAGACTTATCACCACATACACCATGATAAGTTTATAGGAAAGCTTTGTAATAGGGAACTTGAATCGAAAATGCACTTCATTTTTATTTTGTTCAACTTATTATGAGATATGTAAAATATAGTAATGTCTATTTAGAGGTCCTCACACTCTTAGATCATGAATTCTTTGTAAAGAAAATTTGTCTGTTATGCTTTTAATTAAAAAACTTCCTAAGTTGTGGTGAGCATGCAATTGAGATGAGAGTATGTTATTCCCATTAGAGAGGATTATTGAAAGGTGTTGGCGGGGAAGGATTTTTTATACGACCAACACAATGGTAAAATAATATAAGATATTCTTTAATATTCTTCAGCATCTTGAGCAATCGGCTACCATGGAAACCTTGTTAAACTTGCCAAGATTTATTTGGAAATTTGTTCAAGAGGCCAAAGGACAGCTGGATAGAATATGCTACCAATTTGTGGGTTAGCAACTTCTATGATCTCCACTTCATCGCCATCATCCTCTGTGACCTGCTACCACTCAGCTCAGGGCATTTAAACCCCTTCTTGTACACCATCTCCAACTTGGGAATTCTGGGTTTGTAGAGGCTACATCTCACAAAAGGTAGAATGAGAGCATGGAAAATGGATTCTAGGAACCCAATGCAACACACCCTAACCATTCCCCATAGATATTGAATTAGAAATAAAAACCGAGACATAAAAAATAGCATTTAGCAGCACGCTTTGGGGGATTTCTCGATCGTCATTGTCCAAGCCAATGCCTTGCTGGAGGATCATATACAGGTAGAGACAAGCCTTCGTGGAACATTCGTTGGTATATATGATGGCCATGGAGGCCCTGAAACATCGCGCTTCATTAGTGATCACCTTTTCTCGCATCTCATGAGTAAGCATATCCCCTTAACTGCTTTCTGTTTTTTTTGCTTTTGCTTCTAATCGTAATGTAATGTGGTTCTGCATATCATTGGCCCATATGTATCTCTGTCTCAACTTATTGTAGAGTGCTAATTTTAACGTTTACTGCTTGAATGTGAATCAATAGACCCTGCTAGAAATAGGTCAGATAATTAGCCAACATAACAAGTTACACCTATCTCATCTCCCCTAATGAGCTGAAATGTGCATTTAACATGTTTATGGATCTTGTTTCTTCAGAGTGGCATCATGTGCAGTCCACTGAAGTGAATGGCATAGGAGGTCCTTCTCCTAGTATAGGACTAGAATGAGGTTCTACCCATAGTGTATTTTTGCTAAGAAAAGTGCCTTTGGCTCAAGCAGATGCTACAGTAACAAAAGTAATGTTGTTTTGAGTATTGTATTAATTTTGGGTCTTAAAGATATGCTTATCATAATATTTCTTGTGAATATCTTGCTTATGGTTCCTATTATGGAATTCCCAAGTATTTTTGTGCATAAATTCTAAAGGAAATAAACAAAGAAAAACATCACCATAAATATTGGAATCTTGATCAATTCGACTATGATATCTTCAGTAAAGTGTTACTGTCACACTTTAAAAGTTGGTGGTTGAGGAAGAAAAAGAAAAGTCCTAAAATGGTGAGACAAAAAAAGGAATCTAAAATTCACTCCAGCAATAAAAATTCCTGTAAAAGGCCCCCTCTTGGTACAGTATGTGAAGAAAGCACAAAACTTGGAAGGACACTTGTGAGTGAACATTCTCTGGGAGTAGAATGGGCATGCCAAAGATTGTCAGTTTTTATGTAGTGGTTGTCGAGTCCGTTATCAAATTCTATTATTGAACAACCTTCAATGTTTCTGATCAATAATGTTCTTCTAGATAACATTAACTCAACTGACATAATGTTTAATACTGTGAGAAGTGGTGTTTTTTTGTTCTTGGCTTGGGAGTTTTATTCTCCTCTTGCAATAGCTTCCAATCTTCTCCCATTTTATGCATACCATTGGTTAGAAAAATACACTTCTTAACTGTGGTTTTCATCATGGAGGTGATATGTTTTTAGAAACTCCAGTAAGAGATTTCCTTGGAGCACTACAAGAATTGTATGGAAAGGCCCTTGACAGGAAGAGTGGGGCAAGTAGCATTTTGATGTCTCAAAGGGGTGAAAGTGAAAAGTCACTAACTCCCCACGGGTGCAATGATTATGTTGTAGATCAAAAGGAGTTGGGGGAATATGTGGAGGGTGTAACTCATTCCGCTCTAAAATTTAAGAGGGACATTGATGATTACTATCAGACATTTATAGACACTCATTCATCATTTTGCAGCTACATCCTTCGATGATGTGGTTTATGGGCTTTAGGTGACAATTTACTTGCACAGGGGTGTGGAAGCTTCAATCAGACTTGCAACATGGAATTCACTAGCCAATGATCATATTCTAGAGCTGTTACCATCACTAGAGCAATGCTTTTCTCATACCTAAGACTTCTGCTCTGATAATATTTTCCATTACAGGACCATGAGAAAATGATTGAAGCCTATATGTCATCATGGGTTTCCGGTGCAATCTCTGAAGAGCAATTCAAATTCCTCTCCAGTAATTTTAGGTGAAAATGTCACACTTCTGGTTGGGAGATCATATGATGCAATTTTGGTTGGAAGTTCAACACGTCCAGGATGACAATTAATTAGTTAGTACAGTAGAATAAGAAGCATTGGGAAAAGTTGTGAGGAATTTTTTTAAATGCAATTTTGGTTGATATTAAATGTATTTTTTTAGGGGGAGGGCCCGCTCACAATAGCTTGCTATTGGGGCTCTCGGGCATCGCTTGTGCGTTGCACTACAACGCCAGCCTGGCGCACCCCAACAACACTGAAAAAGAAAACGAGGAATTGTTTTGGTTGATGGGAGTGAATTGAATTTGCTTTGGCCTAACGCCATTAACAAAATACGAGAGGAATTGTTTTGGTGGGTTGGAGTGAATTGAATTTGCTTTGGCCTAACGCCATTAGAAACGATCCGTCCCAAGAGCTGTTGATTCTCATTTTCAATTTCGCTTTTCCTTCTGCAGAATATAATTGTGTTTAGTCCTTTTTCTTCTATAGAATATAATTCTGTCAAATTCTTCAAATTTTCCTTTTCATATAAAATATAATTCTGTCCATCTTTAAATTTTCCTTTCTAGATCATGGCAAGTCGCCCATGCTTTTTTGATGCGGGGTTTATCACACAGCTTTCCCATTGTAGATTGATGGCGTTTGCTCTTAATCCAGACAAATGTTGGGACTAGGGATTTGTATGCTAAATGAAATTTTCTCTTGTGCTCTGAAGTTGCCATAGTTTTTCCATGCGAATTTGATTTCTATCAGCAATTTCACCCAATTCCTCCGGAGTCAATTGAGTCATGTCAAGTACTTGTGGCTCTGGGAGTGCATTGTGGCTTGGTGTGTTTGGCCTTGTTGCAGGAAGATGTCGTGTTGGTCCCAAAGTCGTGAACGACAGTATAAGCACTCCGGTGAGCGTTGAAAGATTTGATATGTGACAATGGGGTTGAGTATGTTTCCATAGCATTCGGGGATTTTTCCATTCTTAGAAATATGAAAAAGGGTAAAATTTGAAACTACAGCGTGGGGTCAATGTTTTGCTCAAAAGAATAGAAAGGATCTCAAGGATGTGGAAGAAGCTAGCTAACATTGTAGTAGGTGTTTTCTCAAAAGAAGAATCCAATTTCCTCAGGGATTTGAAGGTAAAAGGAAATACTTGCTTGCTAAATAGGAACTTGATTGGAGGCTAAAACACAGAGCCATTTGGCTCTCAGAGGGCTCGCAGAGGGTGATGGGAATGTCAAGTTTCTTCACAGGTTTGCTTGCCACAGAAGGAACATAAATACTATTTTGGAAATCAATAATTTTCATGGCATTAAAGTAAAAACATTAAGGAGATGGCTGAAGTGGGAAAAGAGTATTTTGGAAATTTTTATGAAGATCGTGACGAAGCCAATACCGGGAAATGGGAAATCATGAAGATCATTAAGTTATTTCCAATGAAATGGATATAGATATGGAGGCAGAGGTGTCTATGGAGGAGATAAAAACAATCGGGAGCTCTTTCAAAAAAAAACAAAAATCCCCAGGCCTCACGGTTGGTCAACATATATTTTCGTAGGTTTCTTTGACTTGGTGATAGATGATCTACAAAGAATGGTAAAACTTTACAATCAACTAATTCACTTAGTTCAATTGCTGTGAGGCAGATCCTGTGAATACCTTTCTGAACACAAATCTCGAGGTAGTTGAAACTTAGTGCAGGAATTCGTCTAGTTGTAGCAAACAAATCCTGCAAGATGCAATTAAGCTCATCACTTCAAAATATCTGAGTCATATGGAAGGGCATATAACTGAAATAGCCAACATCGCTTCAAAATATTTGAGGCATATGCAAAGAACATATCACTGAAATATCAAAGAAAGCAAAATAATAGGCTGAGCTCCCATGGCCTCAATTATAAAGTTCTTTAATCTAATCAGGCCAACAAACTCTAACCATAACTTGGTATATGACCAAGCCAGTGAACCAAAACCAGAACTAAAAACCTAGTATGAAAGGAATAAGTTAGGTCAGCGTAAGCACAAACATAATAAAATTCTAATACAATAGCTTGCTGCTAACTTGTAATATTTGTGAATAACAGAGCATTCGGAGCAAATATGGTTTTGACCGATCAGAAAGGTGTGGTATAGAGCTCCGTATAATGAGGAAAACACAACGATTTTGACGAAAAAAATTTGAGTAAACATTTTTTAGAAGCTTACCCTGCACGAGAAAAGTCCATATTATTAAAATCCCATATAAATATGTTGTGAAGTCAAGTCCAAGGTTTTTGAATGCCTTTGCTCTCGTTACTCTATCTATTTTTTTGTATTCATGTTTTGATTTTTTACTCCTATGCTTAGTAACTGCAGATATATATGTCCTGCATGCATTAGCGTATAGATTCATTTTCTGTGAGATCATGCCAGATGTTTCTTGATACACTTGATTCATCTTCTCAGTTTCAAATGAAAATAGTAAACCAAGCATTAGATATACTATATCGATTAGGCGATAATGCACATAAATGATATAAGTGAACTGTAAATCTCATTCCAACTCCAGCCGTGTTGCAGGCTGAGTCTCATTCTCTTGATTAGACAATTAAATATGCCCTAATACAAATGCAACAAGTCCATGCCTAAACCAATACTAATGATTGATAGCCTGACATTAGTATTCACCTGCACAATTTCAAATGAAAATGGTAAACCAATCATTAGATATACTATAGCAATTAGGTGATAATGCACAAAAATGATATAAACTGAACTGTAAATCTCATTCCACCTCCAGCCGTATTGCAGGCTGAGTCTCATTCTCTTGACTACAATGTGAAATCTGCCCTAATGCAAATGTAACAAGTCCATGCCCAGACCAATACCAATGGCTGATAGCATGACATTGTTATTCATCTGCTTAGTTTCAAATGAAAATGGTAAACTAATCATTAGATATACCATATCAACTAAGTGATAATGCACAGAAATGATATAAGTGAACTGTAAATCTCATTCCAACTCTAGTCGTGTTGCAGGCCTAGTCTCATTCTCTTGATTAGACAATGAAATCTGCCCTAATACAAATGCAACAAGTCCATGCCCAAACCAATACCAATGGCTGATAGCCTGACATTAGTATTCAACTGCACAATTTCAAATTAAAATGGTAAACCAATCATTAGATATACTATAGCAATTAGGTGATAATGCACAAAAATGATATAAACTGAATTGTAAATCTCATTCCACCTCCAGCCGTATTGCAGGCTGAGTCTCATTCTCTTGACTACACTGCGAAATCTTCCCTAATACAAATGCAACAAGTCCATGCCTAGACCAATACCAATGGCTGATAGCATGACATTGTTATTCATCTGCTCAGATTCAAATGAAAATGGTAAACCAATCATTAGATATACCATATCAACTAAGTGATAATGCACAGAAATGATATAAGTGAACTGTAAATCTCATTCTGACTCCAGCTGTATTGTGGGCTGAATCTCATTCTCTTGATTAGACAATGAAATATGCCCTAATACAAATGCAACAAGTCCATGCCCTAACCAATACCAATGGTTGATAGCCTGACATTATTGTCGCAATAACATAGCATTATTATAGCAATGACATTATTATAGCTCGAATGGGCCTATCGGTTAAGAATATGTGTTTATTCCTTGGAGGTCACAAGTTTAAAAGGGAAGGGGATAGAGTATGTACACCTCTGTATAGCAGTCAAATAGCTGAACAGAAGGATACCTCATCCACCATTCTGTGTAGCACTTAGCTGAAAAGAAGGGTGCCATAATTTCGTAGCACTTATCCCAAAAAACCAAGATCCAGCCTCCTTCAATGAGTTTAGGCCTATTTCTCTATTCAATTTGGTGTATAAACTGGTATTCAAAACTATTGTAAACAGGCTAAAAGTAATTTTGTCTAGTGCAATCTCTGAAGAGCAATTCAAATTCCTCTCCGGTAATTTTAGGTGAAAATGTCACAATTTTGGTTGGAAGTTCAACACGTTCAGGATGACAATTAATTAGTTAGTACAATAGAATAAGAAGCATTGGGAAAATTTGTGAAGAAAATTTAGTTTAGCTAAACTACATAAGACACAATTCCCAACCTTGTAGCTCCCAAACCTCTTAAATCCAATTTAGAATGATTGACTCAAGGGGAATTCGCCCTACAAAATATTCTAGAATGGAGCCTCCCTTGAATGACATAGGAGAATCACTAAATTCAAAATTAGCAGGAAATTTATTACCATGTGATACACCTTTGAGACAAATTTTTGGTGGACTTTTGGCACCAACTTCACTCCCCAGACTGGTAGTAGAATCAAAATTGACAATGCCATTTTTGGGTGGGGCCATAATGCCTCCCTTATGATAGAAAAATTACAGTTGGACAAGCCATACAGACTGCAGTTAATGTGAAATGACCACACAATAACACAACAATAACTATGCAATAGTCCCTTAGATTGCTATCCTTTATGCCATGGCTCAAATTCTTATAACCCTAGCTCTCTTTGTTTCCCTCAACATTTAGAGTTAGTGCTTAGAAAAACAATTTTTTCCACTGGAATTATCTTCTTCCTCCTATGTTTTGAATAATTTTTGGACAAGATCCCAAGAAATTACCCATCTTCCAACAAATTCTGCACCTAAATGCGGTATTTCCATAGCCCAATAGTTGAGACCAATGCATTCCATAATATTCAAGGATGACCATCTCTAGAAACCTTTTATGTCATATTGTCAGATCTATGTTTTAGAAGAAAAAATATGTGTTCTTCCTTCTCTTGAATCTAGGTGAAACATTCTTTCTAGTTCCTTGCTTGGTTTAAATTCATTGATCCATAGGTAGTGAATGACATTTTGAAGTTTGTGTATTAATTTTTTGTATTTGGGGCTATATTGTCTGTGGGCATACTTATGAAATTTCTGATCTTCAACTGGCAATTGTGACCTATTAATAATTTTCCAAAGTCTATTTATTTGGGGATTGAGTTATGATATTTGCTTCCATAGAGTTCTAAAGGCATAGACAAAGGGATAGATTTCAGATTCTTTATTCAAGTATTATTTTCCTTTCCCTTCTTTTGATGTTTGTAATGTGTGTGCATAGTAGCATTCCATCACCCAGAAGATTTTTCTTTAAATTGGAATTGTTGAGCAACTAGGGTTTATTATTAAAAATATATGCATGTTTATAACAATTAAACATGTCTTAAAATGTAGACTTTGCAACATATTTTCTGCAGTATTATCTGGAAGAATGAAAGCAGCAAGAAAGATGGTACACAAACATGAGAAATCAACTACATTAAGTTGCAATGCAGGAAGTACGTGTTCCTTCTCTTCTATAATCTGGATTTTCGTTCCATGGATCATATTGATCCATTCCTACAACACCGTAACTTCAACAAATTCTAACAAAGTAGAATCCCAGGTGCAACAATATCACCTTTCTATATAGAGAGAGCATGAATACATAGAGGACAGGGGTTTCGAACTCAAACAAAGGGGGGAAAAAATTGTCTCCCCATTAGGAAAACAAAAGGGAAGGAGACGTACCCTAGTAGATGATTTTCTTGATGTCACATATCAAAGAAGGTCCCTTTACTTTCCAGAGAAAAGTCTTGCAGTGAACCATCTAAAGACTGAAGATAGCAGCAAGTAATACTTTTATCCTGGCAGAGAATGGCGTGACACAAAGAGCAGGCACATACAGGAACATGGCAGGGGGATAATTTATGTTGAAGAGACTCACGCCTTCTACTGGTATGGAGAGAATAAATATGGTCAAACCTACCATGTTCACAAGAAAGGAACTACACGTGTAAGTTAATCGTTTCTTTCACTTATGCCTCTCTGAATCACGAATTCTATGCTATTATTTGTCTTCCTATGTATTTCATGAAAATGGCCATTTATTTCTACACTCTTCTGGTAATTTTATTACTGTATTTTTAAGTCGACAGAATGCTTGCACAAATATTTCTTCATCTCCATGCATGTAAGAGTTGTTGTATGATTTTGAACATTTCAATCAGTATTTTTGTTGGGAAAAATGATCATTTCATGCCACTTGGTAAACTGATATCTTTTGCTATGCTTTGGATGTAAAATTGATTGGCTGTGCAAATTGCTTGTTTCTACCTTTAGATTTTTTGATTGGTATAGACTTCATACATTCCCAAACCATTTCCTTGTAAGTATAGGGTAATAATATGAGACACTTTACTAGATCAGATAATAGATTCAAGTGAGCTATTGCCTTTTATTTTCGGCTTATAGAAAGTTAAATTACTTCTGGGGGCATTCAACTGCCTATTTCTTTGTGTCAAGATATATGTAAATGTTCTTGATGATTTCTTGGATGTATTCATTTATTTTAACTTTTCCTGATCTTTAGTATGGGATGCCAAACCTAAAGAGTGAAATGGATCCATTACATCATTTGTCTACTGCCTTAACAATAGTTGGATAAAATGAAATTGGTAGTTGTTAGTGTTGATATTTCTAATTCTTGGCATTGTAAGTGCCCTATGCAAAACATACTGACACCCATGCAAGAGAAGTCCTTATAATAACTTTGGGATTTTCCATCTTCGACAATGAATTATACTAATAATTTGATATGGGATGATGTCAAAGTGATACTATGGCAATTATATGCTAAAGAATATACTTGTGGGTGTTTGTAATGTGTATACTTACAAGTGTAGATGATGTGTTGCACTTATGTTCATCAGAAGGGTCGATAGGGTTTTTTCATAGAAAACTAATGATTATCTCATGAAGTCATATAGTAACAAAACTCTAGATTGCAATAACTCAAAGGACCTTGTTATCTTCATTTCAAAGGGCTTCAGTTCTTCATGAGATAATTTATTTGTTAGTGTCTATGTCAAAGGGCTTGAAGAAGGTTTAAAAATTATGTTCTTGTGACAATCAACAATGGACCTCTTTATTTTAACATTTCATTTTGTCATTGGAAAAGTCAGATCCTAACTGCTTGAATTAATGTATGATGGCCTGATTGTTGAATCCTAAATGATTTTGCATTGAATTTTCTAAATAGTTGGACCACATTTTGAATTGTTTGTCTATTAGATTGATTGATTGCACCTAATTAGCAACCAAAGTATTCTAGATAATTATTGAGAATTATTGCACAATCAATTATAAGCAGGGAGTACTTTAATAGCTATAGTTTGGGCCAATGTTTGTGGAGATGGGATGAATAGAACTGCTAATAGAACTATTATTTCCATATTTATGTCTTTAACTATGTGATTAGAGACATGACAAACCTCTAGTTAGAGCCATTCTCCAACATTCATGTGATTTTATCTCCTACCTGGGTGGGAAAACCTCAGATACACTTTTATTTATGTCCATATAACTAAATTTGTTCATTACTACACTATTTAGCTGCATTTACAGCCATTATATTTCATTGAATAAACTATTTCTAGCATATGATCCATGCATGCACTTTATTTAATTAGATTTCTAAGTTGGAATCTTCTTGTTTGATCATAAAATGGTAAATCATTATGTTTTTTAGAAATTTCTTATTCTAGCATTCGCTTGATATTTTTTTTTCACGAGCAATGGACCTTTTCAGGGAAAATGAAAACTGTGTTCTTGTGGAAACCAATCTTGTAGCAAGGATTCTTGACATTTTTGGTGTTATAACTATCATTCACTATCAACTACCACATTCTGCAGAGGGTAGTTTTGAAAGGAATACTTTTGATTTTGTAGTCACCTATTTTGCAGCTAAATTAGTTACTGGCATTTTTATAAATTTCAAATTGTTCGTCTCCAATGTGTCTGAGATTACTACATATATTTTATATTTATGTTCATCAAAGTAGGAGAGCAGCTCAAGGTGATACTGATGGATGCAATATTGCACTTATTGCACCTAGTGATAAGTCAAAATATGTTTCCCTCTGCCATTCTTTCTCAAAGGTAATACTTCCTACAATTTCAATATTAGTAGAGTCATTTTTTCTCTTTTACTGTGAAAAGGGTGTTGGATAATTATTAGTATCATTATATCTGATGTTTATGTTGTTTGACTCAATATATCTGTTGTGCTTTCATAATTACTGTGATTATCTTGCTATTAACAAACTAGTATGTTGGGAGGGGGGTTGATAACTATCATATATATTTCTTCTATGTTGCAAACAAAAATGTTATACCAACAACTAAGTAGATGTGAATTACTCCGACAATACCTTCATGGAAGAAATAGAATAGTGTTACTAACAGAAAATGCACAGTAAGTCCCAAGATCAGACATAAATATCACTATGGATCAGCCATGTAGGGATTTGTTGATTACTAGCCGATGAATACCAGTGTTTTCTTCCATGATAATCAGTAACCTTGCGTCCAGATCCAAATATTGCTTGGAAATCACACCGAGCTTGCACATTTAGCTCCCTATATATATGAGAAAAGGAGATGTCGATGAACCTTCTTTCCATCTCTTTCACTTGCTTGAACACAAGAATTAACAAGAAGTTATGAATTTCATTCTTCCCAATTAGACAGTCCACAACCAACCAAAATTTTTCCATGAATGTGCAATTAATTAAATTCTCTTTCTCTTGCAATCCTCATCAATATCATCAAAGAATTGATCTATACCCAGTGATTAGATCCTTCACCTAGTGCTGCCTTGGATCTTACCATGTGTTCAACTAAGAAGATCAATGTACCTCCTGCTCCACTGACTACTGGACTACCCAGGTTAGCCCCAACAAAGAGCCCAGGGCTTTGTTTTGTATATACTTATAGCCTCAATCATTCTTGGTCTCTTATCCTTTCCAATTTTCCAAACCCCTTCATAAGTAAATATGATTTGGTGATCTACTTGAATGAGAGGGATCACTTTATCTTTAAACAACATTGCATTTCTTACTAGTCATAATATCGAGGAAACCGCATAGGGAAGAGCCTTGTGGTCTCTTAATGCTTTGTTTTCCATCCACAACCTCAAACATTTATCCACTGAATTACCTTACTTCTGTTTGGTGAGAATTATCCTCTTTAGGAGGCTGTTATAAATGCCATGACAAACTTAGGTAACGAGAGACCACTTTGCAAGCTTGATATGATTAAAGCTGGGGTGGTTGAAAACATATTAGAAATTCTTCCAGAAGCACCAGACTTTGTGTGTGTTGTGATGGCAGAATTACTTCGGATAATAACAAATAACGACAACATTGCTAAAGGAAAATCAACTACAAAAGTAGTCGAGCCTCTTTTCTCAGCATTAAAAAAACCCGACTTTAGTGCTGTAGGGAAACATAGTGCAATGCAGGTGCTGGTGAATATATTAGAGAATCCTCAACGACGTGCTACCTACAAGATAACACCTTCTCAGATAGTGGAGCCACTGATCCCTCTATTGGATTCACCATCCCAGGTAGTGCAACAACTTGCACCAAAACTTCTTTCTCATCTACTTCTAGAGGAATACTTGCACAGGGAAATGATCAACCAACAGGAAATTGGTCCTCTCATTTAGGTTCTCGCATCTAGTATGCTCAGTTTGCAACAAAAAGCAATCAAATCTCTTTTAAGTGTTTCATTAAGCTGGCCAAATGCAATTGCAGATGTCAGTGAAGTTGTTGAGCTATCAAATGTGATTCTACAAGCTGACCCTCCACTTCCTCATGCCTCTGGGAATCTGTAACTTCTTTATTCAAGTATTTTACAATTTAGTCCCCAGTACTATTTGGAGGTACCTGTTGCAGTCCTAGTAAAATGCTCCGCTCTTGTTCAGAAACAACCGTTGTAGGTCCATTAAATGCCCTTCTTGTTCTGGAGACTAATGATGCATATAGTGTTGAAGCCATGGCAGAAAGTGGTGCCATTGAGGCACTCTTGAAACTTCTTAGGTGTCATCAGTGTGAGGAGGCTGCAACAAGACTCCTAGAATCCTTACTCAATAATGTCAAGATAAGAGACATAAAAGTTTCAAAGTCGGAAATTTCTCTGTTATCTCAGTATTTGCTTGACTCTCAGATTCAGAATCATCAAGTAAGATTGCTAGCTACTCTTGCACTAGGGGATCTATTTCAAAATGAGACTGTGGCATGGAAAACATATGAGATGAAGGTGGTTTCCATTTGTGCTTTGCAAAATCTAGTGATGTACATCCATTCAAATAATTGGATAGTTGTAGAAGCTGGTGGAATTCAAGTTCTCCTTGGCCTTATCAGCTCTAGTTATCTTGATACTTCCTTCCAGGTAGCTATTTTTATAAGCTTTTGCTCTCAAGTATTACCATTTAGGAATATGCCTCTATTGACACTGTCCGAGCTTTGGATGGTTAGTACCTGTTTATATTTCTTATTTTGTTATTTTGCGTGATGTTCTTGTATATATTTGTCTATGGTTTGAGTATATGACCTGCAAGTGAGTGCAGAGACCAGTCAAAATATGATGCTATTGATTGATCTATTATGTGATTCAACTATTGCCAATTTTTGTGGCTTCTCTTGCTTGAAGGGTTTGGCTGACAAGTTCTGAATTTGCTTGCATGAAATGAGGGAACGAGTGACTGAAGATAGACTTCAACTTCTCCGAGATGTTACAGGGTCATTCAGGCCAGGTGTTCTTACAACATTGATGGGGGTCAGTGGTGCTGGGAAGAAAACTCTCTTGGACGTTTTAGCTGGAAGAAAGACTGGAGGATACATTGAGGGTGATATGCGAATCTCTGGATTTCCCAAAAAGCAAGAAACCTTTGCTCGCATTCCGGTTACTATGAGTAGAATGATATACACTCTCCGCAGGTCAATGTACGAGAATCCTTGTTATATTCAACATTTCTCCGTCTTCCAAAGGATGTTGACAATGAAACCATAATTGTAAGTTTACCACTATTATTTTCTCTGGTCTACCGTCTAATAGTGTTTTCTTCTGACATCGCACCAAATTGTTATGTTACTAACTTCCAAAAGATTCCAATTTGTAGGCCTTTGTTGATGAGGTAATGGAACTTGTGGAGTTACAGAATTTATGGGATGCACTGGTAGGTCTTCTTGGTATATCTGGATTGTCTACTGAACAAAGGAAAAGGTTAACAATAGCTGTGGAGCTTGTTGCAAATCCTTCTATAATTTTTATGGATGAGCCCACATCTGGTTTGGATGCTAGGGTAGCTACAATTGTAATGCAAACTGTTCGTAATACAGTAGATACTGGAAGGACTATTGTCTGTACCATTCATCAGCCTAGCATTGACATCTTTGAAGCTTTTGATGAGGTAGACCAAAGTTTAGATTATACGATAAATTGATATTATTTGTTTCAAGGATCGGTGTTGATTTCTGACTTACCATGACGGGTTCAGCTATTGTTGATGAAAAGTGGAGGGAAAGTCATTTTCTTTGGGCCACTAGGCCGGAATTCTCACCAGGTTATTGAATACTTTGAGGTAAAGACTCGGCAGATTCTTGCAGTGATTAGAAAAGGAACAGTTTTGAACAGAGGACTGCTAATCTAATGCCTAAATCTGAGTTAATTTTTTTATTTATTTTTGTCATGAAAACTATAGGCTATTCCAGGGGTACCAAAGATCAAAGACAAATACAACCCAACCACATGGATTTTAGAAGTTAGCTCTATTGCTGCTGAACATGGTTTGGGGATAGACTTTGCAGAGCATTACAAGATCTTCCCTCTAGAAGTAAGCATTAAACTTATCAATATTTTCTCACCAAAATCCTTATGCGTATAATAGCTAGCTATTATGTAAGTGTTTCACCTGGCTGTGTATTATCAGCAAGGCTCTATAACTGGTTAAATTTAGCCTAGCCAATTCGACTGACTCTGAATTCATCATGAGCCAAGTTGTAATGGACTCAAAATATGGATGATTGTTGCGGACATAAAAAATTTCTGTTAGTTTGATTTTCAATGTCATGATCAACCTTCTTGATTTGCTTGACTTGCCCTTTGCAACACATTTGGTCACTGGGCTTGTTTGTAGAAGAATATAGTAAGATGCTAAATTTTAAAGAAGCATGCCATGTTGTCTTGTTAACTTTGACAGATTGCCAACCATGACTGGATCTTGTAGATACAAGCAGTAGTTTGATATCATGGACCTATTTGTTATTAGATTTCATTGTGATCAAGATCTCATTTTTGTAGTGAGGGAGGTGGCTTGGCCCACATTGGAGGAAGATGAGTTTTGGACACCATTTGCTCATCCTTTGCTTCTATATAAATTGAAATTCTCCTTTCCATGGCATCATCCACCATTATCTTCAAGTTACTTATGAATTTTCAGTCAAATTCAGATATCTTGGCATGACTCTAGATGACTCGATAGATAGTTTAACAATGGATGCATGCTTGTCACTCATATAAATTTCTGGGATTTTTTTATTATTTTGCATCATTCAAGCATACAAAATAATGATTACCAAGTTACTATAGATCCATAATGGATTACCTTGTACTAGTCCTTCAAGTTCTTCAACTGCTTTTATTAAGTGCAAAAATATATTTGCACTTAATAAATGCAGTTGAAAGACTTGATGACTAGTACAAGGTAAGCCATTATGGATCTATAGTAACTTGGTAATCATTATTTTATATGCTTGAATGATGCAAAATTTGTTTGAATATCATCATTGTCAAGCAATAACAACTTCTTAAAGGGTGCTAGCTCAATGGTAGAGTACCTGCCTAATTATAGGCAGGAGATTGGTGGTTCGATTCCTCCGTACCCTATCATAAATTAGTGACTAAGAAAATGACTAAATTCACATATATACGACTATTAGTAGCTAATTTCCAGTATCTTATAGAATGACTAACATTTAGTCGTATTTAGCTTAGTCATTAATATGTTATCATCTAGTAGTTTATTTAGTCGTATATTTGGTCATTAATTGTGGCAATCAATGACTAAATCAGTGACTATCAATAACTAAATCAATGACTAAATCGGTGATTAAATCAATGACTATCAATGACTAAATCAATGACTAATAAGGCAACCAATTAATGACTAGTGAAATACGATTAGCTATAAGATAGTGGAAATCCGCTACTATTAGTCACCGACTCAAAAATAGTCGTTTATAATCGAATTTTAGTAATTTTTTTAGTCATTAATTCCTCATTTTGTACTAGTGTAAATTGCCTTAGGCTAACGTGGCTAACCGAGCTGTGCCACCGTTAGTAACATGCATAACAGTATATGGGCCAAGCCAATGCATTTTAAATTTTTCAGGAAATTTCATGAACTTACTATCATACAGGAGGACAAGGTCTCCTACCTGGAATATTTTGTGCTTGATATGGCGATCATGCCATGCTTTTTCTCTGTCCTTCTGCACTTGCTGGTGAAATCCTGTGATGAGGCGATCCTCTTCCAATCCAACCAAGTGTAGAAGCCTCTCTTGCAATGTTTCTTCATCTGCCATGTCCGTGAATGCAACAATTCTCAAGATTAGTACAATATATTCCATAGGAATCACAACTTCCTGTCCATAGACCAATCTGAAAGGTATATGGCTTGTCATCTTCTTGCAAGTTATTATGTATGCCCATAACATAGCTGGAATGCACAGATCCCAATCATCTATGTTTATATTGCATACTTTTGTCAGCACATTCTCCAACACTTTGTTAAATGCCTCAACAGTTCCATTGGCTTGAGGATGGTACGGTGTACTCCTCTGGTGGTATATGTGGAACTCCTCAGTAAGAGCTTCAATGGTCTTGTTCAAAAAGCGAGTTCCTTGATCACTCATTAAGATTTTTGGGCATCCAAATCTGGTAAGGATGTTCTCGAAGATGAATTGCGCGGAAGTAACTGCGCTACAGTCCTTCACTGGTTTAGCTTCTACCCATCTGGTGAGATAATCAGTCGCGGTGATAATGTATCTCACACCAGTTCTCTTTCCCAGTGGGTTAATAGGTCCCACGAAATCAATTGCCCATTTATCAACTGCCTGTAAAGTCAGTTGCTGTATTAACAACATTTCATCTCTTTGCGATGGCTTTCCAGTTCTCTGGCAAACATCGCAAATTTGGCAATGTTCCTTTGAATCTTTGTGTAGTGTTGGCCACCATACCCCTGCTCTTAATATCTTTTGCGTAGTATCTCTTCCTGCGTAGTGACCACCAGAGACACCTGAGTGTGCCTCAACTAATATAAATGGCTTCTCATGCTCTAACACGCATCTTCGCAGCACTTCATCTGGTCCCAATTTGTATAACTGGCCTGCTATGATAGTGGAGTCTGATGCTTTAACTACCAGCTGCTTCTTCTGCTGCGTAGTAAACTCTGTGGGTGCCAATCCCATGGTCAAGAATTTGACAATGTATTTATAATAATCGTCTGCTATTTGTATGGAAAATAACTGCGTGTCAGGCAGATTGTCTTCAATATTAGTTGGTTCTTCTCTTGACTCAATCCTTGAGAGATGGTCAGGTCCTAGGTTCAGTCTGCCTGGCTTAACAATAATTTCAAAGTCATACTCCCGAAAGAGTAGAATCCATCTGTATATTCTCCCCCCTAACACTGGCTTATTGACCAAGTACTTCATAGCCGAATGGTCAGTGTACATGGAAAAGTGCGCATCGAGTAAATAGTGTCTAAATTTCTGGAGTGTGTAAACCATAGCTAGACCTTCTCTTTCTGTGGTCATATAGTTCTTTTCGGCTGAAGATAGCTTTCAGCTTGAAAATGCAATGGGGTGATCAATGCCCCCTTCACCTGGTTGAGCGAGCACAATTCCCAACGCTATAGATGAAGCATCAACATGTATGTGGAATGGCTTATTCCAATATGGAAACACAAGGATCGACTCAGTTACCATTTTCTCCTTTAATGTGTCTAGTCCTTTCTTGCATTCTGCATTCTAGATGAACTGTGCTTCTTTCTTCAGAAGTTTCTCCATTGGCATGGTTATCTGCGCATAACCCTTGATGAATTTTCTGTAATATCCTGTATGTCCAAGCGTTGTGCGAAGTTGCTTAACTGAGTTCGGTGTAGGTAAATTCACAATCACTGCGATCTTCGCAGGATCAACCATCAGACCTTGATTACATATAATGTGTCCTAGTAGTATACCATAGGGTACACAGAAAATACATTTCTTCAAAATCAAGGATATTTGATGTTGTCTGCACTTAGCTAACATCATTCAGAGGTTCTCATAATGGTTCTTCAATAACCCAAAGACAGTCCAGTCATCAAAATAGAATTCTAAGAACTTATGGATAAAGTCTTTGAAGGCAGCTACAACAACTCTGGAAAATATGGCAGGTGCATTCCTCAACCCAAATGGCATAACTGTATACTGATATGATCCCCATTCAGTAGCAAATTTTGTCTTATGCCTATCTGCCGAATCTATTCTAATATGATGGTATCCAGAAAATCCATCAGTGAATGAGTAGGCCTAATTTCCTCCAACATTTTCCAAGACTTCATCTGTAAATGGAGTAGGAAATGGGTCGTGCAGCGAAGCATCATTCAACTTCCTCAGATCTACGTAGATTCTTCTTTATCCTTTTGTCTTCTTGTCCTGGATAACCATAGGGCTTATCCATTCTAATTCTTCCACTGTCTCAATGATCCCTGCATCAAGCAACTTGTCGAGTTCTGCCTTGATGCGTTCTTTGTATCTGGGATTCAATCTATAAGGCCTCTGTCTGATAGGCTTTGCACCTGGCTTGAGAGGTATCTTCATCACTCCCAAGTTGCCCAAAATTCCTTTCATTTCGATGAACTTCGTTGGAAACAAGTCCTGATACTCATGTAGAAGATCAGTGATCTGCGTGACTGTTGCATCATCCCAGTAGTCCCCAATGGCTGCAAACTTTGGCTCTTCGCTTGTGCCAATATTTTTTTTTTGTCTTAACATGGCCGCTCATATCTGGAATTTACAATGGAGGTCTCTCTACATCGGGCCCTCCCTCTGATTCTGGTATATTAACATTGCGCGAATCCTCCTCTGCATCTTCTTCATCTTTAGCGAGGTTATAACATTCAAGGGCATGTTCTATTGTTCTTTCCCATTCTGGTTGTAGTTTCACAGGTACTTTTACGTCTTCAAATATCTTGTCTTTGATGGCCTCTAATGACTCGTTTGTACTTGGGCATTCTTCTCTGAATATCCTTTCTTTGATGACCTGCAGAGCCTCATTTATGCTTATACAGTCATCTTCAAAACTGAAGGTTCTCTTGAAGTTCGCAGTTAAAATAGACCAATCTGTGGTTCCTCTGCGAAGTTATGCATCTGTGTACCAATTCTTTGGAATCTTCTCTAGTGTGTGCACAAACAGATGAACCCATTCTGTCTGTGGTCTGTTTATCCATGCTTGTGAGCAAGTCTCTATGTGATCACTCAGATTTGTTTGTCCATTATACTTCACCATGGTCAGTGCAACTTTCTCTGCGAATCTGATTTGCATCATATGTTTTCACTGATCCCATGTGGTCAAAGTGTCCTTATGCGTGGCCCACCATCTAGTAGCTGTAGCGCGCAGTGCTATATCCAACATTGGTATGCGATGTTTAGCTGAAATTGATACAGTATATTCTTGCAAAAATTTGTAGACGTTAGTTGAACCATCATAAATGGGAATTGGACTTACCTTAGTTCCAATCCAGCGCAGTGATTTGGTGATCTGCGCGCATCTTCTTGCAGATACTTCATGCAATTGGCCTTGCCAATTCTCCAGTACTGCGTCGGAGTCTGATACGCAAGAATTGTCGTAGCGCCAACTAAGCGTTCCATCAGTTGTAGGATTGATGTAGTCAGCATGGTTTGTTGTCATCTTATAGATGCGATCAAGGTCATGAGCTCTACATTCTTCTCTGATCGGCTCAGTGTACCTCGGTGCTTATGAAGGGTCCAAGGGCGTGATGACCCTGATATTTGCCCCCTTAAATATCATCTATTTTTTCTTCAAGTCGATGATCGCGAGGTTATCCATCGCCCAGTCTATCCCTAATAATGTTGGATATGGGTTACTGTCATCGATGATCTCAATAACCTCAAAGTCTGCTGAAGTGATTACTCCATCGATATCCACAAGAACATTTGCTAGCCTTCCAAAGGGTATAAGCTTCTGCTGATTTACTAGTCTTAACTGTATGGGTGACCATGACAACTTAGGTTTCATTATCTGTACCCATGTCTGCTTGGTCAAGACATTTACTTAGATTTATGAATCCCCACATGGTGAAAAATCGGATAGCCCACCTGGCGAGAGAGGGAAAACGCAGTTTAGCCTAGTGAAAGAGGGAGGAAATGGTTGGTTCTCCCCTGTCATTCCCGTAATGGAGTCCAAAGGTAGTTGGTTCGCCAGTAAATTTTCATTCATGGAGGCGTGAGCAGTTCGTTCGCCCATGGTTTTCATTCATAGAGGGTATTGCTGGTTTGTTCGCCTCGATTTATGGACCATAGGGCATTTTCGCTGGTTATTTCTCTAGAGGGCCTCGCTTTGAAGGAGGAGACAGACCACGTTTTGGAGATCAGGAAGGATACCATGGAGGCCCTCCTTGTGGAACTCCTAGAGAATTTGGTGATAAGGCTGGGGCACCTGTAGAATTTCAACCTTCATTCAGGGTAAAAGGATTGTTGTTAGTTTTGTTTAGATCTCTCTCAGGATTCTATTAGGTGTATCTTGCTTTTTGTTCTTAGTTTGTGTATCTGAACTTTTCAGGGCTCCAGTGGAAGGCTAGGGTTTGGTCATGGAGGTGGTAGCTATGGTGCTGGACCAACTCGTGCAGCCCTTGAGTAATAGCTTCAATTTTCTCTATTTTTCCCTTTAAATTTAGTTGGAAGTTCTTATAGATGTTGGTTCCTAAAAATGTTTAAAGTTATTTCCGAAATTCACAGCATTGAATACGTTTGATGATTTATGATAATTTTTCCATCCTCCTAAGGAAAAAAATAATATACAATTGTATTGTTTGTATGTTTTAAGAAATTTTTAAGATTGCATATTTGAAATGTTTTAAGAAATTTTCTTTCTTTCACACGAACATCAAGTCCACTAATTGTCTTCACTGATCTTGAGCAATTCCAAAATGAAATTGGGAATTCAATAAGATATACCCTGTACAATGACCATCGTATTGACACCAGGAGCTATAGGCAAGACAATAGCATCAACCAAAAAAAATCCCTGCACTTCCCTTGTCTCACCACTGGGGTCAACCACCGAATGGCCCTTATCAATGCCCATTCTACAACTACCCATATGATGTGCAGAACACAAGTGAGTTGATACATATCTCAAGCTCCTTTAGGTTGCACGCTCCATAAAATTCTCAATCTCATGGATACTAGATGTTCCGGGCTTCAAATGTTCACTAGAGAAATGGTGGGTACCAACTTCCTTTGATCTAGCTGCAATCATTATTCTCAACACCATCTTTACGCCTTTCCCAATATTATTTTGATCATATGGGTCTAAAATGAAAGTGATATGCCCAGGAAAGTGCATGGTTCCTGAACCCTTATCCCTATCCAAGGAAAATATATGAGAAATCCTAGAAAATATGGACATTCTTTCCTTATTATCTCATATTACAAGATTTCGCAAATCATTATTCTGAACACCTTCTCTAATCCTTTCCTAAGATTATTTTCGTCACATGGGTCTAAACTATAAGTGATATGCCCAAGAAATTCCATGGTTCCTGAACCCTTATCCTTGGCCAAAGCAAATATATGATTAGTGATATAAAATTGTGAACCTAAAGGATCACCCATTTTGCAAGACATGCTAGTTTACTGCAATTTCATAGTGGAAAAATTCCTAAAAGTGTCATAACATGCCCATATTTGAAATTTATTTCAGTATACTATTGCTTGATGGTTAAAAAAAAACAATAGACCATTCCATAATTACTCATATTGTTATTTTTGATTCATGGAACTATTGGTTTATGCATGGATCCACCTAAAGTATGGAGAAACTATTGATTAATGTTGTTCTTAGTCAACAACATCAACTTAGAATGCCATTTTACAGTGGTTTAGGGGATTAGATATTCCCATAAAATACTAAATTGTGCTCATATTTTTGTTTAAGGTTGTCTACATCCTCTTTACTACTTATTCCACACACATGCGTGCCCAAAACTGCATATTTATGATTGTTTTAACGTTGATTATTTGATTAGAATTCTCTTAGATGCACTTCGAAGTATCCACAATACAAAAATGGCCCCATGATTTGACCAAAATTGCTTGTATGGGGTTGCTTGATGGTGAAATTTAAACCCAGTAGTGCTCAGAACATAGTCTTCTTTGTGCTCTCAAAGCTTCTGCCTTATGTGGGAGGGAATCAGTTTTTAAATTTTTTCCCTTGCAAATTCATCCCTTTTCTAGATTTCTTTGTCTGCAAGCATCTTCAAGTTGTTAATTGAAGCCTTGAAATCCTCCTTTTCTATTTCAGCTCCCTTCCTCACTTATCTTTCATATTCAAGCTCAAAAGCATTTCCCTTAATCTTTATTTACGATAGTTCATCTAATTGTTTAGCAATATCTTCCTTTTCTCTCAAAGCTTCTTCCCTCTGGTGAAGTGCCTCATATCTTTGTCTCTTTAACTCATCCTTTTTGGTGAGTTTCTTATTTAAAATCTCGTTCAAATGGTTTACTGGCATTTTCAATTCTTCTTTTGTTGTTTTAGCAGGCTTCCTTGCTTGCATTTCATTTCCAAGCTCAAAAGTAGTGGCCTTATGGATTCCTACAACCACTTCGGTTATTTTTTGGAAATATTTGTCTTATTTTTCCAAGATTCTTCCCATTCATCTCTTTCTCTCTTTAATAATCCATTTTGTTAATTTCATATCTCCTTCAAGCAATTTAATGAGTTTTTCAAATCTGTTGTTGTTTCGGCAGCCTTCCTCGCCCATCTTTCAGATTAAAGCATTGAAACATCCACCTTAAGGCTTGTCTCTTTTTTCTTAATTGCATCTTCAATCAATACTAAAGCTTCATATAATTATTCACCAACCTCTGTTTATAGTCTTCAAGCTTGTGCATTTCGATGCAGTTTGCCATTCTTTTGCCTTGCAAATTCTTCACTTTTATTGATTTCTTCATTTGCAAGCACCTATACGTGATTAAATATAATATCTGAATCTGCCTTTTCCATAGATGTTGGGAGCGAGATCAAAGAGGGAGCGCAAAGAGAGAAGTGGGAGCGTGAAGTGCTAATTTTCAAAATACTCCTAGAGCAAAGTGTTCCAAGAGCATTTTTTTAAATATAACATATATTTTAATTCATATATATTAAAAAAACCATGCAGATTGGTGAATTGATTATAGAAAATATGAACACAAAGAACTTTATAGTATATTAATGATAATCATTAAAGAATCAACCATTTAGTATGCAAATAACATCAAAGTAGCATCTTAATGTTTTTCGTAGATGCTTGAGAAGAAACATTTGACAATAATGAAGCCTTTAATTTATGCTCATTAAGAAGATATGTACTATAAAATGATAGTTTCAGAGTATAAGTAAACTATTCAATGACGACATTGTACAAAGGAAAATATCAAATTCAAAGCTCTTGTTGCATGTATATCTTTACCCCAGGACAAGCTTGTAAGTATGCCACTCTCCCAAGGGGAAAGGGTGACCAGATTTCGATGGAGCTCCTCTTCTATTGGTGTGACCAAGATATCCTCTTCTATGGGTGTGGCCAAGATAATCTTATTTTGTAAAGTGAACTAATTCTTTCAAAATCAATCCACATTCCTATGCTTGTTGCATCAACTACCACTATTTATATAGGTCATTTTCCTTATGAGTAACATGAATTTATCCAATATTGCTAAGCACAGAGCTTGCATTTTTGAAGAACATCTTCAATAGGTGACGGTGCTTTTTGTTCAACATGGAAAAATAGAGTTGACCAACTATTAAACTTCTTCATTCAGTTGTGTCTAATATTCCAATAAAGACTCATGGAAAGAATCCCTTGATTGAAGAAACAAATTATTTCAGTGTGTTAATTTTGACGGGAAGGAAACTCTTCAAGATTTAAGAAACTTACTTCATAACTATTTTGTCATGTTCCTTCCCATGGAAACCTGCATGAGTAAAATTGTAAACAATTCTATCAAACCTTCTTGTACTTATGATATGGTGTGTCTCCATTGTTTTTGCATCAACATTATGCAGTATCATTGCTCCAAGGCTCTCTGAATTTGACAATATTTTGTGGGTTGAATTATACAAATTTAGCATTGTTTTTGCATCAAGGGCATACACATAAAGACTAAACTGAATTCAACAAAGTAACATCAAATATTTAGTATACAAATTGCTAACTCAAAAACATAGAAAATTTGGAGGTAAAATTTTAAACCTCTAGTATCAAGAGAGGTGGCAACCATGTTTTCTGCAGACCCTAATGCATTTTCCAAATCCAAAGAAAATGAAAATCCCCTTCGCCAACTAATAATATATGATGTGAGTTGGAGTAGTGCTTATAGTCTTCTCCAAAATGGGACTTCTCCATAGAGATCTAGACCTGTTAATATTTGGGGAAGACACAACAAAATCCATATTTGAATAAAATAGAGACTTGAGAAAGCTTTTAGCAACTAATCACCTTCCATCACAAGTCAATTACAAGATGTCATCAAGAATAAATCCTAAACCATGGGAAATTTCAATATTTCATCCTGATATGTATGTAAGCTATGAAAGCATTAAAGCTCTCAAATTGACATTAATCTTAGCTCTCAACAATCACAACTTAGGCTCCAATGTAAAACAACATACAACTATGAAGCATGAGAGATTAACCTTGGATTCTCTCAACCCTAATATCATTTCAATACTTCAGATTTGTTGAAGGCTAAAATCATAGGTACATAATAGAAAAATGTATCCTTATGGTCAAAACCCTTAGATTTGAAGATTCAATTTTTGGATTATTTGTGCCATCCAGGAAAACCTTTGAACTCTAATGTATTGAAATAGAAAATATAGCACTACTAACTTAGACAAACCCTCAACCATTACATTTAATATGTTACCATTTTAGAGATTCTCTTTTGCTTGATTAGTTATCTCATTGTTATATGCTGATCCTTTTGACACTTACTTGTCTTACCACTGCTATATAGGAAGTGTTGTTCTTGTCTGACATCACGTATCATGACAGTCATTCCATTGTAATAATATAGTATGTTAGTATTTTTCATCATGTTTCTCAAGATTTCCTTTTGTTGTAGGATTTTACACCCAGAGTTATATCTTTGATATATATGTTTTCACTTAATTTTAGAACTTGTTTCAACATTTTATAGCTTTAGAGCAGATTTGTCACATTATGTGGTTTTAGTGAACAAAATCAATGTTGTTATCTGCAGGTTAATGATGGTAATTATGATCAGGCCATTACTATCTTTAACTAGGCAAGTCATTCTCTTATGTTTGGATTCCAGGATTAGGAGACACTCCAGGTTTAAATTTATTATTTATTTGTTGATGTGACTATCTATTTATCTGACATGCAAATACTTAGGGATAATCCGAGTTCTCATGAGGCACTCATTGGAAGAGGAACTGCAGATGCATTCTAGAGAAAGCTTGAAATAGCAATTACATATTTTTCAAAGGTGGACAAACTTGATGTATCTTCCTATATTTATATGTTGTTAGGGTACACACATGTTCACTGATCCTTTTTATGAGATTCATATTCACTGATTTTAGGCCTTATTTTTTGAAGGAAATACAATCAAATCCCACAACAGGAGAAGCAAGGAAGCGGCGTGGATAGGCAAGGGAATCTTTAGGAGAAAGTATAGAGGTATCTAAATTTTTTTATTTTTATTGATAGCTAATTTCTTCCTGCTACATTTATATTTTTAATGGACTTCAAATAAATCTACATGGATGATTTTAATGTGTGTTCACAAATATCATACCATATCTAAATAGAAAAGCATAAAAAATTACAAACAATATACATATTTTCCTTTCTTATTTTAAACAAACTAATTGGAAATGTCGAGACCGAGAATGGGTGGATGATAGATGATTCCTAATATCATGTCACAGTCTCCTTGTATCTTATTCTAAGTTCTAACTTTGAACATACCATATGTCTCTCATCCATTCAAATTCATTTGTCATTGTCCATCTATTAACCTGTCAGTATTATGATTGAAAGCCCAGTTTTCCATTTTTCCAGTGATTTCAAGTGATTCCAGTTTTTCAGTACATTACCTAAAGCCCAGTTTTCTAGTGATTTTAAGTGCTCTCAAGTGATTTCTGTTGGTTTTATTTTTGTTATGTTTTCATGAGGACAAGGGTGTTCCAAAGTACCTTGAGCATCTCATTTTTATAGGGTACATACCCAATGAAGTTTGCAAATATTGAGAGCATATAGGGGATGGCAGGGGAAGTTCCCAATGAAGTTACCGTATCAGAAACATGGGGATTCTAGGAGATGTGTACCCAGCCCCTTGGGATGCATCCCCATGGAACACTGAAAAAGGTGTTCCATAGAATAAAAATCATTTTTACCTAAGTTACTGAGTATTGGGATACCATCCTAATCTGAAGAAGTATTGAATGCTCTTGAAGTAAATTGCAAGACATAAAAGGCTCAAGATCTGTGAATCTTCTAAAATATCTGACTTTATACTTTTAGGCATGAAATAATATCTAGAGGATTTCTTGTACCTTTGGTTGTGCCATTATGGACTCACAACCTTCTTTGCAGTACCCACAAACATGCCTTTTGGAACAGTGAACACTTGAAAACTTTTTGGAAGTTTAACTTTCAGTAACATAGAAAAATGTTGACATAACATTGTAAATATTCAGAGTGTACTGTTTACAACATTTGTAGCTAGATTCGAATGAGATAACGAATGTTTTTTTGGTTCTTGCACAAAAACCCGTGAAGGATTCTGTTAAGAATAATTTCTAGTAAAGTCAATCAGGCCATAAAGGATTACCTTTGCTTGTATAGAAATAGATTTGCAATTGTTGAAACCTAATTTACCTTAGACAACTATAGTTAAAAAACTATCCAAAGCAGCTCCTAACATACCATTGGCACTTGTTCATTGATAATTTTCGTTTGGTATACAACCATTGGCCTACAGGCTATTAACAAAGCTAGAACTATCCATAAATTTTCCATATTAAGTATGACTACCAATAATTTTTTCATTCAAGACATATTGGGATGTTTTATTTTTAGTGTGACCATTCTTAGGCATAACCCACTATAGTTGGAAAAGCACAAGCTGTGAAGCAAGATAGATTAACGCTGAGCTGATAGTGTTAGATTTACTTCTTGCTCATCTATTGATTCTCCTCTAGCATTGGCATGCTTCAGTAGATCTTTCTCTCAGTTTTTGTGTCCCTTCCATTACAAAATTTATTTTTCAAGTCCCTTCTTAGTGTGTTTGTAGCAGTGTTGCAAGACTAGCCAATTAAACAGCGAGTCAAACACCAAATAAGAAATCACCGGGAAAAATCAGTGTTTACAGGAAATATTGTTTGACTAGAAAGTTGTTGGAAAAACTCACGAGTCAGTTGAGTCATTCTCGATTTATTTCCAAACAATTACTGTCAGGACACAATTC
Source organism: Larix kaempferi (assembly GCA_027924585.1). Taxonomy (NCBI): domain Eukaryota; kingdom Viridiplantae; phylum Streptophyta; class Pinopsida; order Pinales; family Pinaceae; genus Larix; species Larix kaempferi. The sequence goes on along the minus strand of BSBM01000767.1, from coordinate 21,443,896 downwards.
TGTCTATAAGTTGAGTTTTTGGGGGTAATTTTGCTTCTTTTATCTTGCAGCTTTGGATTCCATGAGTGAGAACTTTGCTTTAGTGTGTCGGTAGAGGAGAAATGTGGTGTTTAATCCGTGGCAAAGATACGTTTTGGATTCGGTAATGATTTCAAAATTTATGCTTTTTATTTTTAAATGTTTTTTGATTCTTTGCTGAGATGGCTAATTCTTTCCTAAGATTCCCAAGACAATTGTTTAGGACCCCAGTGTAGTTTTTCCTGAGTTCTATAACAATGGTTTGTAGACCACCTTCTTGCTTGTATTTGTGATTGATACATCTAGTTCTGTTCAAGTAAAATAGATGTTATATCATGACAACTGATACATTTCAGTTATTGTTGTTACATTTTTTGTTTCATGCTACTGATTGTACCCTCAAGTTCCATAAAACTATTTCATGGTCATTTGTGGAGTTCGTTAAACGATCTTTTATATTCTCTCTTAGAAAGTGAGGGTACAAAGTTTTCTCTGCTATGTTTACCTCTTCCCATAATATTAAATGTTCCTCTTCTTCTATGCCATGGTATCTTTGGTCCGTTGTATTCCTTTTAAAGTGTATTTTCCTTGTACTTTTGTATGATAACTTATACTGTAAGTGTATATGTTGGTATTGGTTTCCCTGTTTACTGGATTTCACAAAAAGATACTTTAGGCCCTGAATTTCTTATGTGTGCAATTTACTTATCTAGGTTAGTTGAATTGAAATTAGGCTTTTTTTCTTTTTTCTTTTCTTTTCTGATTTCATATTTTTGTATAGAAAAACAAATCCAGTGGAAGAGCTCCCAGCCTTGTTAGGAAAGAGCTTCGTGTACAACCAACACAGTATAGTGGTGATTCTGCAGATATGAAACAGATTGTTCCCTTTGGATCAAGTCAGAAGGTTGTAAGGGATCATACCATTTGACATTCTTGAAGAAGGAATTGAAAGTGTTGTGGTTACACTTTAATGTTGTATTCATGGCAACTTATCTTTGTTATTCAAATCTTTGCACTGTTCATGATGTGGATTGGAATTAGGATTTACAGAAAAAACAAATCAAGTGGAAGAGATGCTAATGTTGTAAAGCAATCCCAATGTTTACAAGCAAGACATTATGGTGATGATATTGCAAATATGAAATAGATTGTTCCCTTTGGATCAAGTCGGAATGTTGTAAGTGATTATACCATTTGGCAGTCTTAAAGATGGAATTGAACAAGTTGTGGTTGGAATTTAATTTTGTATTAGTTGCACCTTATATTTTTTATTGACATCTATTCCTATCTATACAATGTTCAGGATGTGGCGAATTGAGTGTCATGATTTTATGCCATAATTTTTGTTTAAAGCGTTGTGTTTAAAACTGCAGGTGCATGACAATAAAGAAAATAAAGAGCAGGCATTAGTTTCAGTTCCATCGGATAGGAATTATGTTTTGGAGCCCTCAAATTCTGAATCAATGGATGATATCTCATATGATTATCTCAAAAAAATTCGAACAACAAAATGAGGGATTTGCAGGAAACATCACCGCTCTTGGACGCTTCATGAAGTGGTTAAACTTGTGGATGGTGTTTCTCATTTTGGTGTTGGAAGGTGGTCTGACATTAAGAAGCTTTCATTTTCATCATCTGGGTATCGTACTTTGGTTGACCTTAAGGTGAATTATAAAGAACTTGGTAATCTGATAGATATCTTTCCATTATCTGTTTTCTTATGCATTTTATTCAGCAAAACAGCCGATGGTCATATGATTACTTCATAGTATATACCTTGCTTATAGTACTGTCTATATTTGTCAGGATAAGTGGCGAAATCTCCTAAGGGCTAGCTATGTACAATTGCAGACAAACAATCAGGTTTGATCACAGTGCTATTTACCGTTCAATTTTTAATGTTTTGTCATATTTGTCTCCTTTCTCTTCAAAATTAAGTTGTTCTTTTCTATTTGAAAGAACCTTTTGAAGGGAGTTCCAGATGCATTTCTCAAACTTCAATTCCTTCCCTATGGTTGAATGAGTTTGGAGGAGGGCATTTTTCAAGAACATTGGCCTACCTAGGAATGGTATGATAAAGTCAATAATTACTAAATTTGTAAAGGCAGTTTGCTGTTAAAAATCCATGAGTGAGTGCTTCCAATGGATTTTTGGCACCTTTTTGCAACTCAGAATTTAACTTTCCCTACTTAGGATTTCTTGGATCTATTTCCTGATGAATGTTTTTGGATGTGATTTATCAATTACAGTGGTCGAACCAGACATCCGACTACACATTCTCATAGTGACAGGTGGATCAGCTCCAGGCGGATCCAGACTAGGGCACCTCCTCCCTGTTGGATTACCTCCTAGTCCCAACTGAGCATCCAAAGATCTATATGGAGTCTCTTTCCTTCGACCTTGTATAGTAGGAGGACATGGATCCCTCGCTCCTATGATCTCGTAGGATTGTACAACAGGATTGCACTATGGTGTTCGATGTCTGCGACAGCGAGCCAATGCCCCAGTCGCCCCTCTCGCCCTTTATAATAAGGCCCAGGAGACCTTGACATCATCGATTTTATCCTTAGATATCTCTCTCTCTCTCTCTCTCTATTTACCACCATTCAACGAGAGGGAGCCACTTCGCCCATGGAGGTTGTTGTTCGGAGGTGAAGCAACGAAGATAAGTTTCCAAACATTGATTGGTAATGTCAGCTTGCCCTCCAAATTTAGGGAGCCCTTCAATGAAATCCAAAGATATATCTGTCCAGATCCGTGGAAGGATGGGTATGGGGTCGAGCAATCCCGGAAGATGCTGGAAGGTGTCATATTCAGCCACCATCTGTTGAATTGTCCTTTTCATTCCCTGCCAAAAGAAGGTATGTTGTTCCTGCTCATACGTTTGGAGGAACCTGGAGTTCCTGACCAATGAAGACGCATGGATTTCAGAGTAGACATAGCCCTATTGAACAAATTGCAACCAATTTGGAACAAGTAGAGAAATAGCTGAAAGAGAAATTGGGGCATCAATTGTGCTAGAAGGAGCATCTGCCACCAAATTGTCTTGACCCTTCATGTAAGTGATCTCATTGGCATAACCCAAGAGTTGGCGAATCCATTTCAGTTGTGCGGGTGAGGAGACCCGTTGTTCCAGGAAATAATTTAGACTCTCGTGAGTAGTATTGATGCAGAAAGAATTCCCTAATAGGTATGTCTTCCACGTCTATACTCCATGCAAAATAGCGATCATTTCCTTCGCAGATGTAGAGGTGGCTAAATTCTTACTGGAAAGGTCTCGTGAAAGCGATAATCCCAATGGTTCAACAAAGGCATAGACATATCTATCCAAAATTGGTTGGAGATCCAAGGGACTAGTGGAGACTGTTGATGGGTGCATCTGAATGGAATGGAGCTGAGTAATAACACCATGTGAATTCTTCTTAAGGAGTTTTTCCAGGCAATGTGAACTAATGATGTGGAGAGACCCTGGTTGTAAGCATGTAAATTTGTGTTTTTTCCCATTGACTGAAAACTGCATTCAAAGTTCAGCAAAATCCCATAAGATGGATCCAAGTGTGTGTAACCATTGAACACCCAAAACCACATCACATCCGCCTAAGGCCAAGGAAAACATGTCAGAATGCAAGTTATAATCTTCCATAGAGATACGCACATTGTGAGACTTGTTGATGTATTTGTCACTTCAAAAGATATTCTTCTATGTATTACATTTGTACTTTATTGTATATCCCACATAGATGTATTATTCCTCTGATTGGAAGTGTCGTCATTTGCATTTGCAAGTGTCGCAAGCTACATTGTAAGTGTCGTCATTTGTATTGGTGGGTTATTAGACCACCAGTGTGGGGTTGGCCCTAGTTAGGTCATGTGGTTGGGTTATTAGACTTGAGTAGCAAGTCAGCCCCAGTGAATTATTGGCAGGTCAAGTCAGTGTATAAATAGAGAGGTTGTGTCTCTCATTTGATTCATTCACTCACTTCTCAAGCTCGCATAGCTAAGAGAGAAAGTGACACACATGTGGAGGAGGAGGAGCATCTGCTAGAGACATCTTATTGGGTTTGATCCTTGTGATCTTGTATTTGGGTTTATTCTACATCTGAGGAAGTTGTGGGGTTTTTCACCTTCTTGGTTTTCCTCGATGAAACTCTATGTCTCTTGTGTGCTTGCATGATTGTGTTTATGATTGATATGCTGTACATGTTATTCTCTTAGAGATCCTTATGATAATGGAATGAAATTATCGAAAAGTTAACATGGTATCAGAGCTGACCTAAGAAGAAGGCACTGTGCAGCTGCGGAAGCTATGGATTCTTAATATTTGGGTTTCTCTCCATATATCATCAAAGGTAGAAGGCTAGATTGACTCTCCTTGGAAGGGCGCACCTTTCTGTCGAGACATAATTCAATTCTGAGCATTTTCAGTTTTTGACCTAAAAATTAGGGTTTCTGCAAAAATTGAAATTTCTGAAATCCGAGACCACGGTTGGAAGCTCCTCTGAAAAATCAAAGTTTAGAGATTTGGATCAAAAATTTTGGTTGGGTGAAGCTCCGGGAAAATCAAACCCTAATTCAGGGTCCTGTCGAGTGAATCCGGAAGTTTCAAAAGCAATTTTGAGGGGTGAAAATTTGCAGTTTTCAAATTCTGAGTATACCATCTTGACCAGCTTAGTAAGGCACATCTTTCTATCATTTCAGAAGTTTAAAATTCAAATTTTGAATTTTTAGGGTTTCTCTGACAAACCCTAATCCAACTCCAGATCCAGTTTTCAGCAAATCAAGTGGTAAGACCTAAATCTTTTATTTCCATTTGAGTTTCTCATTAAAATGTCTCACCACACCAAGATTGAGAATAAGCTTGAAGGGGCTGATAACTTCCGAGCCTGGAAGTATAGGATTGGGTAAATCCTAGAAGAGAATGAGTTGGACACTTACATAAGTGAAGAGGTTTCTGTCCCAGAGGGAGAAGAGGCTAAATCCTTACATAAGAAGAACCTGGTCAAGGCTAAGAGAATCATTTCTAATTCTATCAAAGACCATCTCATACCTCACGTGTCTTCCCTAATGACACCTAAGGAGATGTTTGACTCCTTGACCAAGTTGTTTGAAGGAAAGAACATAAATCGAAAGATGACTTTGCAGAACCAATTGAAAGGGGTAAAACTTCAGAATGGAGAGACCATTCAATCCTACTTTTCTAAGGTCTCTCAAATCAAGGAACAACTTGAAGCTGTGGATGAAGTAGTGGAGAATGGTGAAATTGTAATGACCACATTGAATGGCCTACCTAGGTCATGGGACACCTTCATCCAGGGAGTCTGTGCAAGAAGGAAACTGATCTCCTTTAGTAGACTATGGGAGGAATGTTCACAAGAAGAAGCTAGGCTTGTGGCCTGAGAAGAAAAGATGGGAAATGAAGATCAATCTCTCACGACGCATACCAAGAAGAGTAAGTTCAAGAGGGAGCCATCTCATAGGAAAAGATCTTCACACCATCATTATCATAAAGATAAGAAAGATCTAAGATGTTTTACATGCAATGAGAAGGGACACTTTGCCTCAACTTGTCCTAAGAACAAAAAGAACAACAACAACAACTTCAACAACAAGAAGAAGGGTAGCAAGAAGAGATATCATGCTCATGCTGCTGAGGATGATGAACCACCCAAGAAAAAAGATAGAGTAGAAAGTGATGACTCATCAAGTGAAGATGAATATGTTCTAATCTCTGCTCTCACAGGTACTATCTCTCATGGATGTGATGATTGGCTTATTGATAGTGGGGATTCCAAACACATGACTGGGTTTAAAGAATCCTTTGTAGATCTATCTGAACATGAGTCACCTCATAAAGTCAAACTTGGGGATGAGTATCAATATCCTATCAAAGGAAGTGGTGAAGCATCCTATAAACTAGACTCTAGGAAGTCTTTGAAGATGAAAGATGTTTTATATGTACATGGGCTCAAGAAGAATCTCCTATCCATATCATCTTTGGATGCAAAAGGAATTAGAGTTGCATTTGTAGATGGCCAAGTACTCATGTGGCCAAAGGGTAAGACCATAGATGATGCAATAGTGATTGGAGAGCAAGAGGGAGGATTGTACAAATTGAAGGGACAACTTGAACATGCTATGGTACACGAATCCATGGAGCCAAGTGAACTTTGGCATAGAAGGTTTGCACATGTGCACTATAGAGCACTACCAATTTCAAGCAAAGCTGTAGAAGGTCTTCCTGAAATCCAGTCTAAGCATGAAGGTGTTTACAAAGGATGAGCAAAAGGAAAGAACACAAAGAAGGCGTTTCCAAGTAGTGAAATCAAAGCAAAAGGAATCTTGGAGATTATCCACTTCGATGTATGCGGTCCGATGTCTTCCAGTTCTCTAAGTGGGTATGTATACCATGTTTCTTTCATCGATGATTTCTCTAGGAAGACTTGGGTTTATTTCTTGAAGAATAAAGATGAAGTGTTTGATAAGTTCAAGGAATTCAAAGCCTTGATAGAAAATCAAACAGATAAGAAGATCAAGACCTTCAGATCCGACAATGGCGGAGAATTCACTTTAGGTGATTTCAAGAAGTTATGCAGTGATTCAAGGATTAAGAGGGAGTTGACTGCTCCTTACAATCCACAGCAAAATGGAGTTGCAGAAAGGAAGAATAGACCTATCATGGAAGAAGCACGGGAAATGATTCATGACCAAGATCTGCCTATGCATCTATGGTCAGAAGCAGCTAGGACAACTGTATATGTGCAGAACAGAACACCTCACAAGATACTTGACAACAAGACACCAGAAGAAGTCTTCTCTGGTAAGAAACTTGAAGTTAGCCACCTCAGGATATTTGGCTGTCCAGTAGACACACACATTCCAAAGGAAAAGAGGACAAAGCTAGATCCTTCAGGAAAGAAGGGCATCTTTGTGGGTTATAGTGAAAGCTCTAAGGCTTACAGAATATACTTTCCAGGGTTCAAGAAAATTGACATCAGCAGGGATGTAACATTTGATGAAGACTCAGCATACATCAAATCAAGGAAGACACCAGTTGAAGACCATGAAGAACCAAAGGTAACCAGATTTCAAGACACTACTATGAATGAAGCAATTCCAGAAGAAGATCGTGAAATTGAAGATCCACAAGAACCTATAGATCCACCCCGTGAGAAGAACTCTCACAAGAGGAAACTTGCATGGGATAGAGAGCTCATTGTTAGATTTTCAGAATTTACTTCAATCTGATCTAGGATCTTAGCTGAGAGAACAACATGTACATCATATCTACATCATATCAATCATGGACACAATAATGCAAGCACACAAGAGACACAAAGTTTACTTGGGGAAAACCATAAAGGTGAAAAACCCCAATAACTTCCTCAGAGATAGATAGAGCAATGATACAACCAAAGTACAAGAGATAGTCTTCTCCTAGCAGCAGAACCTCCTCCTCACAAGTGCGCCACTTTCCGAATGAGAGAAGTGTGTGTAAAATGAGTGATCAAATATAGATCTCACGATCTCTATTTATACTTATCCTGTCCTGCCCAATAAACTAATGGGGCCTACATGTCTAGCTTAACCCATGGTTAACTTAATCTGGGATGACCCCACACTTGGTGGTCTAATAACCCATTTACCCGTATGACTCATACAGGGCCGACCCCATCAAGGTGGTCTAATAACCCATCAAGTATAAGTTATGACACTTACAATATAAATGACGACACTTCCGTATAGAGGAATAATAACATCTCTATAGGAATACAAACACTTCCGTATAGAGGAATAATACCATCTCTATAGGAGTACAATATACATATATGAAATACATGGGTGAAATATATTCGGAAGTTACATATACATCAACACTCTCTCTTAACTAGGAAGGTATTTCTCGACACAGGTCTTCTAGCACAAGTCTTCTTCTCTAGATCATTGTCACTGGATAATCGTCATCGAGTCATCGTCATCGTCACTACTGTTGCTATCTCAATCAATCTCTGAATCTACTTTTCATAGGAAGTTCTACAGAGCCAGTCCTTTTTCATACTAGATGTAGGCCCACCACCTGTAGGTCTTCATTATCAGTGGCCATACTGTGGAACCTAGGACTGATTACGTGCGTCAACAAAACCTAGTGCAAACTATAGGTTCTTTTACATGTTGACCTTCACAAAACCTACTCAGAGCATCCCAGGATGTTACGAGCAAACCGCTCTACCTGTCTGGATCTTGATAGAGCATCCCAGGCTGTTACGAGCACACTGCTCTACCTGTCCGGATTTTAAAGGATATTTTCTATGTGAACTTTCGCAAAACCTACTCAGAGCATCCCAGGATGTTACGAGCACACCGCTCTACCTGTCTGGATCTTGATAGAGCATCCTAGGATGTTATGAGCACACCGCTCTACCTGTCTAGATCTCGATAGAGCATCCCAGGATGTTACGAGCACACCGCTCTACCTGCCCATATTTTAAAGGATCTTTTCTATGCGAAAATGTAGCAAAACCTACTCAGAGCATCCCAGGATGTTACGAGCACATCGCTCTACCTATTCGTATCTCGATAGAGCAACCCAAGCTGTTACGAGCACACCGCTTTACCTGTCCGATTTTTAAAGGATCTTTTCTATGCTACCCGCACAACTTGTCCACGGCCACAGAGTATCAAGCCGATACTCACCATACATCATCCTGATGTACATCATCACATGATCAACTTGATCATCATCATAGCATCAACCTGATGCATATCATCTAGAGCAACATCTTGAAGCTCGTCATCTGTGATCATCCTGATCATCATCATAGCATCAACCTGATGCATATCATCTGGAGCAACATCCTGAAGCTCGTCATCTGTGATCATCCTGATCACCATCTGATGCATACAAAGTATCTATCTGATACATATCATCATACATGATCTACCTGATCATACAGTGCATCCTCCTGATACATACATCAGTACATGATCTACCTGATCATACATAAGTACATGATCTACCTGATCATACAATGCATCCACCTGATACATACATACATGATCAACCTGATCATATCCAACATGATGCATATACAAATACATGATCCAACTGATCATATCAAGCATCCAACATGATGCATATACAAATACATGATCCAACTGATCATATCAAGCATCCAACATGATGCATATACAAATACATGATCACACCGACAAAAGCATCCAACTGATGCATATATAGAGCAATAACTGGAGCATCATCCTGATGCTCATCATCCAATGCTTACATCCATAGCCATGTAAAGGATCCCCCTTCCACCATGCTAGGAATGGCTATAGAAAATGTCTCCATCACTTCTTCCTCGAAGTGTCATCGATCTGAAGAACACCAAGCCTCTCTCTGAAGTACTCGAACTTCACTCTGGCTAGTGGCTTCATCAATACATCTGCAATCTGCTCATCCGTCGCAACATACAAGAGCTTCACTTCTCCTCTTTGCACCATATCCCTGATATAGTGATATTTGATTTCTATGTGTTTCGACCTGTCGTGAAACACTGGTTTCTCAGATAGCTTCACACAACTCTGGTTATCACAGAAGATATCAGTAGCATCCAACTGGAGATCAAATAACTTAGACAGTAGCTTTCAAAGCCATACTACCTCACAACTAGCCGAACAGGCTACAACATACTCTGCCTCGGCTGTACTCAGTGCTATGCAGGACTGCTTCCTGCTAAACCAAGAGATCACACCTGATCCCATACTGAAGCAACACCCAAATGTGCTCTTCCTATCTGCAACAATGCCTGCCCAATTTGAATCAACATAACTCTGCAGGTTAAACTTTTGATTCGCATCATACTTGAGCCCATAATCAACTGTACCCTTCAGGTACCTCAGAATATGCTTTACAGCAACCAAGTGAACACCTCTGGGATCCGTCAGGAACTGGTTTAATGTGTTCACTTTAAAGCAAATATCTGGTCTCGTGTTCGTCATGTACATCAATGACCCAATCTGACGATACATTGTGACATCAACCGGATCAACGATACATTGTGACATCAACGATACAGTTCTTCATCATTTTGTCTTATACATTGTTAAGATTAGTTGCATCTTTCATTTTCTTTGCGCTTTTTAGCTGATCTTTGCAGAAAGTTAGAATTATTGCACTCTAGGAAGGAATTCTTCTTTTCGCTACTACTTAAGTATTTTTGGTTTGAAAGAAAGAAAAATCTCTTCTTACCTTAAGTAGTTTTCATTGAAAAGGAAAGGAAAATGTGCATTATCATGTAGTTGAGGATTGCATTATGTTTACATTTATGTACTCACCTCATGCATCCACCTAACCATACAAGATAAAATTAACGCTAGCTTAGGTTAAAATAATTTAGTAATTGTGTGTAAGTTAGAGACGTGTTCCGACGTCCTTAAGCGTGGCAGCTATCATTATTTGCCAGCACTATATCCCGGGGGTATTGTAGTCTTCCACGTACTTATCGGTATATCAAGCTCCTTCACGTACCCACCAAGTACCATAATCCGTACTTGGCGTATATTGAAGGGTGTATCACGTACTCTGTAGTATATCGGAAGGTCTCTTGCCGAACGGTTGTGCATTAGACAGCACCACTACGGATTTGAGCTCCCACGTACCTTGCGTATATCGGGAGACACCCTCAGGATTCCTGAAACCAACTGAGTTAACCATTTGGCCGTCTTGGCAAAGAAATACACCGAGAATAACACTCGGGGAGATTAGCACGCACATACTGTCTAGGTAATTGGGTATGCAGGCAAGGGTACGGTCCCAATCCTCCTTGTCGTGTCATATCGTTGGACCCTGCAGTATATAGCGGTTTGCGATGCCTTGATAATCCTGTGAGGTTCCAGACTTTGAATCCACTCCTATTCACATAGTTTGCTTATTTCTTTTAGACTTGAGTAGTGTTTGATTTGTGTGGTACTTTAGAGTCTCTTAGGAAGTTCAGATATGGAAGATTCTTCTAGGACTACCAACCAAGAGGCCCCTTTCCAAGGTATGCCATTTGTCATTCCCCCTTGTGGAACTGTTGGTCCTCCATTTATGGATACGTTGAGTCTTCCTGGATTGACGATAGGATTATCAGTATGGTTATTCTCCAATCTAGTTACACCAAGTGCACCAATTGCGTCAAACCTAGGTCCGTCACCACACGAGCATCAATCTCATGGTGACCCTTCTCCTTCTTCGTCGAAAGTTGAATCGGCTTCTGTCTCTTCTTCTTCTCCTACTGAAAACTATGATGTTAGTAAGAAGGAGGATGAGAAGAAGAAGAAGAAAAGGAAGATTAAGAAGAAGAAAGATAAGAAAGAGACCAAGTGTCAACCATCTGCCTATGATGGCACTCATTCTATGACAACACCTCGTAAGCCAACGTTCCCTTGCAAACTTTGCAAGGGTGATCACCTTCTCAAGAATTGTCCCGGTCTTTCCCGTGTGTCAGAAGTGTGGTCTAAAAACCCCAAACTGCTTGTATCGTCAACCTCTGACCATCATGTTGATGACACTCCCTCAGCTAGTGACCCATTGTTGAAGGGTCGAAAGGGTAAAGTATTGTATCCATGTTTGATATGCAAGGGTATGCACCGTACTTTCCTTTGTCCAAGCATGGATGAAGCTTCACGACGGTTGGAAGATATTACTATTTCTCAATAGGTGCTTCCAACAAGCGATAGTAAGTTGTCCCTCGCCCCCCGCTAGTTGACCAAGTGATCGATTCAGTTCCATCTGAAATCGATCCCACTCTTCTTTTCGAGAGTGAAGTGATCGAGTTGATGTCATCTCCACTTGATCCTGCTCTTTCATTGGAGAAAGTCCAGACTGAAGCAGTCACCATGACACAATCTTCATCTCATTCTATCTTCCAAGTGAGAGTGAATTGGAAACTGTTGATGTTTTCCTAGTCAGTTCAGAATGTCCTAGGCAAGGGGAAACCCTGTCCATTCCTACAGGACCCCCCCCAAGTACCGAGGTCATTTCCTTTGATTGGAATGGTCTAACAGAATCTCGTCTTCCTTCGAGTATTCCTTTTCAAATATCTATAGGAGTTTCTGATAAACAAATCTTTTGTACGATAGTTGATGAGGGAGCTTCTGTTAGTATTTTATCCTCAAATGCTTGGAAAGCTATAGGTTCTCCTCAGCTTGTGCCAGTAACTAACCAGATTTTGGATTTTAATAGAAGGCCTACCGGACCTTTAGGGATTCTCCCACAGTTACCTATCACGTTGAGAGGTAAAACTGTTTATGTTGATGTCATGGTTGTCCAAGGTCCTTTAGATTTCAATCTGCTCCTTGGACGTGATTATGTCTATGCTATGAAAGCTATAGTGTCCACACTCTTTCGAGTGATGTATTTTCCTCATCATGGGAATATTGTGACCATTGATAAGATTTCCTTTGTGACACCCACTCATCATATGACTCCTAGTCATCAGACTTCCCTGAATGTTCCACATGTTTTAGTGGTTTCTTCCCCCTGGGGATGGGGGGTACGAGCACGGTTTATGTTATGTTTCAGGCTCGTTAAAAAATTAAACCAACCACCCTAGAATAGTTTCCCTTTGGTTTCAAGATTGCATAAAAAAGAAACCAATCCACTGGAGCATAGTTTTATTCTATTTCAAGCTCGTTAAAAAATGAGATAGAGCCCTCTAAGCATAGTTTACCTTTGGTTTCAAGCTTGCATAAAAATGAAACCAATCCACTCGAGCATAGTTTTATTCCATTTCAAGCTCGTTAAAAAATAAGATGGGCCCCCTCGAGCATAGTTTTATTCCATTTCAAGCTCGTTAAAAAATAAGATGGCCCCCCTCAAGCATAGTTATTGTCTATTTCAAGCTTGTGTAAAAATGAAATAGATCTCCCTCCCACCGGTTCGAGTCTCTCGCTAGAGTTAGAACTTGAACCTTCATTTCATCTGCTTCTCGTTTCCCCCCCTAGTGAATGTTTTCATATTAGTAGCCAAGTTGGTAGTTAGGTTAGCAAGCATCATTTTCAGACGAAATGAAGCTTGGGGGGCATGTCACATGTCCTACTATCAACAATCATGTTGAAGGAACACTACCATGTTAAGCCACTAGCAATCATGCTGGGGGCATTTACCAACCTCTGGGAATCATGTAGGGAAGGAACCCGTCAATGGGACTTAACTAGGAGTAGAGTTTACCTTTGTCTTCAAGCTTGTTAAAAAATGAAACCAGTAGTTTGAGCATAGTTCCCGTTCTATGCCAAGCTCGTTAAAAAATGAAATAGGTTCCCTCGAGCATAGTTCTAATCTTGTGTCAAGCTCATTAAAAAATGAAACAACGCATTTCCCTTTGAGTCGAGTCTTCTTGTAGACTTAGTACCTGAACCTTATTTTCACCCGCCTATGCCTTAGGCGGATGAAAGGAAAATTGGGGGCATGTCTTCAACCTCTGGAAGTTACGTTGAAGTCAACTCGATCGCCTCTCCACACCACATTGAAGCTAAGCCACTTACTTCTAGCAATCATGCTGGGGGCATGTACCAACCTTTGGATTTCATGACGGGAAGAAGTTCACCATTGGGAACATTTTCGAGCATACTTTCCATTTTAGGTTTCAAGCTCATTAAACCATGAAAATTATCCCGAGCATAGTTCATTTTCTGTTACAAGCTCGTTAAAAGTGAAGCATACATCATGAGCATTCTTCCAACCTATCTTCGAGCTTGTTAAAAACAGTAAGATAGTATTTGAGCTTACTTTTCACTTTTTTCGTGCTCTGGTTGAAACATGAAAAGTGGTTTGAGCTTAGTTTTTAATTTTTCGTGCTCTGGTTCAAATATGAAAAAGATTCCGAGTGCTTTTGATACCATTCTCGTGCTCATTAAAAATTTGAGTTAAAAAGGTCTGTCTAACGAGTATAGGTTTATCACTTTATCCGGCCTCGCTAGATTATTTACGGAAAAGGAACTGTTCCGAGTTTACTTTTTCCTTTGTCGTACTCAGTTATCAACCATGACAAAGTTGTTCATGGAGTCCTCTTTAAGCTCTTTTTAGACTCCTAAAATAGGAAAAGATTGCCAAGCGAACTTGATGCTTTCACGCTTGTAAAAAAATTTGAATGATCGTCTTCCTGGTGATAGTTTACCCCTTTTTCGGACCAGGAGGCACTAATTAAGAAAAAGGTATACTCCAGCCAATCATGACTGGAAGAGTCCTCTCCCGCGTTGCTTTACCCTTTTCCGGGCGATGAGGCTAACTTTACGAAAAAGGACCATTGGAGTCTTCTTTAGTTCTTTTCAGACTCTCTAAACATGAAATGACAACCGAGTTTACCTTCTATGGACTCGTTAAATTCTCACATTGAAGGGCCCGTCATGGGATGAACCCCTCCTATTCCAGTTTCAAAAAACATTTGGGATTGGACTCATCTATGAGAAGAGCTATACCGAGCATCTGGTTATCCTCATCAAGCTCGTAAAAAACACATGAGGCACTCATCATTCATGATGGGGAAAAAGGAAAGCGTTTGTGTTACATACCTTGTTAGTGGCAGTATGTAATCATTATTGAACATGGCATTCATCTGCATTTGCATACAGCACTTGGATCATCCGTTTGTCCTCAAGTTCCACTTATTTCCTGAGTCTTGTTACTCCTTTGAGTCATTCAAAGAAAAGCTTCCATCATCAGTCGCTTTAAGAATTTGTGTCGCACTCGTCGTGTCAATACTGCCAAGTCATGCCATGCCCATGTTCAAGAATATGTCTATCATTTATCATCTGTAGTCAGTACACCCACCATCACGTCGGTCTACTCTGAGTCAGTCTTGCATGTTACTATACCATCCGATCTACTCTATACATTTTTTTCGTGTTCCATGTCGATTGATGGGGGATTCATCATGGCCCTCCTTTGACGGATTCATCCTTGTCGACTTCAACACATCATCCGAGGATTGACTCTAGAAACCAATCAAGTACCTTGGCCCTGCATGCCTCAATGGCAGGTTACCTCGCTTTCAACACGAGTTTACATCATTAACTCTTGATTGAAAGATTTCATATTGCGTTCGACTTCAACTCATCTATTCACGCTTGATGACATGTACCGTGATACCTTGGGAATCATTGACATCAATGGTGAACTCCCTCGCATTTGTTAATGGTTTACATCAATGGCCGGTAATCAAGTGGTTTCTACCATGTTCGACATCAAGACATTTGTAATCACATGGATAGATTCGTATCATTATGGGTTCAACTTGAAGGCCCTAGGGATTCATGTTTTACCCAGGTTGCGATGGAGTTTGTATTGAGTTATATCACACGGATCCACATTTGTATTGGTCATGGCTGTGTTATCATATCATCATGGATCTACGCTCGTGTCTAGTAGCCATGATTGTGTTCAGTCGGTCATTACTGCCATGGATCTGCACTGTATTGGTCGGCAGCCATGTTGTACTTTATATGAGATTGTCAGTTCAAAGTCAGTTGTACTACAGCAGTGTCCTTCGTCCGACAAGTCTATTCCCATTTCTTCTATCAAAGCACTTCACCTGTCTATCTTCAACAGCTTCATGCTTTGGGGGGCATTCTGTTACACCCAAAATCTACCCACCATAAGATTCAGTGTATACACCCCTGAAGATATCTTGACTAAGCAATCACCCATGGAGGATTTGTACCCAATTGTGCTAGGTTTTGAGAGGTCGTCGCAGGTTGCACATGAGCAACATGCGACGTCGCACCTTGCCTCATTACAGGGTGCGACGAAGTCAGTTAGATGGAAAAAATAGCTTCTTAGAGGTTCTTCCCGAAGCTTGCTGACTTGGGACCCTATCCCTGACCTCTTGGAGGAGCTGGCACTCGGTTCCTAATTCTTTGGAGAGATCCCTTAAGCCTCTCCTATCATATCTCAACCTATCCTATCCACTTAGTCCTATTTAAATGAAGCTCACTCCCATACTAAGGGGAGGAAGTCTATGGTATCTACATGTTGGTGAAATCACCCTTGGAACATCTCCACTCACCTATTGGAGAACTCATACTTCCTTGGAAAGATATGGCAATTGGCTTTGTTGGAGAAGGGCTGCAGCGTTAAGCCTTGGTTGTAGTTCTATATCTCTATTACGTACTTCCCTCTTTTTACAGTAATACAAATGCTTTCCACCAATATTGTTCATGTGTGTAATGATATTGAGTAGTTTACCTGCTTAACTATTTACTTAGATCTCTTATTGTATAGATGCCTTTTACTTGTTTCTCTTGTTTCTTGTCTTGATAGGTCTTGCAGCTTGGATCTGACGACCGTGAGATGCGGAGTAGCATTCAGGAGAAAGGATTGTGAAGTGAAAGGTAAGACACCTGATACTCGATCCTTAAGTAGATCTAGGAAATGCATTAGTAGCCTGTCTCATTTGTTCTAGACTCACTTTGAGCTAGGGAGATCACGCCTTAGATCTGTCTTTGGTAGATTGTCCGATAACAGCCTGCATTTCACTTTTGTGGTCATTTGTTGGACATTAATATACTTATCTTATCTTATCTTATCTGCTTTGTTATGGATAGGGTGAATTCTAGTTCAGAGGGCAGGTGATGAGAATCTTTGTGGAGGAGAGGTGCTTCCATCTTATCCACCCAATGTTAATGCTAGATCTCATTCATTTTAAACAAATGGTTTCGATATGTGTTTGCCTTTATTTTTCATATTTAAATTTTGAACTGGACATCTGAATGTACACATTGTAATAAAATGAAATGAGTTTGTTACTGCAATTTATGTTCTCTTTAGCATCTGACAAGATATGGATTGGATAGTAGCATTATGTTTCTCCAGAGCTGCTTGGATCAGGTGAATTTGTGCGAGGGAGATGTGCAGAACATGCAGTTAAAGTTGGAACTCCTTTCTATTGTAGTTAAATATATGATGCATCAACCAAATTTCAATACAGTGTTTTGTGAAGTTGTGAAGAATACTCATACAGGTGAAATCTCCCATGCTCTATTTGAGCTTTGACCATGTTCCAATTAATTCATTGGTCTTCCCTCCTTTCAAAAGATGCCTACTATTTTCACATGCAATTTTCTTCATAACCCTGATTGAAGCTAGCATCGTTGAGCACCGATAGAATGCAAGGGAGGAGAATATTATTTTGATGAGAACAATTCTACCTACTAGATTGAGCTAGTGGGTGCCCCACTAATGGAATTTTTTTCATCATGCTTATAATATTTTTCCAGATTGATGTTGTTGGTTTTCCAAGCGATAGGGGCATGCCAAGGTATTTAAAAGAAGTCTAATCCTCAATGCTTGGAAATTTTATAAATCTGGCTATAGAGTGAAAGAGCTAAGGTTTTAATTTCCAAGCATATATTTGACTTTTCTTGTTGTTGACTTTGCCTCTTGCCGCACATAAGTATTTTTTCAGGATTGTTTGAAATCTCTCAACAATAATGGTGGAAGCACCCCCAACTAGCATCATGGCATCAATAAACTATGAATAGTTTATTCCTCTAACCCCCTTGGCTATGCTTATCCCTTGGATATTCTTTGCAATTATCTCTTTATACAAGTTCCTATTAATGAATCTACCATACTAAGAAACACATACAATAATTGATAAGATATATAATGAATATATTGGATAAATACAAACCAAGCTACTCTCATTCTGAATTATGTTGGGATAGAGTCAAGGACTTCTTTAAAATGATTTAGAGTTGGAAAGGGAAGTTCTGCATGATTTTTTTGCTTACAATAGAAAGGGACAATAGAACACTTGTCAATGGTAAGTGCTTGCAACTAATGTACCGGCTCTATAGAATTGAGATCAAGATGCATAACATAAATTCCATTGAGAAGGCAAGACCTAAGGATAATTGTGTGAAAATGAATCTTGTAGGTCATTGCCAAGTATTCTTTATGTAAAATGAATGGAATTTTGAAAGCATATGACAAGCTACACTTTAACCAAATAAATGAAGTGTTGTGAGGCAACATTAAGATTATGACTTTTAAGATCAAGATTTTTGCAATGCTAGATGCAAAAAGGGAGAACCCAAGTATCTTTGTTGCAAAGAAAAATTCGCACTCAACCATAGGTGTAGAACCAAAGAACTATATAATTGCAAGGGATATCAAATGGGGTATATTTTCCATCAGAGACCAAATGGGGTATATTAGTTCCTCATTTTTACCATCGGAGACCAAATGGGGTATATTTTCCAACATGATTTGTGTTGATTCAAGATTTGTCTCTTCTTCTTCCATGTAAAGGGATTCAAGATGTGCATTGGCATCTTCTTTAATGGCTGCAAAATTGTCTAAACTTGAACCAATTTTTCAAGACTTTACAAGTTTTTATAGTTTAGTGTATGATTAACCAATATTTCACAAGATTTTCTAATTTCGTGAAAGATTCGCCAAAAAAATTTACAACTTTTTATCATTTTGTGAAATATTCACCCAAAATTTACAAGATTTAATAAGTCTGTGAAATATTCGCCAAAAAATTATATATATACATATTATATTATTGATAAAATAACGTTCACACTTTTCTGTGTATCATAGGGATTCGCCCATTTTTTATACATATAAATTTAGGTGGGGGTCTTAAAATCATCCTTGGATCTCATCCATCTCATAATATCCAATTTGTGCACTTAGCCTCATTTCTCGGCCTGTTCTCTTATGGATTTTGATGTGGTGAACTGCATTATGAGCATTGCTCGTGCAACTGTGTTGCTCATAATGGCTCAGTAAATTTTGGATTTCCACCAAAGCATATTCGCTTTTCAGCAGCTTCATACAACTCCTTAGGAACTGCGCAATAGAAGTTCCTGTTTTTGATGCGGTACTCGTTTGATCATACACTGTTGGCATATCCTTCATATGTGGTGTTTCACTTCGCAATGGGATTTTCGGACTGACAGGTGCTGGTTCTTTGAAGGTTTCCCTTGCTTCCGCGAAGAATTCCTTGTTTCTTTCTAGATTGAAAGCAGGTTATTTCCCAGTAGCTTTTGTTATCCAGACCCCATCAGTAGGTGTTTTCTTAGTTTGGTGCTCTCCAGAAGTTGAAGCTTCTGGTTCTTTATCTCTTCCCGTCATAGTGCCACTTCGCGTCACAACATTGACGTTTGGATCTCTTTTCTCTGCTGCGATCATCTGAACGTTTGGGTTCTGTGGTTCTTGTCTTCTTTCTTGCATTTTTGCTTTTAGCACCGCGCATGCTTCAATAACATGGCAAAAATATTTACAATATCTACATGTAGTAGTAGTATTTGTACAGTCTCTAGAAAGATGGCCAGGCTAAGCGCAGTTATAACAGATCATCTAACCTCTTCCTCTTCCTTGTCCTTGTCCGGTGTTTCTTCCTCTACCACGGAATCCACCATGACCTCTATATGTGCCTTGATCATATTGCGCATTATCATGGTGTTGCGGTGTTTCTTCTTGAACTCTGTAAACATCGTTCTTTCTTTCTATCATCAGGTCGTATGCTCTACAGTTGGAATCATCATGTCCAACTTTCTTACCGAAATTGCAGTACAAATTATTTGGTGTTCTCACATATTTTTGGATCAAATAGCAATCCTCTGGTCGATGTCCTCTACATCGAAAAATTTCACACCATGGCCCTTGTTGCTGATTCAGTGGATTTGGTGCTCCACTATCAATGTAATCTTTAAAAATTGGACAGTTCTCTTTCGAGTGTCCCTCAGCTCTACACTTTGTACACCGGATCTCTTCTCTAACTTCTTTGCCTTTCTTAATGTCCTGGAGTTGTAACGTTAAGGTTGCTAACTGGTTTTGAATCTGGATCATTCTTTGACTTGTTTCTCCTATCGGCGAAGCTTCTAGCTTCATCGCGATCTCTAAGGCTTCTGTCTGTGACACAACCTTCTGTTGCATCAACGGTAGCCTGATATGAGGCAACATCGTAGCTATGAACCACTCTTGGTGCTGTTACGGTGCGATGTCAAAACTGACTTGGTCTAATAATGCTTTAAACTTCTCGTCAAATTCCCATACTGACTCAGTTGTTTTCTGCTTAATTTCTTTTAGCTCTGTTATACATTGTGATTCAGATTTCGGTTTCTTGAACTCTCTTAAGAGAGAAGCCTTTATTTCTGGTAGGGTTCTATTTTGTCCGACATAATATTTCATGAACCAAGTTAATGCCATGTACCTAAATGTAGTGATGAGCTATGTGTGCTTAAAAACATCATCCTGGACTTGTTTGACGCTCCACACGGCTTCACATAGAAACCAATCCTGCTCAGGGTCTTCTAGACCCGCACCTTTAAATATCGGCAGTTTAATATAATCAGTCATTCTCCTTCTAGGTGGTACAGTGTTCGGTGTAGTGTTTTGAGTGGTGTTAGGGATGTTACTGTGCGAAATGTTCTGATTCGGAATGTTCTGGGTACTCACTCCTGTGGTGTTACTAGTATTGACGCTCTGAGGATTGGGAATATTAACAATTGGAGGATTCTGAACTGATGGATTCTGTGGAATAGGAGGTGTGGTATTTGCAATTGGAGGGTTCTGAGGTGTAATGGGCTAATAGGTAGTTGATGGAGGTGCTGTCTGGCTATCAGTCTCAGCTTGGAACTCAGTTTCTACGCTGAGTTCATGTTCTTTAAGGTTCTTTTCTGTACTAACCTTATATCTTTTACCACTTCTTAATATATGAATTTATTCTTCTGTACCACTATAAGTATTATCGACCATTATAGACTGAAAGTAACTATGAATCTTACTGCATTCTTAAGACTCCTTTCTCAGCTAGAATCATTTTGATATATAAACTCAGATTGTTGAGGTACTTACCTCTGAAACCTTTGAAGAACTCGGCTTTTGCTGCGCTGTAGGACTTCAACGTGTCCACAACGAACTTTGTCATGAAGCCTTCTAGAATACTGTCAACCCAAAAGTTGATTGCTCGCGAGAGTGGGCTATCTACTGCTTTAAGCCTCTGAATGAGATCTACATTTGTTCTTTAAGTTCGACAAGATAGACCCAGGTTCTGCGCGGTTCAAGGAACCAACAAAACCCCTTTTCACTGGCCCTTTCGGCAACAGTCTACGAGCAGACTGAGGTCTCACTCGAGGTGAAGTTATGGGGAGGTTGTGGAATCAGGTTTCCACAACCGAGTGATGCGCGCTTCGACAGAACGGTGGATAGCGTGAAGTTCACCTACTTCGCAGTTAATGCTTATGCTATCACGCATCCACGGACTGCGCGATGTGGAATGACTGCTTGACAATAGGACAGTGCAACAGAGGACTACGCTTCCTCTTCAGTACTTATACAACTTTTCCAGACTTTTACTTAGTGCAAAATGACGCATTCAACCATATAATAGACCGGAAACCTTTACGATATGGCGAACTACAAAGTAACAATGCACTCCAGTGCTGCGCTTCAAGGAATCACACTATACAGACTTCGTTGGTTTAAGTGTTTACCCGCTCAACCTATGCATTCATCTGACTTAGAAATATTTGTGCATTCAACATTCATTCACGTATGTCGATGCTTAACATATTATTCCCATCTTTTATCCTTATGGCGAATACATATAAAACCAAGAACACATGGACTCATAAACATGTAATTAACCATTCAACATAAGCAAATACACAGATGCAACACATAATCAATCACATAGCACAAGGAATTAACGTGGTTCACCCCCAGGATGGGATATACATCCACAAGAATTGTTGTTATATTATTAAGGGAAGGGTACAACAGTTCCAGTCTGTGCACTTAGCTGCAGACTCTCTTCTCTCTTTAGTAGGCCTCTGCGCACACAATTGCAGAGCCTTTTTACAATAGTTTCTCACAGAGGTCGGTATTCAACATACATTAACCAAAATCTAACCCTTTCCCTTACAAAAATGCCCTTTATATAGATCGTTCCCTTAGGTCACGTCTTTACATTCATGACGGGCCAAAACCCTAAGGTTCCCCAAAACTAGTGTAGTTACTCGCCACCCTACTTGTCGCCGTTGACAGCTTTCCCCACTCGCTTCAGGCTGCCTTGCTGGGTCACTCGTGGCTCACACGCCCTTTTGACAACCACAATCATCATAAAACGGTTACAACCACATCGTGGCATGTCGCTTTCCACCCCTTTTTCCTTGCTGTTGCCGTCGACCCGTGGCTTAGCCTCTAACGGTTTGTCGCCACTCTCTCTGACAGGTCACTTCCCTTTATCTCCACTCTGCTCCTTACCCAACTGCCGAGAATCCTGGAGTCGCTTACCCAAAATAGGTTGCTTTCATAGCTCGACCTCCCCTTATACTCTTTACCCAAAATAGTTGTTGCACTGGCTCTGTGCATCAGCATGACTTCTCATCTCTGACTACGCAATCCGAACTGCGCACTCCAAAAACTGTGCCATCTAACTTCGTAGCTCGAACTGCGCACTTGCCAAAATTGTACTTCTTCGAAAGTGTGCCAACTTGGGCCATGCCCAACAAGCTTGAAGAATCCTACTTATTTTGCTAAGGCCCTTACAACTAAAGGGGTTTGGCGAGTCTTTAGGAGAGGGTATATGGGTCAATGTGGTCATTCAAAAATATATTGTCCCATTGATTGTTGAGGAATGGTTCAGATGTAGAGATAATTTTTTTAGGAATGTCTCTACCATCTAGAAAGCGATGCTCAATGCTTTTGCTATTGTGGGATATTGGCTAGAATGGTAGATTGGTAATGGGAAGTAGCTCAGGATGGGCTCAGACTCTTGGATTGGTTGTGGTGGGTATTGTAGATTTCCCCCTGTTTTGATGAATGTTTTAAGAGAACAAGATGTTATTTTTCTTGATCAAGTTATAGATCCCAACAATTCTACCATTATCTCTCAAGAATGGCTTTCTGAAAAGGATTTGGCCATACAACAAGTGGAGTACAAAGCTGCTTAGTCCAGGTATATGAAACTCTTAAAAGATAGCAATGTGAGACTTACTGATAAGGAGGACACTTTACTTTGGTCTAGAAAACTGGAAGGTGGTTCATACATACCCAATATTGGTTATATGGTTATTAGAGAAGAGGAGATCCTCCCCGATCTGCAATGGTGGCATAGTAGGATCTGGAGGTTCAAATGCCCCCTTAAAACCAAAGTTTTATTTTGGTTGGCGCTATCAAATAAGATTCTTGTCTGGAATCTTTTGCTCAGGAAGTTTTGGTCTAGTCCTAGTCACTGCCCTTTGTGCAAAGCCGAGGAGGAGAGCATTGAACACCTTCTCATTTCTCGTTCTTTTATTCAAAGGATGTGGGACCATGCTATACAAGTGTGTGGTGTTCCTTTTATTTGGAATGGTTCATCATTGGCTACTGCATTGGAGTCGTGGATATCTAATGGAATATATAAATATTTCTTAGTGCTATCTATTATTTTCTCTTGGCGGGTTTGGAATTACGGGAATAGGGCTATCTTTGAAGACTCATACTCTCATATGTTTATCTGCGCTTCACAAGGACTAGTTGTCCTTAAGCATTTTCCTCAAGAAGACCCTCCAAAAGTTTAGAATTATTGTGCCAAAAACTATTGATCACTTGATTTCGTGGCTCTATTTGGATGGTGCAGCTCAAGGTAATCCCCTTCTTGGAGGTTTTGGCGGTATCTTATACATCTCAGCCTCTCATTGGATTGAATTCATTGTCGGTATGGGACATTGTACAAATAATAGAGCGGAGATGATGGATCTTAAGCTTGCTCTCCTATTGGCACTTTCGAAAGGTATTCAACAACTTCAGTTTTTTGGGAACTCTAATCTTGTTATTGTCTGTTTAAAGTTGAAGAGGGCTCCAACGTACATTCATCTTGATCCTATCTATGAATAAATCTCTTATATGGCAGGCATCTTTCATTCCATCGTATATTCCTATATCTTCAAAGAAAGGAACACTATTGTTGATCATTTGTCTAAAGATGGTCTTTGGTTGGCTGTGGGAATCTGGAAAAAGTGGAGAAGACAGATGACACAGATTTTGTGTTTGATCCAGGCCCTTTTTAGCTCCTCTTGTATACATCTCTTTTGTTAATGATGGTTTTTTTAGTCTTTTCTTTTGGGATATATGTACTGTTTAACATGCATCTTTTTATGTAATTTTGGGGATTACTTCCAACCAAGTTTTTTGGTATTGATGATTAAAAGTTATTTGAATACATATACAAGATAATTTATTTTAATATATAAACTACAGTTTTTTTTTAAGGAAAAAAATAGAATTGACACCAAAATCATAAACTACATGTACAAGATAATTTATTATAATATATAAACTACGGTTTTTTTTAAGGAAAAAACTAGAATTGACACCAAAATCATATTTCACTCATTAGTATTCTAAAATATAATGACTAAACTTACATAAAATATTTTTATATCAAAATCAAAACTTCAAAGTCCTTCACTATAATTTTTATAATCAAAACTTATTTTTGAAATAAATAAAAAATTACCTAATATTCTTTTATTACATAGAAAATAATAAAGTGCATATACGAGACAAATAGATATGTTATGATTTTATGTCAAAGTACAAACAAAAAAAGGATAATAAATTTTATTAAAAATTATGTCATTTAGCGCTCCGGTCCATAATATAATATATATAAAAATGGGAAATATTGAATAGCTTTACTAAAAAAGACAAACGAGGACTTGAAGGGTAATCCAGAGTTGTTTGAAGTTAATGCATGACCGTGACTGATACACACTCCAGTTGTTTGAAAAATTGAAGCCATGCATTCTGAACCCAATCACCAAGGAAAACACCACCGCCACCCATGCAACGTACGGAAATAAAAAGTCCACCACCACCACGTTTAATCCATGCACAGTATGAACATATTACATTTAAAAGTTACTAATGTAGTACTGAAATCTCTTTGTTTACAAATTCTAAGCATACTATATGACAACTAAAATCGAATCGCACCCAGGAGACGGGATAGATCTATTGATTTCTTAATCAATGGTAATAATGGGAATTGTGAGCTTAATTGTGATGTATTTTTGGTTATCGTTCGATAAATTGTGATGTATTTTTGGTTATCGTTCGATAAATTGTGATGTATTTTTGGTGCTTCAAGTCAAGTGCATAAAGAATGTACTAAGAAAGTTAGGTCTCATGTTTTTATTTATTTATGAACCCTATGAATTCTAGACTCTAGAAAACATTGTCACTTGGAATGTTCAATTCAATCCTCGTAATGCATATTTTATGTTTACAAAGTTTTATTAATTTAGTATGACTATTCTACTTTTAATTAGCCTAAATATGTTGCGAGTGCTAACCAACAAAAGAGTTGTATTGCTTTGCAACACAGGATTTTGTAGCCCTTAATTCTATGCAAAATGGCAAGTTTCGGGGTTTGGGTGGGCTTCCTGAGGGATAAATCTTTGAGGCTTGTTTATTTAACTTGGAGTTCTTTATCTCTACCTATTACTTAGACTGCTACTATATGGTAGGCTATAATTTTTGTTGTTTGGTAGCTGAAGCCTTTTTATCTAGAGTTTGAACCAAATCTCTTAACCAAGGTCTAATCAAGGTTACAGGGCTATTACCTTTCATTATTGAAATCTTTGTCCATAATTATGAAAACTGTAACACTTCCAAAATGTAAAACATTCAAATCGAACTACATTGTTGATGAAATGTGACATTCAAAATCTGTTGAAATGATGAATGAAGAGATAAATGTGTGTATGATACCTTTGCAGGACTCCTTAGCTCTAAATTTCCCTATTTGGAGCAACTAACTACCTTATCTGTTTCATTTTCACAATGACTTCTTTCAATCTATCAAACAACTAAAGCACACTTTGGAGAATCTATCAAATGACCGAAGCGCACTTTGGATTCTGCCTAAATTGAAAACAACATGAATAATTATATCATATGTAATTGTATCTTGTTTGCATCCCATACTAACCATTATGGTATAACAACTAAGGCGAGAAGGATGCACAACTTGTAGACTTTGCATCAATGGTGTTGAAGCAACCTTGCCAGAATTCACACTGGGATTCCATATGATGGTATAACAACTGAGGTGAGAAGGATGCACAACTTGAGGACTTTGCACCAATGGTGCTAGCAACCTTGCAAGAATTCACACCAAGATTCCATGATCATATGGGAAGTAAGCATAAAGTTATATTTCATATTGGAATTTTTCACATGAAAATGTAACTGTGTATACCTACCTATGAGCATAAATTACCTTACTGGGAAGATGTAACTTTGTCTTGCTCTAATGCTCTAGTGTACCATGAAGAGGCGGTGGCGATGGTGGTGACCATGAAGAGGCAGTGGCAGTGCAGAGGCGATGGCAATGGAGACCATGGCGGTACATTAAACGTATTGGTTGTCAGTGCATTAAATGCATTGCATCCCTAAGTTCAACTATGGAAAATGACATAAATTTAAGAGCTATGCCTCCTTAATCCGACAATAACGCTTCAAGTTGATGAACCAATGAGATGATGCATAAATCAATTTTAAAATTAAAAATAAAATAAACAAAATCATTTGGTAGTGTAAGACTATAGAAAAAGGCTAAAGATTTATGGTCAAAGGAAAAACTAATGTGTAATCAAACTCATATCAAATACAATATACCTATCATGCCTTCGGCATGTATAATAATATAGCTACAATAACCAACATATCCAAGCCAAAAAGAAATTATATTTGGATTTTTTTATGGTATTAATAGATTTAAAAAATTAACACCAAATTCATTTTTAGTTTAGTTGATATATAAAATACAACCATTAAGCTTACATTTAGATAAAACATTTTTTATGACTTAACAAAAAATTAAAGTTAGATCATTTTTGTATATATTCAAAATATACTTTCTAAACAAAGGGACTTTTAGTACCATATTTATTTATTGCATGAAAGCAATAAGATGCACATACAACCCAAGTAGATGTGTTATGTTTATAACATTAATAAACAAAATTTAAGTCCATAAAAATGAAAAAATAAAGATGACCATAATAATATTAATGATTATACATTTAATAAAATAAACTATTTTAGATTTATCCATCCTTCGTTGATGGTGGGTAGGTTAGTGTGCATTAATCCAGGGTGGTGGCACATGATTATGTTAAGTTCAAATCACACTCTGGGGTGGCAGGTGCGGTGGGGTGGGGGGGTCGTTTACAACCCTGAGGGACAATAAGAACAATGGCATGCTTGAGGACTTGGAAAGGAAACCAACAATAGGGCAGAAGCCCTCGCCCTCTTTCTAATTGGCCTCTGTCTCATCAAAGAAAGAGGAACAATATCAGTGAAAGTAATTGGGGACTCAACCATGGTCATAAAAGCTTTGCACTCAGGAGACAAAGGAGACTCAACACCACTATGAAAAATCATGAGAAGAGTGAGCCTCATAGCACAATCCTTACTCTATCTCATTCCACCATGTTTTAAGGTAAAACAATGGAAGATCTGGCTCCTTCGAAAACAGGGGGCCTAATTTCAATCTTCAACAATATTTCTCTTGGTGAAGGCAGTATTTGGACGATATTGGAGTGTCTTGTTCGGCTCCTACGTTGGTTACTAACTCCTACCAACACTGGTGGGCGTTGAAAGATATAGTGAAGGCTTGTTGGAAGGATAGGGGGGGATTCTAGTCAATTCAACACTCAACTAGAACAACTTCATCCAACAGACAATTCCAGTCACCTGATGGAAATGGCTTGCAATCGATGCCTCTCTTGTGACATCTCGGACTTGAGAAGGGAAGTAAGGATCCTCCATGAGGAGGTGACCAGCCTCCAACGAGTCATCTCAAGCATCTCAAGAAATCAACAAGACCAAATTATGGAAATATAACAGACTATGGAAGAAATTAAAGGAATTGTGGACGATCAGGGAAACAAGATGCCACAGATTGAAGAGGACCTCAATGCACATCTTCTTATTAATGGTATCATGGTGGTTTCATATTTTATTTTTAATTGTTATAGTTATAATTAAGATTTAATTATCAATTAGTTAGACATCAAATTTTTATATAAGACTTTTTTGTTTTTGGAACAAAGACGAAATCGTTTTTGGGAAAAATATTTGAGGTGCTTAAATCTATGAAGGTATACATACTCTACCTCTCCAGATTTAAATCTATAACCTCTTAAAAAGAAATACATGTTCTTAAGTGATAAACCTACTCAAACTATACCCACAAAAAATGGTTATACAAAATATTTTCGATTAATTTAATTTTAATTTTTATTTTTATATACTAACTAATAAGAGCATTTTTTACAATATAGATTTTTTTTTAATTACTGATTTAATATTTTTTAACTATTTGATTAGTTAATATTAAAATAAATAATATTTTATTGCGCCGAGAGGCGCTCTACAGCCCAGTATGGGGGAGATCTTGTGAGTCGAGTGTTTTTCGAGTAACAAAATAATACAAAGTAAATAAAAAAGAATAATACAAAGTAAAAAGTAATAAATATTATGTTGGCCATAAACAAAAAAGAATAATACAAAGTAAAAAGTAAATATGAGACTTAAACTAGAGACTTTAGAGCTTAGGATTAGGTGGTAAATATTATGTCGGCCATAAACAAAAAAGAATAATACAAAGTAAAAAGTAAATATGAGACTTAAACTAGAGACTTTACTTTTTACTTTTAATACAAAGTAAAAATTAAATATGAGACTTTAGAGTGTTTGTCGAGTAACAAAATAATACAAAGAAAACAAAAAATAATAATACAAAGTAAAAAGTAATAAATATTATGTCGGCCATAAACAAAAAAGAATAATACAAAGTAAAAAGTAAATATGAGACTTAAACTAGAGACTTTAGAGCCTAGGATTAGGTGGCTCAGGTATTGCACTCAAGGAGCTATTCAAGGAGAGGTTTCCACCTCGGGAGATTTGATCCCTCTCGGCGCTTGATAGAGCCTAGGATTTGGATCTAGTTAAATACTACAATGCAAATGAAATACAAGCAATCGTTGACCTTATACAACTAGTGAAACGACACAATGTTGTCTAATGTAAAGTTTAACCTCAAGAAACCTCAACTTGATCTCCTTTAACAATTCGTGTGAGTAGATGGCGACACTTGTCCAATGTGTCCCTACAAATAAATGGAGGCATTTTTCCAACGAGCTTGTTTTGATAAAAATGCCATTATATGCCATTATGGACATAAAATGTTTTTACATTTCAAGAGTATATGCCATTCTGGACAGAAAATTAAAGAGATCCAAAATATTTATTACAGTGCTCCATAATTATGCAAAAACAATAGATTTTACGAGTATGACCTACAAAAATGTCCTAGAATCAAAATGGATTTGCAAAGCATAAGTTACTTGTTAATTTGAATGCTGGCTGGCTCCAAAAGATTGAGAGATTCGAATTATTTCCACATTTTCTTAATGTTGTTGTATTGTTTCCTCCTCCATAGGTAGGCCATGAAATCCTTCCATTGTGCTTCTCTAATCCGTTGCAGGTTTTGTGGAGTTGTGATTCCCATTGTTGACAACGTTACGAAGAGTTTCCACCTCTTCTTCCAAAACAATTAGGTGTTGACCATGATTCTCCAAACTTCAGCATTTGAGATACCTTGCATTCCCAAATTTTGTACTTATGATGAGAGTGATGAGATGATTGAATTATTACTTTTTAACTAGTCTTCATGGAATCTAAGATACTTCTTCAACTCCACAATTTCATGCATATTCTTGTTGCAGATTGGGCATTCCATTTTTGAGGCCCAACTGTAACTTTCCAAAACACTTTTCAAATTCCTGTCCCTGACCTTGCACCTCCCATCGTCGCAAAGGACCTGGGTGTTAGAGAGGCCAAGAGGGCCCAATGCAAATTGTATCTGACTATGGGAATTCAACTAAAACGTGGTTGAATGTGCTTTCTCCAAAAAAGAACTTAAACACATTTGCTAACTGAAGAATCCTACTATAGACCTGAGAATTCGTCAAAACAATTCGACAATTACCACTTATTTGATAGCCTCACTTGATATTTTTTAATTATTATTTGTCTCTTTCCTTGCACGTCCCAACATGGCAGAGAAACTGGGTGTTAGAGAGGCCAAGATCTCCTTTTCACATTACAACGGATTGAGACGCTCAGTCGAGAAAAAAGGTTGTGCTTGCAATCTCCACAAATGGGTTTGAATACAAATGATTACTTGAGAATCCTCTTGCGGTCCTAAGAACTATTCAATATTGTTTCCCAATTATCACTTGCTTGATAGAGTGACCTTAAATTGGAACCACAGAGGTTGAATATTATAACCAAGTGGGAGGTAGAAGAAACATAAACCCACAAAACCTGCAAATTATACCCGCGAACAGGGTCTGGGCTAATGGAGCGTGCTTGGAAACTTGTAGTCGAATCTTTCCCAGAGAGAGTGGGTTGAGTCCCATATGCTCCGGAGAACATTATATCCATCAAATCGAAGTTTAATTTTCCAAGCTCCCTATTGTGTGAGTAGGTTTGAGATCCCTGTGTATAGTCTGGAGGGTACAAGGAGGATTGATGAGAAATAAATAATGCCACTTGGACATTTCATGCATGAATACCTTAGGGGATGTGGCTAAAAGAAGTGACCCCATTTTTTTTGGAGACACTTCTATACTCCTCACAACATTGTTTGCTCTTGCGTTCACCTTTTGGTTTTAATGACGAAGAATGTGGAAGAATCGAATGTTGTGGAATTTCTTGAACTCATTTTTAATTATGATTATCCATCTAGTAATAGCGATATCCTTGGGAGAGGAGTCACTTATCACCAACTTAATCATAATACCAGAGTCTCCAATCACGATGAGATGGTCTAGGTTGAGCAAACGAGCTTGAAGAAGGCCTTGATAAAGAGATACAACTTCTGCTTGGTCGTTAGTGGTCTTGCCTAGGCCCCATTCATAGTATATTTCTTCATGTCCATTGGGATCGAGGATGACCCCCCCCGTACCTTCCACCCCTAAACCCTACATTATTTTCATAAAATTAAATTAAAAGAGAAAACCATGGTCAACCTAAACCAATATTTCGACCCATCCATGGTTTTCTTTTCCCTAAGCTATACCATATTACTAAAAGATTATAAGGTTTTCACCATTTTATTTCCAAAAATGTATTATTAGGTAATCTCTCTCTCTCTCTCTCTCTCTCTCTCTCTCTCTCTCTATATATATATATATATATATATATACATATGTATTTATTTATGTATGTGGGAGGGGAAATTTGAACATAGTGAGTTAATTCTCACTACTATGGGAAAATGGTAGAATATAAGTAACAGAATACACAATTATAGATGAAAATGGGTTTTTTGGGCCCCTATAGATGTTATCTAGTTTGGTTTGAATTCTCTTATAAGTTTTTGTAGGTTAGGCAATGCCCCCATCTTTATTGGTTTTTGCAGGTTTGACTAGATTTGATATATAATTTAGCAGTTGAAGGCGTGTTATTTGATATGTGACAAGCATAAGCCATGATATTCTTCTCTTGAAGGGGGCTTCGTTTTTAGCACAAAAATTCTTTCTATGGCTATTCCCTTTTTCTCGATGCTTAAACAATTTTCCTATTTCATCATGTTTGTAGAAATTATTGGTTCATGTTGAACATTCCCTAAAGAAATACCCATAAGAGATTCTTTCTTTGTAGGCATTTATTAGCAATTTTTAACCCAATCAAGAGTGTATAGGAACGAGAATTCATCTATCTCAAAATGACCCATTTCTTATGTATAGCAATATCATCCCAGATACTTTAAAGAGCATGTTTATGAAACTAGCATGTATAAATGAGGTAAGTGAGTTATATTTTACTGGCATATTTTTCCACAATGGCTCTTTCTTATGTATGACTAATACATGACAACCACTCTCTAATTCATTTTTGCATTTAACATTCCCTTCAATCTATTTTTAAAATGTACAAGCATAAAGCACCTTCCTATAGGAATTTACTCAAGAAGGCTTATTGCAAAAGCCAAATTGTAACTTAAATACAATGTGTTATTGTTGTGCCACTAATTTTATATGGTTGCTCGAAGAATTGGTTGGTTAGAAGTGATAACAACCCATTGCAAGAACTTTTGAGCTATGGCCATGAATTCCTCTAACTTCTCATTTTAGGATAAGTGAATGTAATGTTTGATAATGTCAAATTTGGATCCAATAATAGCCTTTGCTAGGTGCTCAATGTTCCATGCAAGACTAACCAATCCATGTCATCAATTACAACCAACACTTAAAATTTTGAGATTATAGAATAATGGTCAAGGAGAAATGAATCAATGTTTTTATCTAAACAATGATAAGCAAAGCAATCGACAGATTTTATAATCTATTATGTCTAAGCAACTGATAAGAAGAAAGAAACTTGAGAAAGCATTACTGGGGCATGACATATCTTTAAACCATTTTTTAAGTGGAGATTTTCTTCAGATGAAAAGTCAGTAATCATGGCTAGTGTGAACTAAAGGAGATCTCTCTCCCAACTCTTGAATTTCAGTGGTTGTAGAACAACATAAATGATTAGCTTGAATTGTTTTAAGAACTTTTAAGACATTGTCTCTCCAAAGATAACAACAAGTTAACACCAACTACTGAAGTTTTGAATGATTCACCCTCCTAGCCTTTAACTCCATTAGAATGAACCAACCTTTACATTAGAGATCAAGAATGAAATATAAGAAACACACATACTCCCCCCCCACTTTTTTCTTTCTTTCTAAATTTCATCTCTTTAGGGAGTAGCCTATCAAATGTTTACATTCATATAAAATGAATAAATGTAGCTAAAATCAAAACCTTGACCTACATTTACATCAAAGAGCAACAAATTACCTTTGTGTATCCTTGTATGACATGGTCAATTACCTTCTAATTATCATACCATGCATACCTAGTTGCATCTCTGCTATATTTATCTATAATCAATCTAACTTGCAAGAAAGAATGGAAATTCATCCACAATATAATAAGCAGTGACCAATATTCTCTTATTGATTATCTTTATCTAAGAAATACTATAACCTTAACTTATATGTAGACTCACTAACATTACTCCACATCTAGAACTAAAGATTGCAGACATAGTTTTCATGTAACTGCTTTCATTTGTTGCAACATGTTTGTAATTAGTCTAGAAACACCCATTCAAAACTTGAAAAGCATCAAACTTATTTCCCTAGAAGGAATCTCTTCATCTTTTGAATCCTGCAATTTATTCCTTTGCCTTGCATTTTCATTTAAAGTCAAATTCTTTCCAATGGCCAAAGGCGCATAATTGTAGAAGCTACCAGGATCAATGTTGCAACTTGTTTAAGAGTCTCAAAGTATGCATTTGTTACTATTAGACAACCTGCAAATTCCTGGGACTCAATAGGTAATTCACATGTAAGACAAATGTTTTTTTTTAACTGAAACAGTTAAAATATATTGAAAAAATGGAAAAAATGGTTGAGACGTGGCTAAGGCCAAATCCGATTGAGTACATTATTCAAAAAAATTGAGTAATCTTTGCTTTGAGATCTGGGAACTTTCTCTGATTGATATTTGAATTCAGTAATGAACATGATCTGCTTCTTTCATATGACTGGATTTGTTGGCACGGGATAAGTCTGTAGGAAGTGTGGAAGCCAACAGGTGCGAAAGGTACAATCCCCGAAAGAAGGACCATTCACGGATTTCGAGGAAGCGCAAGAATAGTTAAATTAGTTAGAATTGGTCATGTGGACCGTTTTGTAACTGCATAGTAGCATATAAATAGAGTAGGATTGTAAGCCTAAGGGCATCGAGCAAGTTTTGATCAATCTTTCCATCCTTTTGATCTGCTTTGTATCCCCGACATGGTGTATTGATTGTTTATGCGAAGTTCATTCCACAGGGTTTTAATGAATGCATGAGGATGTTCGATTATGGTTCTATTTCTGTCTCTGTCTTTATGCGATGATGAATGTGAATGTTTGCAACATGTTAGTATTCTGTGAGTTGAATGATTACTGTTGATACAAATGAGTAGGTTGAATATGTTGTTACGAATGTTTACTATTTGTTGAATGTGCGAATGATAAGTTAGTAATATGATGCGAAGGACATAACCTCTGGTTTCTGCGATAGTGATATACGGGCAAAGCATATCCTCAACTCCACTACGGAAACTTGGTTCGTGCAGCCCCCTTATCCATCTCGAGTGAGACTGCACTTGCTTCGCAGGTGTTGCTGGTGTGTAAGGGAGTTTGGGTTGGTGTTTGTTGGCGACAGTGCGAAGTGAACCCCTGTCGAGAGATGCTGCGTCAACAAATGGTTCCGTTATTGGGACCTTGAGGAAGAAAAGAAGAGGATATGATGTGGCATCCGACGAAACCAAAGATCCAAGAGTGGTTTGATAAGGAGGCAGAGGAATTCACAGAAGGTGAAAAGTGAGACCCTAAACAGACAGCAACCAGTTGGCTACAAAAATACATTTATTCAGATATCCACGAGATATTCTTCTATGAATTCCCAGTGTTGTTGCACGAGTGGCTAGCACAGTTGACGTTCTGAAAGAATCACTGCCATAAGACTGAACCTTATTTTTGGACCCCAGAGTTGATCCGACAGCTGAAGCAAGTTGATAACAAGGTATCCTCAAGGGATACATGACTGAGTTCACAGTAGACACTATCAAGTTGTATAGTGACGCGGAGAGGAACTTCTTCAAGGGACCGAGAGGAAGGTTCATGTCATTGCTGAAACTATGGATCGAGATGCTTGTCTGCGAAAAGGGAATATTGAGGATGTCTTCTAACGAGTAGACAAATCAATGTGCGGAGGTTGAGGGTATCACGTGAATGTGGATCTGACAGAAAGATGTGGGGTAGATGGACATAAGCGACGACGAGTATCTAAGGGAGGATTATGAAGAGTGTGGTACCTTGAGGAGTGGAGCGATATTTCGGTGTCTTGAGAAGAAGAGGAGGACTGAGAGATAGTCTCCTGAGAGGACCGGAATGGAGGACTGTGAAACAGGACCAAAAGGGAGGAAGCAACCTTATTGCGAAGGAGACATTGACCAGGCTACCCCAGAAGCAGAATAAGGACAGATTGTAAGTTACAACATACCTTCAACCCCATGCACTACTCCAAATTTTATAGGAAGAAATACAAACTACTCGCAGAGTTTCCCTACGTGCAGTGGTAAGAGTAGCACTTCAGTAAACAATAGTAGTAGCAACGTTAGGATGGCAGATGAGGTGAAGATGCCTACCTTTCAGGGGAATGCGACCGAGGATCCCGAACAATATTGGTTCATATGTGAAGCAGTCTGGACTGTGAAGTAGGTCCAAGATGAAGCCATAAAAATGGGATAGATACCAATGACCCTTAGGGTCCGGGTGTTAGACTGGTTCATGAAGTTTACAAGGGTTCTGACGGAAACACCAACCAAGATGTTGGCGCAAGTCAGAACGGCGATGATTGGTGAATTTAAAAAGCAAAAATCAAAGTCGCAATATGTTACTGAGCTTAAGGAGATTAAGTAATTCCCGAACGAGCCGGTGTGGGAATTCGATTAGCGGTACAAGACGTTGATAGAAAAAGTGAGCTTTCCAATAAATGAGCTGCAACACAAAGAGTGGTTCATCGCAGGACTGGTACTGCATATCCGTGGACCACTGATGTAGCAAAAAGTAATGACATAGGCGGAAGCATTAGAGATGGCGATGAATCTGGAGGCTTCACCAATCAACAGAGTAGGGATAGGAATGGATAGAATCCAGGCGCAATTGGCCACTCTAACACTTCAATTAGAGGATATTAAGAAGGGAAAAGAAACCCGCAGAGATGTATGGTGCACTAGGTGCAAAGTTGAGGGACACCACAAGGACAATTGCCTAGAGTTCCATGAGTATTTGTAGTCGGGGGCACCAAACCCCCTGCACCAAGGAGGCATTCCATGGTGTCATATCTGTCAGACCAGAGGACATCGACCAGAGGAATGTCTATATCTGCAAAAGATGGTGTCGAAGCCAACAAAATTGTATTGCAAATTTTGTCGGTCAGTTGGCCATGACGAGAAAGACTGTAGGGCCTATGACCTACTACAGGACTGGACCGCGGACACATATTTTATGAAAGGAGGGGAGCAACTAGCGGTGCAACAGCAACCACAGTACACCTAGCCGCAGCCACAGTTTCATCAACCGCAACAATATGATCAAGGGCAATATGGGCAACCGCAGTATGGGAACCTGTAGTATCCGCCACTGCTGTATGGCTAGCCGTAGTATGGGAAACCATCATATTAGTAGCCACAATATCCACCATATGGACCACTGCGTGGAGGTTTCAGAGGAGGATTCCGCAATGGTCGAGGTGCTGGAGTTGGACGCGGAGGAGTTGCAAGACGGAGAAGAGGGCCGATAATCTGTTATAATTCTGGATAGCAAGGGCATTATCATAGGGATTGCCAAAACCCAATGCCACAGTGCAGTTATTGCAGTGCTGTGGACCACAGCGTGGAGGACTGCCCTCAACTCATCGCAAAATGGTAGACCAAGAATCCACCTGAGAACCAGAATCAGAACAATCAGAATGCACCATCGGCTGTGCAAATGATATCGACGAAGGTTCAAAAACATAATGTGACTGTTGGGGTTGTAACACGAGGAGGGGTTGTGACAGGAGCTGACAGGTCACATGCTAACGTCTGACCAACCATGCGGAAGGAAGTAACTTTTGATGCGGAAGCCGAAAGGGACGTTTTCTTGGAGGCACAAAAAGCGATGGGGAATAGGCGGAAGTTACCTCTTTAGGAAGAAATCTATGACATGCCATCGACGTTCGACTCAACGAAGTCGTGGAGGAAGGAAAACACTCTAAAAGCATTCTTGGAGAGTTTCCTGGATTTGGCAAAGGACCCAGACGCACTAGAGTAAATATCTAGTCTGTTTCATCGACGGGAGGGTGCACGTCAGGATCAGAAGGTTAACTGCATACACAAAAGAAAGACAGGAAGGGAGATGCGAATTTCGACACAAATTAGAGCATTTGATGTCGACTCCATCATTCTGGACCTGGGGTCGGATGTGAATATTCTGACCAAACAAACATGGGAAACAATGGGGAAACCGCAGCTAGTTTGGTCACCAGTACAACTGCGATTGGAAAATCAAAGTAAGGTCACCCCACTCGGCCGAGTATGTCAACTTCTAGTCGAAATTGAGGGGCTCAGGACATATGTCGATTTCGACGTCATAGAAATTATTGATAACACCAGTCCCTATTCGGTACTGCTAGGGATAGACTGGGCATTGGACAACCAAGCAATTATCAACTTCAAGAAGAGGACGATGTCATTTGAGAATCGCGAGATGAGAGTTATAGCACCTCTAGATCCTGCAGAAGGGTAGCGCTATGTTGAACCAGCTAGAGATGAGTTTGCGGAAGGATGGGACAATTTGTATAACATATCTGAGGATTATATTAATCCCACCGCAGATGGAGAACTGGGATCTCATAGCACCAGTTCGGCATCATCAGATTCAGACGAGGCGCTTGAGAATTGGCAGAACTGGTTACACGAAGTGTCATTTAGAAGATGCGCATGGGTAACGCAGTCACTGTGATGGGTAGCCACGGAGGAATGTGCGCTACCTATGTATGTGGGATTTCCCAATTTGAGCAATTTTCTCACTTAATTGCAAGAGAAAGTGGCAGAGCCGAGGCACCTATTGGCCTTGGAGGAAGTCTTGAAGGCTACTCCTGCGCGTTGGTGGGCGGCACACAAATCGAATATCACAACTTGGCCACTATGTCGACACCTCATGGAGGTTCGGTTCGGTGAAGCTGCGTGGTATGATAGCAAGAAATATGATGGTCGAGGAGATCTGAAGGCATATTTGAACGCATGTCAACACCAATGGGGATTACGCGCGAAGCAGGAGTGGGTACATGCATTCGTACACACGTTGGATGAAGTCCCATGGAGTTGGTATGTCGCAACAGAACTGTGACATGGGACGAACTCTTGGTAACAGTTTACCATTGGATTCAACCAATCGTTTTCTTTCTCAGATGAAAATCCATTCATCCATAGTGCACTACAGGCGATCCGCGAAAGGATATTTGAAGTGGTACCAACAGAACAACCAATGACACTTCAATGGACTGCGACACTCGTAATGTTGATGGAATTTTATAATGTCATAGGTAGGTGGATGATGAGGATGATCCAAGGGCCATCTACGTGCCAGAATTAGAAGGTAGTCGCAGTGTCAAGGCACCAGAAATATTGTCTGATAAATTTCAGCAACCATTGCAGATTAAGAAGGTGAACATTGGGTCGGAGGAGAACCTGAAGTTCGCAAGCATTGGTGACTACTGGGATGAGTCGACAATTACGAAGATGACTGATTTGCTGCATGAGTTTCAGGATCTGTTTCCAACAAAATTCTCAGAGATGAAAGGAATTTCTGGAGACTTGGGCGAAATGAGGATTCCCCTGAAACTCGATGTGAAGCCAGTCAAGCAGCGGCCGTATCAATTGAATCCAAGATACAAGGAATGGGTGCAAGCTGAGATCGAAAGAATGCTAGAAGCTGACATTATAGAACCTGTGGAAGAATCAGAGTGGATCGGCCCAATGGTGGTCCAGGATAAGGAAACCGGCGAGGTGCGGATATGCGTCGATTTGTGGAAACTGAATGATGCCTACCTACATGCTCCGTTCCCGACACCATTCACGGATGAGGTGCTCGAAGGAGTAGGAGGTCAAGAGATATATTCATTCATGGATGGGTTCTCCGGCTATCACCATATCAAGATTGCGAAAGAAGACAGGCACAAGACCACCTTTGTCAAGAGTGGGGATGCTTTCAGTACACAATGATGTCGTTTGGGTTGAAGAATTCCCTAGCGATTTTTTCAAGATTATTGGTTGCGGCGTTCAAAGATTACATCAATAAATTTCTTGTTGTTTATATGGATGACTGGACAATGTATGGGTTGGTTAAGGATCACGTCGCAAACTTAAGACTAATCCTGGAACGATGTCGACAACACCAAATCTCATTGAACCTAAAGAAGTGCATATTCTGTGCTCCATTTGGAATTTTGTTGGGACACATTGTCTGCAGGGAAGGAATGTTGGTAGACCCGGCGAAGATTGCAATCATCGTCGACCTTCCACTGCCGACGACGGTCAAACAACTACGAGCGACGCTGGGACATACGAGCTACTACAGGAAATTCATCCGAGGATATGCAACAATTACGGCACCAATGGAGAAGCTATTGAAGAAAGATGCCAAGTTTGAGTGGAACGAAAAGTGTCAAAAGAGTCTCGACTTATTGAAAGCGAAGCTGGTTGCAACACCCATACTCGCATTTCCAGATTGGACAAAGGAGTTTCATGTCCACGTTGATGCGTCCCAGTGGCACTAGGCGTCATCTTGGCCTAACCAGGAACAGGCGACATGGACCACCCGATCGCCTTCACAAGTAGAAATCTATCTACTGCGAAGAAGAATTACACCACAACAGAGAGGGAGGGGTTGGCGATGGTTTACGCCTCACAGAAATTCCGTCATTACCTCTTAGGGGGCCACCTCAAAATGTTCACCGATCATTCTGCACTGAAATACCTGGTGAACAAGCCTATGTTGGGGGGAAGATTTGTCGCTGGTTGTTACTATTTCAGGAGTTTGACTTTGAAATAGTTGTAAAGCCGAGACGACTAAATGCAAGACCAGATCACCTGTCAAGGATAGAGTCCGGTGAGGAACCAAGGAGCATTGACGAAGGATTGTCGGATGCTCAATTGTTTAGAGTTGGAATGGTTGACGACCATTATGAGAAAATCATCTAGTTTTTGGCAACAGGGGAGGCGCCAGCCGGGTTCACTACCAATTAGAAGAAGCATCTAGTTGTCAGGGTTGTAGACTTTCAGCTAATCACAGGGGAATTGTACAAGATGGGACCAGATGAAATACTGCAGCGATACGTCCTTCCGCACGAACAGGAGAGGATTCTGTCGGAAGCTCATGACGATATCACTGGGGGACATTACGGTGGATGCGCAACTGCTAGGAAGATCCTTCAAGCAGGATTATGGTGGCCAACCATGCACAGAGATGTTGCGGACTATGCCAAAAGCTGCGACGTCTGTCAATCGACAGGGAATCCATCATGAAGGGATAAATGCCATTGGTACCCCAAGTGACGCTGCAGGATTTCGACAAGTGGGCAGTATATTTTGTGGGACCCATCAACCCACCCAAAAAAAGAACAAGGTCGCGCTACATCATTACTGTGACAGACTATTTGATGTGATGGGCGAAAGCTGCACTAGTGAGAGATTGCTTAGTTGTCGCTGCAGCACGATTCCCTTTTGACAATGTGGTCACTACGTTTGGGTGCCCCAAAGTACTGTTAAGTGACCAAGGGACTCATTTTGTTAACCAGACGATTGCAGCAATGATGGAAGAGTTTCAGATCCAGCACAAGAAGAGTACCCCCTACCACCCTCAAGCGGATGGGACAGTTGAGGCGTTTAATAAGATATTGGAGTAGGCACTCACCAAGATATGCAATGTGAACCGCGGTGATTGGGATTTGAAGATTCTGGCGATACTCTGGGTGTACCGCACCACATGCAAACGATTGACCGGTCAGACTCCTTTCAAGCTCGTTTACAGACAGGAAACAATTATGCCGATGGAGTATATTGTACAGAGTTTGCGCATTGCAACAACTACAGGTATGAGCGACAATGGCGCAGTGGAGGAACGTTTGGCCCAACTGGTACAACTCGACGAAGATCAGTTCATCGCAGGGTTCCATCAAAAGGTGGAGAAAGACCGCTACAAGGCTTGGCACGACCGCCATATTAAGCAAAAGCACTTCCAGCACAGAGCCACAATATTGTTGTATGACAGTAAGTTTGCGAAACACCCAGGTAAGTTGCAGATGCATTGGTTAGGACCATACATCATAAATTTTGTCGCTGACAGAGGCGTGGTGCAGCTATAAAGCTTGAATGGAGTATTGTTTCCTAAGTTGGTCAATGGGAATAGGATGAAGCCCTATCGCCATG
Source organism: Larix kaempferi (assembly GCA_027924585.1). Classification (NCBI taxonomy): domain Eukaryota; kingdom Viridiplantae; phylum Streptophyta; class Pinopsida; order Pinales; family Pinaceae; genus Larix; species Larix kaempferi. The sequence continues at coordinate 21,402,744 of BSBM01000767.1, read as the reverse complement.
ACCCGACACAAAGCGGTTGAGTACCAGAGGATGTGAAAGAAAAAAAAAGAAGCAATAATGACAAAAAGTGGAAGCATGGCCAGCCGGGTCGCTCGTCAATGCTTCACACGATTGGCAGGCGGGGATTCAAGTCCGAGTATGAGTGAGCATGATTGTTGCAAATCAACTTCACCAAAAGACGACACATAGGTACGATGACAGGATCAGAGAGTTATGCAAACGGATTTGCAAATGATTTCAGAATCAAGCATCAAGGACACAACAGTTAAGCATAAATACAACCGCAGGAGGCGAGCTGGGAAATTAAGGGTTTATCAGTCAGGATCAATTCATGTTGCAAGTTGGTCAGGTAGAGAGTTGAGTGAGGAATTCCAAGGAAGTTGTGGAAATGATCCATTTCATTTTGTGCGATAGCACTCCAGGTGCGCTGAGGGCCAGAACGATGAGTGTGCATGAAGAGCCAGTAAGGGAAGGAGCACAGACAATCGGGAGGAACATAGATGAGATCTCAATTGAGATGTCTAAGCTCATGGTAGTAGTTAGAAGATTCGTGGTCCCAGTGACCACCAGAACACCACGGGTGGAGGCCCCCTAGCCCCAGTATTACACAATCCATGGTGTGAAACAGATGTGCCGGAGCAGTCGGCCTGTTTCCCACCTTAGCGGCATCGATGAACTTTTCCCCAGTTTGGGACAAGCATGAAGTGCGCCAACAGACGCAGAAGAGGTAGAGGATCAAGGTTTCCAGAGACTGGAGGATGAGTTCAAGAAGTACATGAAAAGGAACCTGAGATCGATGGATGAGTTTGAGAAGTACACAACAGCAAGCTCCAGACGGCAAGAATAGTTTCTGAAGTATAGCATAGCGAAGGATGAGAACAAACCAGTGGTGTCCAACTGAGGTGGCTCGAGGGCAAGCCACAAGTTTGTGTTGGGGGCCTGTTGGCACGGGATAAGTCCACAAGAAGTGCGGAAGCCGACATGTGTGAAAGGTACAATCCACGAAAAAAGGACCATTCGCGGAGTTCGAGGAAGCACAAGAATAGTTAAATTAGTTAGAATTGGTCATGTGGACCGTTTTGTAACTGCATAGTAGCATATAAATAGAGTAGGATTGTAAGCCTAAGGGCATCGATCCAGTTTTGATCAATCTTTCCATCCTTTTGATCTGCTTTGTATCCGCAACATGGTGTATTGACTGTTTCTGCGAGGTTCATTCCATAGGGTTTTAATGAATGCATGGGGATGTTTGATTATGGTTCTATTTTTGTCTCTGTCTTTATGCGATGATGAATGTGAATGTTTGCAACATGTTAGTATTCTGGAGTTGAATGATTACTGTTGATACAAATGAGTAGGTTGAATATGTTGTTACGAATGTTTACTATTTGTTGAATGTGCGAATGATAAGTTAGTAATATGATGCGAAGGACATAACCTCTGGTTTCTGCGATAGTGATATATGGGCGAAGCATATCCTCAAGTCCACTGCGGAAACTTGGTTCCTGCAGCCCCCTTATCCATCTCGGGTGAGAATGCACTTGCTTCGCAGGTGTTGTTGGAAAGGATTACACCTTTCCAGGCCGGTGTGTAAGGGAGTTTGGGTTGGTGTTTCTTGGTGACATTGCGAAGTGAACCCCTATCGAGAGACGCTGCGTCAGCAGGATTGTAATGGAGAATAGCGAGAATCTATGAGATGGATGCTTTGTGACCAATTCTCTTTGTATGTTGAATTCAATTGTGCAATTTGCATAATTCTTTTTAAACATTGAGTTCGGTTGATGGTTTGTCTTGCTAGATGCTAATTCTGTTACTCGGTATTCAACAATATTCACATTTTGTCCCTCTTTTAACTTGTGAATTGGAAATTGAAATCAGGGATTTGTGACCAATTCACATTATGCTTTGCAATTCTCTTTGCATGATCTCATTATCCATTGGATTCGAATGAAGGGTGTCTTGCTGAATACCAATTCTTTTTCTCGGTATTGGATGTTCAACATTCATCACATCTTGTCTCGCTTGTAACCTATGAATTGAGATTAGGGGGTGATAACTCAAATCTTCACTTGGCTGCAATGTGACTAATTCTCATTGTGCATTGAAATCATTTGCATGATTCTCTTTGCATAAATCTCATCATCCATTGAATGTGATTGATGGCTAGTCTTGCTAGTTAACGATTCTTTTGTTGGATGCCTGTCATTCTGGATGCCCGTCGTGCTAGTTACCGATTGTCTTGTTGGGCTTGTGGATTGTAATTTGGTCTCACGGTGTGTGGTGATAACTCGTTTCCCTGCTTGAAAATTCGATTTTCCCAGGTGCAAAACGGGTTCCTACTTTTGATTCCACGTCTGATTTGTGGTTCAAACTTCTTACGATATGGAATGATATGAATTGATTAAATGAACTTGCAATTTGCTGTATTCGATGAATAATCCTTCAATTTTCAGATTATTGTAATCCGTGTGTGAATTGAATGCTTTGATGATTATGAGAGAGTCTCCAAACACCTGTAGATTTTCAATTCTTTGTTTTTTGGCAATTTGGAAGCCTTTTAATAGAGCTAATGCCTCTGCTAATTTGTTTGAACAAATTCCCAGTCCCCGTTTGTATCTGATTCTCAGTGCTCCTCCAACGAATAACAATACTCCCCCTTCTCCTGACACATCGAGGTTTCTTTTGGATGCACCATCAAAGTGCAGACTATCCATGGGATGATTATTTCTCCAAACTTGAAAGTCAGAGTTGGAGAGTCTGATTTTCCAAAGTGGGAGATTCCGACGTCGAGAACCTAATTATTTTCTAGGGCTTGAGTGAAGAGTACCGATCCAATTTAGTTCATTTGTACTGAGATTTGTGTCAGTTCTGAGGCTAGAATAAGTCAAACATTCAATGATCAGGCCTTTGGCTTGTCCCATGACTTATAGGGGAGTGAGGCGGGAATCCTGGAAAATTGCTTTGTTCCGGCGATCCAAATTTTCTAACAAGTGAATTTAGGGATGGTTATACATATTTGGAGCCAGATTTTCTTTTTTGAAAGAGAGGAATGATAGGTGTATTTCCAATCTTTGAGAAGGAAAGTGGTAGTGCCAAACTTCAACATTGTTATATTGAGTTCATGAAGCATGTAATCCCAGATTTTTTTTGAAAACGGACAATCCAGAAATAGGTGATCTAGTGATTCAGAATTCTTATGGCATAAAGGGCACCAATGTGGCCTGATAATTCCTCTTTTGATGAGGTTGTCTCCAGTGGGTACCTTTTAGTGAGCGAGGGTCCACACAAAGAAGTTTACCTTGGGAATTCCAAATGGATTCTAGACCAATTCCCAAAGGATTTTTCTTGAGACTTCATGGTTTTGGAGAGCGCTGAAACCCAGGGCAGCGGTGTACTTTCCTTTTGGGCCCCAACCGCATTCATCTTTATCCTGGGAATGAGTAGGAGCGCAACCAGCCATGCTTTTAATTAAGAGAATTCTGGAAGGTTCTAAATTGGATGGGATTGATAATTGTTTCTAACTATGCCATGTGTCGGAAGAGTCCCAAGTGCTGAAATCATTTAATGTTCTAATTCCTTGATGAGCAAGCCGGTGATCTATATCTTGAAGGTCTTGATTATTCTGGAGTGGTTTGTTTCCCATAATATTGTATGAAAAGATGTTTATGTCTTTCCCATTTCCAGGAACCCAATAAATTTCTTGAGAGAAGAAATCCCAAGCGGTTTTGCAAAAGGACCAAATTGAGGAGCCTTTGGAAACCCGCTTGCTATCAAGGCATCTGAGATTAGTACTTGTTAAGTATTTTTTCTTTAATAGTTGGATGACCCGGCGATGTCTGTTATGTAGAATTTGCCATAATATTTTGCCTCCCATTGCCATATTTTCCTGGAGAGGATCTCAAACATGGAGACCACCTGAATGTTTTGGCTATTTGATGATATTCCAATTAACCAGATGTATTTTGTTATCGTTGTTTTTCCCTCCCGTCTAGAGGAACTCTCTTAGGAGTTTTCTAATGTGATATGACACTCCTTTGGGTGCTAGCAGCAGAGAAGATTGGTAGATGGGAAGGGCTGAAAGGACTGATTTTAGTAAGATCAGTTTCCCATCTTTATTGAGCCAATATCCTCCCCATCTCCTTATTTTGGATTTGATTTTGCAAATTATGTCTTCCCAATTTCCATATTTTGAATGTCCTTGTGCTATTGGGAGGCCCAAATATTTGAATTTGTCCCATTGCTTGTGGACTTTGATCCTGAGGATTTGGGGGATGTTGGCTGCGGCGGTGTTGTTTAGAGTCCATTTGAATACTGTACTCTTATAGAGATTAATATTACCTCCAGAGGCTTTGCAATACCAAGCCATGTTTTTCTTAAACTTTAGAGCTATTATGGAGGAGCCCCCTCCCAGTAAGAGGGAGTCATCGGCAAAGAGGGTGTGGTTGAGGGGCATGGAATTAGAAGCTAAGTTAAGTCTTGGAAGGAGTCCAGTTTTGAGGTCAGAGTTCATCTTTCGACCGAGGGAGTAAGCTAAAATAATGTATGAGAAGGAAGACAAGGGGCATCCTTGTCAGATTCCACGCGTGGCTTGGAAAAAATTGGCAGGGCGACCATTTACTAAGCGGGCAATCCATGGGCCTCTTATGTAGGCTAAGATCCATTTTATGAAGGAGTCTCCAAAACCAAAGTTTTTCATGATTTTAAGCAGGAAGGAATGTTTGATACGATCAAATGCGTTGGCCATATCCAGTTTGATCAACATACCTTTTTCTTTGCTAATCTTGCTGGAGTAGATAGCTTCCTGAACGAGGATGACATTGTCGAGAACTTGTCTTCCTTGTAAGAAGACTCCTTGATTGTCTGAGATGATTCTAGGAAGAAGAGGCTTCATCCTGTTATCCATCATTTTGGATATGATCTTGTAGGATGAGTTACATAATGCAATTGGTCAAAATATGCCAAAGGTATTGGGACTGATCTCTTTTGGTATGAGAGTGAGGAAGGTGGAATTGGTGCAACCTCTTATCTTTGCTTTTGAGTGAAAGTCTCTGACCATTATCATGTATTCCTTTCTAATGTACTGCCAGCAGGATTTGTAAAATTGGATTGAGTATCTGTCAGGCCCTGGGGCTTTGTTAGGATCGAAAGACCATATTGCATTGGTAACTTCTTTCTCTGTGAATGGCTTGAGAAGGTCGGCATTGTCTTCAGTCGTGATATTCTTCGGTATGTGTTCAAGGAGGATTTTCTCTCCTTCCTCTCCATCGTTGTCTTCCTCCATAAAGAGTTTTGAAAAGTGATTATACGTTGTGGTCTTGATGTCTCCATGTACTTTGACGGTTTATCCGTTGTCAATTTTAATTTCTGAGATGTGGTTAATGGAATGCATTGCTTTGGTATGCTTGTGAAAGTATGAAGTATTCCTATCTCCGGCCTTGAGCCAAGTGCTGCGAGATTTTAATGTCCATAATTATTTTTCTTTACAGAATGATTGGTAAGCTTTGACTTGGTGATTGACTTCTTCTTGTAGCATTGTGTTATCAATTGGATTTTCGTCCAGCGAGTTTTGAATAGATTCTAATTCGTCGACTTCCTTCTTTCTGAAGTTTGAGGGTGGGGGGAAATTTGTTTTGGCCCATTCCTTTAAATATTTTTTGGTAATGATAAGTTTATGCTCCCATACGAATCTTGGGGAGCCAGATATAGGATTTATCCAGATATTGTCCAATATGTCCCAAAAGCTTCTAGGATCTAGCCATTGGGGGCTGAATCTGAAAGGAATCGGACCAAGATATTCATCTTCTTGAATTTGGAGAAGGATCGGTTTGTGATCGGAGGACAAATTTGCCATGATTTTTGAGGTAAGAGTTTGTCCTTCAGTCAAGAGATTGCTCTAAATGAGAAATCTATCAAGCCGGGCCATAATGTTTCCTTTACCTAATCACTTGTTGGACCAAGTAAATTTTCCTTTCTTAGGTTTGATATCAAGTAGATCCCATGTCTGGATAAGGGCTTCTATTTGAGATATGAATATGTCCTTTCCGATAAGGCCTCCATTTTTTTCAGCAGTGGAGAGAGTTATATTTATATCGCCAGCTAGAATGAGATTTTGTGGAGTATATGCATCTAGAAAATCTTCCAAAATCTTCCAGTATTTTTTTCTTCTTCATAGTATAGGTTAGGAACATACAGATTAAAGAGAGCGATGTGAATGTTGCTTTGGGTATGAGTGAATTCCATGAATATCCAGTGTTGAGTGGCGAAGGAGTTGCGCAGCTGGAATTTGTCTGAAGACTAGAGGGTTGCTAGGCCACCGGAGGCCCCTCTAGCGCTGACAGCCATACCTGCATTCTTCTTCCATTTTTCCTTTCCAATGATCAAGGTGGCATTTTCATTGATCTTGGTCTCTTGAAGCATGAGGATGTCTGGCATATCTATTTTTTGGAGATCTTTAACTGCTTCTATTTTGCTGGCACTGCCCAGTCCTCTACAATTCCAAGGGACCGGCTTCATTATCTACTATTGTGAGTTGAGGAGGGACCTCCCCCTGCTGAGTCTCCCATTTTCTTCCCCGTTATTCTGGCTCTGGTGTTCCTACTAAACGCCATATCTAATGTTGCTTGAGATCCTTGGGTTTTCTCGCGTTCGGCTTCTTCTTCCCTTAGGTATTTGGTCGATTTTCGTCCTAGTTTTTTGGATGATCTATCTATTAGATCTTCCAAAGAGGCATGGGAGACCATTGGTTTGGTTTTTGTAATTTTTGCATAGGAGGGAGATAACGTACCTTTATTTGAGTTAGGCCTTTTGGGGCTTGGGGTGCTTTGAGGCTGGATTTATTCTGGATATTCTTGGATTTGAGGGTTTCCTGGATTTTAGGAATTTCTAAAGCCTTGAATCTGTTCTCATTGTTGGTAGCCGAGGATTTTTAATGTTGATAGTATGATTTTCTTGAACTTTATCCTTTTGGTAGGGTTTTTGGTCCCGATTTGGAGGTAGAGTTTTTTTTAACAATTGTCCATTGCTCCTTTTTCCCTCCTGCTTTCGGATCTGCAGGATTCCTTTTGTAGGATCGAGCAAAATGCCCATATTCATGACAATACCTGCATTTAAAAGGGATTTGTTCGTAATCTAATTCCTGAATGTGAGACCAATCTTCCACAGTGAGTTTTATGGCTTCTGGGAGTCCGCGTTCCAGATCTACTTCAATGCAGATTCTTGCACATGAGTATTTATCTTTTCGATTTGCTTTATCTATGTATTTTCCAAGGGTATTTCCGATAGCTTCTAGTGATTTTGGATTCCAGCAATGGAGGGGTAGATGTGGTAGTCTCACCCAAACCAGGACTGCGGATGGGATGTCTTGGGATGGGTCAAAATATGGGTTCCATTTATTCATGTAAAGCCCTTGCGACCCCATGAAGTATGGACCATTCCTGAAGATTAATTCGCAGTCTTGTTTGCTTTCAAAGACGAATGCAAAAAATATCTTTCCTAGGAAGTAAGATTTTACTTCTTCCGAGATCAAAGGTTTCCAATTTCCGTGAACCCATATCTCAGTGGTTTTCGGAGAAGGTCACAGACCTATGAACTGGCCAATCATTCCTCATTCCGACAGGTTAAGAGCTGTCTTGCAGGGTTTCTCTATCGGCAACACGATAGTGGGAATCTCGGTGATCTTTTTCACGAACTTCTATTGGGCGACAGATAAGGGTTTTTTCCCTTGTGCTGCTACTAATTTCAAGAAATCAGACAGGTCAGAAGGGGGGGGAGGGCCCGGGTCTCCTCTCGAGGCCATAGTGGGCGTGGGATGGAGAGCCGAGCCCTAGCTGCAGGTGGGGCCGCTCAGATGGCTTGCTCGAGGAGAAATGGTTGCTCGCAGTCGCGTCCACCAGAAGGCTCGCCGATCTCCCATGTAAGATCAATGTTAGACATTGTCATAGTTTCCTATTTCTTTGCAATAAACATAATTAGAAAACAAGTGCACGTCACCTTAGATAATAGTGGCAAAAATCCATCCAAAAATATGAATTTTGCATCTCTTTGGACGAGTGAATCATTCAACTAATTAATATCTGAAAGGACTTCATCGGGTTTTCCAACAGAAAAGGAACATCCATGAGACAATTCTTATTTACCCTTCTGCCACGTGAGCTTCCTTTCAAAGAAATGGGTCGCCTAAAAAAGAAAATATGCTTCTTCTTTTATTTTTTTCTCTAGATTATGAGGAAAGAAAATAAAACATCTAAGAGGGACACATAACAACAATTATTAGAATTTTTTTTTTGTGTGATTTGGACAATTATGAAGACATACATTGCTTTAAAATTGTGTTTGTAGTTTTTATGGTAAAAAAATTCTCAATTTTCAAGAGAAATAATTGGATATGTTGTTTTGTTATGGTAATTTTATTTTTCCCGAACAAGGCTAATCTACTAAAAATTGTTACAACATAAATTATATAACTCAACATGCTAACTAACATTAAACCAACCTTCAACCTAGCCTATTGTGTTCACCTTGGCCTAAAAGATGGGTATTTGTAGATCAAAATGGATATTCATTGACAATCCAAATGAGTTTGAAGATAAACCTATTACAAATCCATAATTTCAAAGCATGAAATGGCACTATACTTTCCATTTCCTTAGTTTTTTAGGATTTTATAAGCTCGATTACTCACACATGGTCAATTACTTAAACTAGTTTTTAAGGTTTTTATAGGCTCGATTACTTGCACATGGTTAATTACTTAAACTTGCTTAAGCTAAAAATCCACATCAAGGGTAATTGCTCCACCAAAGTCACCCAAGACTTAGTATCTATAGGACTACCTGGAATAGGGGCCTTCACTACCTAAGAATCCATCATCCCCACCATTAAACAAACAACCTATTGGTTGTGTTCCAAATCATATTTTATATTACTAAGGGTCAAAGCAAATATTTTGTGTGTATCACATTATGAATCTCGAGGTCAAAAATAACTATTAGATGAACAACATAAAGTAGAACAAGCCTATAATATTCCAAGTTATTAAAAACAACACAATAAATACTAAGTATGCTAAATACATGAGAGCACCATAATGACCAATTGTGAAACTCTAAAAAAATAGGAACATTTTATAATAACAATATTAAACAATCATATCCAACTCGATGTGAATGATTATAACAATATCTTATTTAAACTAGTTTTGAATCATATATTTGTCATGTAGGAATTCTAAACAATTTTTCATATAGGACCAATTTTAATGGTTGTTTGTTCCTAGCTAATGTATTGTTTACTTGTACAAGTTGTCTCTTATAGTGGAGATATTTATCACACCATAACCTAGAAATTTCCCTAGACTCTTTACTTTCTAATTATGAATTTAGTTATGAGTTTGGATCTTGCATTATGGGGTTGCATAAATAATTATGAGCATACTTGTGTTGTGAACAACAACCAGTGCCTGAATTATCCAAGGAGGGACCAAGGAGGGATTGATAATTACAAGAGTTACACAAATTTAATACTTGTAGTGATTTGCTCTGGCATTCTATTCTTTAATCCCAACTCTGACTTCCATGATTGAAAACTGTTAGGAACCCGTGTCAACCCTTCTCTTTACTTTGTTAGTATATTGTTGTTGGATGCATATGCTTTGTAAGTCGTCCCGTAGTATTATATGTTCCATGGTATGGATCCATAGTTTGTATTATCCCATAGTATTATATGTTCCATGGTATTGATCCATAGTATTGGACGCATATGCTTTGTAAGTCGTCTCGTAGTTATATATGTTCCATGGTATTGATCCATAGTATTGGACACATAAACTTAGTATATAAGTATGTGTTGAGGCCAATGAAGGCATCCACGAGTTATTTGTATTGAGCTTGCTCGAAGGAGGTTTCCCCCTCGAAGTGGCTTGCGATCAATAAATCTCTTCTGTGTTCTGCTATTTCTGATATATCGTGCATTTTCATCATTTAATTGTTGCAGGTTCCTCACATATGGTATCAGAGCACTTTCTTGGGCTCGTTGGGTGGAAATTCTACCATTTTTTCGCATATGTACTGTTCCTCTCAATTGCAGGTTTGGATCTGGGAATAATCTCTATTCGCTTCACTTTGGGAAGTACTTGGGCATAGCCCTAAAACTCATTGTGAGGAGTACCACAAGAACCCTGAAGTAGCTGGCCCATTGAGAGGACCTGCTAGCGAAAAGGGAAACGACCCTACCCGATCGACTAGTTCCCACCCATGAGGTAAACCAAGAGTTGCCGTTTGTGGCAAAGCGATTATCAGTTTTACCTGAGATGTGGAGTGAGGGGTACTACCCCAATACGCAAGCTGTCAGACAACATTGGTGGCCGAGTGAAGCCCCTGAACCGTTAGGAATCCGAGCATACCTGGGGTCCATATCTATTTCCAGTTGATAAATAGCATATTACATCTGTCCAGAACTGTTGCAGATCAATTATGAGCCGCTGCAGATCCATTTTGAAAAAAAAAATGTTTCGCCATATCTTCTTCGCTTTCATTCCTTTTCCCTTGAAAATTCACTAACACCCCTGCAATCCCATTCTGCATCTTTCATTCCTGAGGACCCTATCACAAATTCCACTTCCCTAAGCCAGAAATCCCACATCTGTCTATTTTTAGGGTTTGCCATAACTTCTTCTATTTTCACCCAATCACCTTCAAATTTTTCCACAATGTTCATTTCTTATTTCTACTTCTTTGTCCCTCTTTGACAAATTTTCCCATTCTTTCACCCCGCTTCTGAAATTCTCATTTTCTGCTTCCCTGTCCAGAAGAAAGTGTCCAAAACCTAGTCAAACCCCAATTAACCATCAAAGTTTTTCCCAAATCAAAATTTTCCTTTACTAAAGAAGTTTTTGTTTTTGAGTTTCTACCCATTACCAAAAAAAATAAAAAATAAAAAATCCTAGTTATGGTCGTCACCCGCGTAGGAGAAAAAAACATGGAGGAAGAACTTGGTTCTCTTCTTCCAGCACTTTTAATGGGCCGAAACTTGATTTTCCTCACTTCGATGGTGATGATCCAACTGGATGGATATACCGGGTAGAACAATATTTCAATCTGCATAATACTTTTGATGTCAAAAAAGTTCCACTTGCATCCTTTCATTTGAACATGAAGCCCTTCAATGGTTCCGTTGGTACATCAAGGCTCATGCAGAGCCAAAATGGACAGATTTTTTCCAACTCCTTTTGCAACGATTTGGTCCTACTGCTTTTGATGACTTCATAGGAGAACTCACTGAACTTCGCCAAATTGGCACTGTGAGAGAGTATTAAACCGAATTTGAGAAACTAGCTAATCACATAGAAGGATTGTCCGATGAATTCTACATTAGTTGTTTTGTTAGTGGTATGAAAGATGCAATCCGATCTGAGGTTAAAATTTTATGTCCCACCACAATGAAGGAAGTCCTAGGGTTGGATAAGTTGGCAGAGGACAAGATCGCATCCCAACAACTCTCCAAATCCACTTTTGTTCCATTCAGAAATATGGTTTCCCAACGACCTCCCATCATGCTAGCTCCTCGGCCAATTCCTATCAAGCATTTGTCTGAAGCAAAAATGCAGACACATAGAGAACAAGGGATTTGTTATAATTGTGATGATAAATTCACTCAGGGAAATAGATGTGTTGAGCAACAACTCTATCTCTTGGATGTGGATTCTTTACCTGGCTCTGAAATTGATTAAGAAGCTCTAGATACAATAGATGATCAGGTCGACATTCAACAGCCTCCTGTTGACCCTCTTTCTCAGGACGACCACCCAGAGATATCTCTCCATGCTTTAGCCAGAGTCACCACCCCACAAACAATGTGGTTCAGGGGTTACTTAAAGAAGCTCCCTCTTACAATACTCATTGATTCCGGTAGCACTCATAACTTCATTGACCCTCGGATCTCCAAACAGGCTGATTGTTTTGTCCATCCATGCTCTAACTTTGAAGTCATGATTGCCAATGGGGGCACCTTACCTTGCAAGGGGAAGTGTTGCAATGTGCGTATCTCTATGGGAGATTATAACCCGCGCTCCAACATGTTTGCCTTGGCCTTAGGCGGATGTGATGTAGTTTTGGGCACTCAATGGTTACGCACACTTGGCCCCATCTTATGGGATTTTGCTGAAATTTGGATGCAGTTTTCAGTCAATGGAAAAAAAACACACATTGACAGGCTTACAACCAAGGTCTCTCAGCATCATCAGTTCACATCGCTTGGAAAATATCCTTAAGAAGAATTCACATGGTGTCATCGCTTAGCTCCATTCCATTCAGATGCACCCATCAATAGTCTCCACTACTCCTTTGGATCTACAACAGATTTTGGATAGATATGCAGGTGACTTTTCTAAACCAATGGGATTTCCACCTTCAAGAGCCCTTTCCAATAAGAATTTAGCCGCCTCTACACATGAGAAGGAAATTATGGCTATTTTGCATGCAGTACAGAATTGGTGGCCATACCTATTAGGGAATCAATTCTCCATCAAGAATGATCACCAGAGTCTAAAACATTTCCTAGCACAATGGGTCTCCTCCCCAGCATAACAGAAATGGGTTAGAAAACTCATGGGTTATGACTATGAGATCACTTACAAGAAGGGTAAGGACAATGTTGTGGCGGATGCTCTTTCTCGCACATTTGCTAACCAAGTTTCTCTTTCATATATTTCTATGCCTGTTCCAAATTGGTTAAAATATGTTCAACAGGGTTATGTCAATGACTCCTCATTATCTCAAATCATCCAACGGTTGACCAAAAACCCTTCTGTTGTACTGCATTACTCTTTGGATGGTGCTTCCCCAAAGCACAGATCTTCAATAGGTTGTCTTCTATGAACTTCCTGCTTCTCCATCGGTTGAGCACTGTGGGTTCTTCAAAACGTATGAGCGGGCATGACATAACTTCTTTTGGTAGGGAATGAAAAGGAAAATTCAACAAATGGTGGCTGAATGTGATACCTTCCAGTGCAACAATGGTGAAACGACACTCCTTCCGAGATTGGTCGAACCCTTTCCCATCCTTACATGGATTTGGATAGATACTTCTATGGATTTCATTGCAGAGCTCCCTAAATATGGAGGGAAGACAGTGATTTTGGTTGTGGTTGATCGCCTCTCCAAATATAGTCATTTTTTTCCCCTCATCCATCCCTATACTGCCTCCGCAGTCGCACAAATTTTCCTGGACCAGATCTTTCGTCTTCATGGAATCCCTTCTTCCATTGTCTCGAATCGCGATGCAACTTTCACCAGTAATTTTTGGACAGAACTATTTCGCCACACTGGAACCACTCTGAAGATGAGTTCAGGGTATCAACCACAAACAGATGGTCAGACTGAAATTATCAATAAATGTTTGGAAACTTATCTTCGTTACTTCACCTCCGAACAACAACATTAGTGGGAAAAGTGGCTCCCTCTTGCCGAATGGTGGTACAACAGATCCTACCACACTGCATCTAAAATGACTCCATATGAAGCAGTCTATGGTCAGGAACCGCCAGTTCTTCTTCCATACACCTCAAGTAGTTCACAAGTTCAGGCATTTGACATCGCTCTTCGAAACTTCGATCAAATTCTTCGCATTTTGTAGGACAATCTTCACATGGCAAGAAATCGAATGAAACAACAAGTCGATCAACACCGTTCTAAGCACACTTTTCAAGCAGGTGATACGGTTTTTCTTTGTCTACAGACTTACAAGCACTCCCCCCTGAAACTCAAAGGGCGTCATAAGCTCACTCCAAAGTTCTATGGGCTATATAAGTTTCTTCAAAAGATTGGGTCCGTTGCTTATAAATTGGAACTTCCTCCTTCTTCCCTCATTCATCCAATATTTCATGTCTCTTGTCTAAAGAATGTTGTTGTCACCAACATCAGAGGACATACTATTTTAACATAACTGGATAATGAAGGATCCATCCTTTTGGAGCTGGAGGCCATCCTCAATAGGTGCACTTGTCAGCTTCGCTCTCGATCTATCCCATAGGTATTTATTCAGTGGCATGGAATGCAACCAGAGGATGCTACATGGGAACCACTCCTTCAGATTCAACAACAATTTCCACATCTAAGAGGACAAAGCTTTTTCTAAGGGGGAGGGGATGTTAGGAAGCCGTGTCAACCCTTCTCTTTAATTTGTTAGTATATTGTTGTTGGATGCATATGATTTGTAAGTCGTCCCATAGTATTATATGTTCCATGGTATTGATCCATAGTATTGGACGCATAGAATTAGTATATAAGTATGTGTTGAGGCCAGTGAACGCATCCACGAGTTATTTGTACTGAGCTTTCTCAAAGGAGGTTTCCCCCTTGAAGTGGCATGCGATCAATAAATCTCTTCTGTGTTCTTCTATTTCTGATATATCGTGCATTCTCATGCGTGGTCCATTTTATTTTTTGATCCAAATTATGTTTCAAATACCAGGTCTCCAAATTCTATTTTAGTAGGGCCTTAGTATCCAACCTTCCATTCAACAGGTTCCATGTCTCATACTTTTGTTGAAGCAATTAATTCCAAATTTATATTTAAATGTCTAGCTTTCAAGTTATTTTGAAACATATTTTGATGCTCCATGTCTTGTCTCAACTAATATTATCCTCTAGACAATTCAGAGTTTTTGGCTTTTGGTTTGGCTGCTTCTGGTTATGATTTGAAATTGAATTATACTTTTCCCCAGTGCATGTTATCATTGAAATGTCTGGATTTGGGCTAATAATTCATCACAATGGTATCCATTATAGCTTATGAATTATTTATTTGTGGATGCTTTAAGATTGTAGGTAAACCTAATTGCTTTAGTTGAAAATTATGGAGGTTAAGTGCTGTGTTTTAGTATTGATATTAGAATTATGATAGGTTACATGCTACTGCCATAAAAAATCTTGTATAGGAAACTCCTCTACCAACATATGAAAGGATAATACTTTTTAAAATTTTGCATGAGAAAAAAAGAACTAAGAAGTTACTCTTGAAAGGTATTTGCACTCATTATTTTCCTTTGAATACCTTGCCTCTTCTTGTTCTCTACCCATCATGAGATGACATATTTATGTTTAACAACATAAGTAAACATGTATCCTGAAACTTTGGACCCATTACATTTCTACATTGAAGTGCTACTAAGGGATTATCTTTGTCGACAATTAAATATGAGATGAATTCCAAATTGATGTGACTATATAGAGCTAGAGAGGATGGATTTTGGCATATAATATTAAATCCATTGGTGTAGATTAGTGTCTCACCCCTTGAATAAGAGGTTTTCCGCTTCTAAACTCATAATACCCACTAATTTAATAAATAATTTTTCCATCTTTTTAAATTCTTTTAAATGGTTAAATTATATTCTTCATGGCTCAGAAAGATCCTCAAACAATAATTGTCCTAGGAGAGTGAAACATGTCACAAGTGGGGAGGATAATAATTCTACCTCTCAACAACCCAAACTAGACCCAATTGAAAAGAGGATGTAATTTTACTTAGCTAAAATATCTCATCCATTCCTTGGTTTTTCTTACGCCCACGTTAGCTCATGTGAAATTGTCTGCCAAGGTTGTCAAATCTTTTTGAAATTGCCACAACTACATTACAATAAAATAATGCATTAGCACCTATTTAAGCTCCATATTTTAGTATTATTTTTTTCCCAATTTGGCTTGGATGCCTTGTTCTAAAGTTGGTATTAAATAACATTTCAAAATAGTACTAAGTTTAGATTCCCTTTTAGTGTTGGGTTTAGCTTCATTTTTATCGTCGGGTTTAGATTCCCTTTTACCATTGGGTTTAGTTTCCTTTTTAACATCAATTTTTCTTCCTTTTTAACACCTAGTTTAGCTTCTTTTTTAGTGTTAATGTGATGCCATCTTCCTCCATTTGTTTTTCTTTATCCCTAGTCATCTCTAAGGGGGAGTGTTGGAATATGTAATGATGACTTATGTGGTATTGTTGGTGTAATATCATAAAAGAAATGATACACCGGATTTACGTCGTAAAATCCCAAATGGGGAAACATCCATAGGAAGGAATGGTCAACTTTGTTCTTCAGAAATCTCCATCTTATAATACATGGCATCCTCACATAATCATCACATCACACTCCATTGTCACCTCATGTCACAATGATCCGTGTAAAAATGACATACACAACATATGATGCCACAATGACATATCCCAAAGGGTCTTCTTCACCTCTATTATATAGCTAGAGGTATGGAATATTTACATCCCATAATGCACACGGGATAAATGATTTTCCACCTCCCTTATATAAAGGATGGTAATAAGAGATTTTATTACATGATGCATGTGGGATAAATCCATTTTATAATATTAGTGTTATTTATGTCTTTTATGATATTACACCAACAATACCACACAAGTCATCATTGCATATTCCAACACTTCCCCTTAATGAAGACCAGGGAGAAAGAATACAAATGGAGGATAATTGCATCACATTAACATCCCCCTTGATGACAACTTCTAGAATTCCCCATAAGATGCAAATAAGAATACACTTCCCCTCATGGATATGATGAAGATAACAACCACTTCTCACTAAATCATGAAATTTCACCCAAACCAATTTGTAAGATGAACTCTTGCAGAACACCACAACAGTGTACAGAAACCTCAGAGGGCCAATAAAACAAAAAATGTGGCCAGTGGGAAATCATCAAAACCATAAACCAGTTGATAGCTGAAAGAAATATGCAATAGACCTCATCACAAATACAAGAAACCTGTATCTATACATCGAAATGTTTCCAACCGATAGTCTTCATAACCAAAGAAATCTATTGAAGATTACATTGTGAATACAAGACCCAAATGGTCTATCCATAGAAAATGTGTTGAGTATTCAATCTTCACAACAAAGCTGAAAGATGCAATAATTCTATAGTAGACCTCATTATGAATACAAGAACCCTGGACTATACATTGAAATGTTTCCAACAGACAATATTCATAACCAAAGAACTCTATTGAAGATTACACTGCGAATACAAGACACCAATGGTCTATCCATCAAAACTTGTGTCCCATAGATAATCATCATGACTTTATAGTAGAAGATGGTTGTTCATTTTATTACATTATAACTAGAGCAAGGTGATATGATATGGTATTTGATTACATTACATTCCTTCTTAATTACAACTTCTGACATCTCGGATAAAATGACAAAAGGTTTCAAATTTTTTGTCACCAAGTATAAGTTGAGAGAGGAACAATGCTGACTTATCATAGATAACAACATCAATATGCTTAATATAGGAAGGAATGATAGAATCGGTATATCCCACAACTCTACAAATACCCATATGGATAAAGTGAAGTAAACAAAGAGCTAATATGCACAAAAGAACTTCCAAGAGTAAAGTATATAATAAACATGATAAGCCCATGATAACAAAAGAAAATAGGTGACATGGTATATGAAGGATAAAGAATATGAAATTGCTTTTACACAAACAAGTTTAAGCAACAACATATAAATAGTCAGGGTTGGTAGGTGTGTGGGGGGTGCTCTTTAACCTCGGAGGAAAAAAATAATATACCTTTGCATGGGGATTGGGGGAATCTTCAAATAATCAAGCCAAGGCAATGACACTTTGGTAAGGCTTGAAACTAGCTCAAAGCAGGAACATAAGGCATCTAACAATAATCAGAGACTCAATGATTATAATTTGTCATTTGGATCTAAAATTGAACCCGAAGGAAGGAATTCTTCTCAAAAGTATATGAAAAATACAACAATTGGTAACTGAATTTGAAGAGGTTAAAGTCTTTCATGTTCTTTGGACATTAAATAAGAAAGCAAATCTCCAAGACAATCATATTTGAGCAGGAAATAATAGAGATAAATAGGGGGAGATTTGTTACTTTACCATCCCCTAACATCGGTGTTCATGACCTTGCTTTGATTCATGCTCGGTACAAAATTGACTAAGGTGAAAACCCTCCATCGTCTAAAGCTTGCGTTTGAAGACAAGTGGTAGTATGACCTCAGCACTTGGAAAGCTAACATTATCCAGGAATTACTATTTAAGGTTGAAATTGTTGATGGAATGATTCATTTAATTTCAATGAGTTTGGAGCACTGTCCTGCGAGGAAAATATGAGGGAATTGATGGCTAGCCCGATTGATATGTCCTTCAATGCATGATGGAATGATGAAACACAAGTAGTGGGCGATTGTGTAACTCTTTTGGTTTATCTGAATATTGGTTTAACAATAGGGACACCGTTTTTCAAGCCGAAACATTGTGTAAAGTGAAGACTCAAACTGTTCAAGGCACTATAGGTAAAATTTGGCATCTGGAGGAGTTTAAGGGGAAATTGAGAAGGGATATGAGTATGCTCATTCCCATAGGAATAAATCGACTTATAGTCAACCCTGGTTTTGCTGCAAATTGGTGCCTTGGAGCCGAGGATCATCTCTTGGCTTTGGAGAACAATTGCAACAAGGAGCATTGTTATATAGCTCACTATAGAGAAAGGTCCTAATCAATGAAATTGAGGTTAAAAAAGGCAAGAAACAAGAGAAGTTCATCTAAGAACATCTGCGGATATCTTTACAAGATCAACAACACTCTTCTTTATTTGAAGGTAAGCACTAAGAATTCAACAATATTTTGTTTGTTTGAATATCTACATACATGGAAGGGTGGGCTTACCAGGCCTAAATACCAGGAAGACCATCGTAGACTTTGAAATTTCAGTAGCCCTTGAACCTTTCTTCTATAGACTGTTAATTATTAGATATATGTCCATTGGAGGAAGATATAGGTTAAACCATTGCATAATGGAAAACCTAGGCGAGCAAAGGGAGTTGGCTATTAGGGATTTTAATAGTTTGCATGGCGAGGATCAAGAAGTAGTGATTAATATTATGCATAAGATCGAGGACACGAACAAAAATTTGGAGGATATTTTGGCACTACTAGATTTGGGGTGTAAATTTGACGTTTTCTACCGATGTATAAAGTCAAAATTCACTTTACACATCGAAAACACGTCAATTTATTGGGTTTTTAGAGACCATGCTTCAAAAATCTCCCCATGATGTTTCTTAAGCGACGTCTAATGTAACGTCTCTTAAGAAATGTTACATGTCGTCGCTTAATTGACGTCCCTCAAGCATACAATGGTTCAAAAAACCCTAATTTCTTATCATTTCTTAGGAGACGAGTACAAGCCGTAAGTATTTTTCTCTTTTTCGGTTAAAGTCGGCAAGTTTTAAAACATATTCGGACACAACATCTAATTAAGTTCTTTTATGGTTCTAACACATATTTAGGTTTTCTTTTTAGGTTTAATTCAGCAAGAATATTTCGTAGAATAATTTTGGAGGGTGAACTTTGATTACAGGTAAAAGAATTTGTGGATTAATGAGATTATACCTTGAATTAATTTATTTTCATTCAATTAATGATTTTTTTGTATCTCCTCTATTGGCACACACCCAAGGTTCGACATAAATCACACCAACAAAATCCCAAACACCGGCCCTTTTGGAATCACCTACGAATATATGACGTCTCACCTGAGGTATTAAACGGGATTTTAGGAACCAAATTTATACAGGGCTGAAGGGATGTGAACATGCATTCAACATATCTACTATTCATTCTTTTACTGTGCAGTTTAACATTACATCCATCATAAAAAATATATCATTCATAACATCATCATATTGGATTAACCATGTGCGACAAATACAAGCATTCATCACATTCAACACAAGCATAGAGTATTGCAACCAGAGTCTCTCGATAATATTATCATTGGAACAGTTTTACATTGATTGTGCGGTGCGCATCAATACTTAGTCTTCAACTACCCAACATTACCCAGCAAGACAATTACAAAACAATAGCTACTATTTGCCAGTACAAGCTTCTCCAAAAACAAACACTACTACTCTATCCTTAGATATCCTACATATTTATACATTAAAACATTGGAAGATCCCATTACAAAGTGGACACAACTTCTAACTAGTCTCTAACTAACTTTCGCCTTCTATGTGGTTTTGGGTCAATTGTTGAACTGTCATATGGTCCATCTCCGGTGCACTACTTCCAATATAGGTCCAAACACCGCTCCAATAGGCCCCCAATTCTCACCCATTGCTTGTTCCAAGCAACTTCAATTATTGCGTGATCCTCTTTGAGTATAATTCTTCAGTACAATAACACGGGTACTATTGTATAACACCTTTTGAACTAGAGTTTTTACTCTTTGGGAACTGTGTTCTGAACCTCGGTCTGAGCAGAGTTCCAACCATCACTCAACTTAGAAAAAATTGTCATCCCACCTCTTAGACATGCCTCAATGGTGTCCGAGCTCGTGACCTTCAGGACTCCCCACTTGCCAACCCGATGGTCAGTATTCTTTTGGTTACTCTAGTTGCTCCTGCCTGAAGCAACCCTTATTACTCGTTAGGATTCTTTCTATATTGTCACTCCTCTTTTCAGCAAGGCCATGACTTTCTGCAACAAACATGCTTTGGTTCTTGTCTTATTGTGACTCTACTTCATATACTGCCTACCTATTTTTTCTTCTTGGAACCTCTGCTTCGACTCTTGAATTTGCATTCTTATGCCAAAAATTGCAGCATCAACTCTTCAAAAACGAACAAAAAAAAACGTGATTGCTCTCGTCTACCTTCTGCTGCCTCCTATATAGCTGATCCCGATGTACTCCACCTTATATCAAAATGATTGCCTTATGTTTTCAATCCATACTTTGGTATCTGATGCTAATTCACTCTCCTTTCAAAATTTTGGTCATTGATTTCCTTCATGATGTCCACACGTGCTCTCTGACGCACTTCACTTCATGACTTCTTTTGCACCGCTGCCACCATATCCGTCAGATTTTGAAGTGTTTCCTTAGCCTTCGTGACTTTCTCCTTTACATGAGTTTCTTTATGTATGATGCCTTTCACTATCTACATGTTAAGCGGTGCTTGAATTTGCTTCCTTGTTTCAATGATCGTCTGCTTTATGACTTCTTGGATTGTAGCAAGATTCTGTATGAATTTGTATGCTTCATCTTGCGGTCCCTCTAGTTTCTACGAGATGTCCTACTGCTCGAGCCTCAACTAACTAATCTCCTACATTTGTTTCTTATTTTCAATGAGTGCATTTACCTTCTCTATTGCTAGCAAAGTGTTCATCTCTTCCATCATCTTCTATGCATTTTCTTTCACATCTCATATCTTTTTCTCTATTGTTTGCAGCTTAGTATCCTTGTGTCCAGATCTACGTATTTTCTTCACATTCCTTCGTGCACTTCTCCTTCAAGGTCTTGATTTTTTCTACTGCAATAGTGCCACTAGATCTCTATTCTATTTCTTGCCTTTGCTCTGGCAATGTGGTCAAAGTTTCCTTCACTTCCAAGTCCACAATCTTTGCTTGGGATCCTTTGATTACTTGTCCTACTTTAATGATTTTTTCCTCAAATGGGATATCCACCTCTAGTTGGTCCTTTGGAATTGTATTGTACAACCTTTCGAGTGCTTGATGTAGATTTTCATTTTCCTGAACCGCCTCTTCTTTTCTCTTTTCCTATTCTTCTTTCTCTTTCTGCACTTCTTGTTGCTCCTTGCACAACCTTTCATTTTCTTGTTGCAATACCATCTTCGTTATTATCCCATTGGCCTTCGCAATTAGTGTCAAATCTGCACGCAACTGAATTTCCCTTGCTACTCATGTATGTAATATATAAATCTCTTCATCTAGAACCTCATGCAATATTAAATTAACATAACTTACCGTTGCTGCGCTTTCTTGTATTTCCTGTGTAGGGAACTAAATGGATCCTACTGCTATCTTCACCGTTCTTTCAGTTGTTGATGTAACTAATGGTTGAGGAACCATCTCCCTTGGTTTTGAATTCCCTGTGTCTTCTTATCTGGATCCTCTGGTTGTAACTTTTGTTGATTCTACTGCTTGTCGCAATGCAATTAACTGCTCTTGCATACTTTTTTTTTATTTCCTCTTGCTTCTTCACTACTTCTTCCAATGCTTCTAAGTTGCTTCCCTTACTTGTTCTACTATCTTTTCTAGATAATATTCTGTCAGTGAATGGACAACACGATCCATTACAACCTTCCTATTCTTTCTCTACATGGAAGGGCATGCCTCTATCTGCTCCTTCCGCTTTTCTCCTACTTTTGGTGGGTCTCTTGTGCATTGTCTCCTACGCCATCATCTTGTCCAGGTTCACTATCTTGTTGTTCATCTTCTCCGTTATCTTGGTCTTCATTCGGTTCTTCTTCCAAATCCTCATTTTGCACTTCATCTTCCTTTTTCTTCTCTTCTTATGTTAGTGGCACTCTCCATTCATCCTCCCAATCATTTACAATGACACTGACATCTTCCTGAATAATGTTGGCAACTTATCCTTTCCAGATCCTGCTTTTCCTGAATGTACATGTGATGCATTCCATCTATGAAACACTCAATTCCTTTGTACATCTCCACTACATATGGCGTGATGCACGGTATTGAATTGATGACGTGTCGAATAGCATCATTGTATAAAAAAAATATGATATTGTTGTCAATCTGCCTTCTCTTAGTATTTGTAAACCACAAGTTAGCATACTTGGATACTAAACATGGTTTATGAGACTAGGCAAATGAGTATCAACCACGTGTAATGGAATGGATGCCTCTTCTCTTGTGCTTCTATATAGTCATCTAGAAAAAAATTTACTAAAAATATTGCCCAATTTAATTGTACGCCTTCTGCGCATTTCTCTGCCGCTGTTATGATTACTAATGTGACCTGATCCTTCCGAATCTTCCTGAATAGCTTGCAAGCTAACACTTGTGTTGAAAACCTCATTGTGTAATCTTTGATTCTTGGGCACATCTAGTCCTCACAGGCCCCTATGTGTACCATACTTTTGCTTCATCTTTTTCAGCTAGCTCTTTCTCTTGGTTCTTGTTTTTAAACAACATTGCGGGATCCTACCCTACTGTCGATAGCCCCATTATTTATGCAATCAAATTGCTATCGATGGACAATTCCATGTCCAACCATAGAAAAAACCCATGCACATAGCTCAACAATAGATGTACGTAGTTATTTACTTATTTCATTATGCCAAATTGTGGGATCTCTAGCAGATTCAATATGCCTTCCCGTTGCAACCCAGTCGCCCACTTCTATGGCTCTAATATAATTATCGGTGAGTTTGGGCTAGTTTTCCGATCCATATAGTTATCCTTTACTAGCTCCAGGAACTTCTCAACGATAGTAATGTTGTGATCTACATATATTAATTTTTTTATGGCTCCCAACAGAGTTCCCCAAATTGGGACGCCCTCCAGATCTCTAGTGTGTCTATAAGATACCTCGGCTGATTTTGCAAATTAATCGGTCTTGCATCCATCTTTATCACATGCATGCAATCCCTTTGATAGTTTGTTGAGGTGGATGTTGATGCTCCTTTCCCTGCTTTCGAACTTGATGCCGATGCTACGGCTGTTGACCCTGACACCCTTGTTGTTGGTACTCCGTCCTCTATTACCACATACACATTATTTATTCATGGATTCCTCTCCACTGGTGTTGGTATCGGTACTTTCGGTGCCATCTTTCTACTCCTCCATGGCTGGATTCGACTCGACTTGGCTCTATTTACTTCACTTTTAATTGCTCTAGTTCTAACTGATCTCAACTTGTGTCGAGCACTTGTCATTCTACTCGTGATTTTAAACCCTACTCTCAGCTGTCTTATCGGCCTTCATTCTCACTCTTAGATTCAATGGTACCCTAGATTCATGCATCATTGCCTAGATTCAGTCTTAAATCTGCTCAGTATTTTCTCCCCTTTCTAATTCAGGCTGGCGATCTCCTGCATTTATTACACTGCATCCCCTCACTTCGGGCATTACTACTCTCTTTAATGTTCACACTTGTGAAATGTGCCACCTTTTCCTTGAATTCCTTCCTATGCTATCCATATTTTATGTGAGCAACCTCTTTGCATGGTCCCTTGCTCTTTTTCTTGCGATGTGTTGCCTCCTACCTGCAACACCTCTCTCTGCAACATATTTATTATCTCTCTCTCTCTCTCTCTCTCTCTCTTTATTATTATATATATATATATATTCCAGTTTTTCCTTAATCATTGCGCAGAAAGACAAATGTCCCTATATAGTTTCAGCCGACTCCCATTCACAAATCCTTCTAGGATTTCCCCATTAAGTTTCTCAAGCTAAACATCCCCTGCTTTTGTGATGGACTTTATAACATAAGGACCTAACCAATGCATTCTGAACTTACCTGGATGTTTCATGAATTCGATATCATACATTATAACCAAGTCTCCTCTATTGAATTGGTTCTGCTTAATATTTTTGTCATGTTAGGATTTCTCGTGTGCTTTCTAAATCTACTGATGAAAACCTGTGACAAACCAGCCTTCCTCTAGTTCCATCCACTATGACAATCTCCTTTCCACTGCGCCACTATCTATTAGCTCAGATAGTGTATCAATGCACAAACTCGAGACAATAAAATCCATAGCATGATTGCTTCCTACCCATACACCAACTTGAATGGTGTCTATCATGCCAATTTCTTGGATGCCATCCTATAAGCCCATAATAATACAGGGATCCTGAAGTCCTAATCATCTCTATTTACATTATAAATCTTTGTTAGCACATTCTATAGGATCTTATTAAATGCTTTCATCGTGTCATTTGCTTATGGGTGATAAGGGGTACTCTTTTGTTGGTAGATCTGAAATTGTTCGGTCAGTGTTGCAATTGTCTTATTAAAAAATGGGTCCCCTGATCACTCATCAATATCCTTCGACACTCAAATTGGGTCACTACATTATTAAACAAAAACTGTGCAACTATTTTTGCCCTGCAATCCTTCATTGGTTCTGCTTTAGCCCACCTAGTTAAGTAATTTGTCACGGTGATGATGTATCTTGCTCTTGAACGCTTCGTAGGTGGATTAATAGGCCCCAAAAATTCCACCGACCACTTATAAAATGGTTGTAACATCACTTGGGGGCATCAAGGGCATCTCATCCCTCCTTGATGGTTTCCCCACCCGCTGACAGACATCGTAGGCATGACAATATTGCTTGGAATCCTTGTACAGAGTAGGCCACCAAAGTCCTGCAAGCAAAATATTTTGCACAGTTGTCTTCCTCGCATAATGGCCTCCTGCCACTCCTTCATGTGCCTCTTTCAAAATCATCGACCTTTCATGTTATAGGACAGATCGTCGTAGAATCCCATCTACGCCCATCTTGTACAAATTTCCTACAATCAACTGATAATATGTTTCCTTTACCACCAATTGATTTTTCTGCTCGATAATGTATCCTTCTGGGGCCACTCTTGTTGTTAAGAACTGTCTAATCTATGCAAAATAGTCATCCACCATATGAACTACAAACAAGTGTGCATATTGTAGACTATTGTCTAGGTTCCCTGCAACCTCTCCCGTCTCTATGCGTGACAAGTGGTCCAGTCCGGAGTTCAGCTTTCCAGGTTTCACTACTACTTCAAAATCATATTATTGGAACAATAGTATTCATCTGCATATATATCCCCCCAAAAATGTCTTATTGACTAGGTATCTCAATGCAGAATGGTCAATGTACATATTGAATCGTGAGCCCAATAAGTAATATCTGAACTTCTACAACATGTACACCATTTCTAATCCTTCGCGCTCTATAGTGGTGTAGTTATTTTCTACAGTTGACAGTTTCTTTCTTGCAATGCGATGTGATGATCCAAGTATCCTCTTGGTTGTGGAGCCTGATCTTCCTTATTCGTAGGTCATGTTTTAGCAGTGTTTGGATGCCAGCCCATGACAGGGGGATTTGGGAGGGATTTCCCCCCAAAAATAGTCTCCATGGGGGGTCTAGGGTGTGCGGCGACTAGTTTGGGAGCCCCCCCCTAGCGAGGGTTAGGGGGCAGCACCCCTGTAGCGAAAAATTTCAGAAAAAAATGTCTTGTAAAATGTTGTAATTTCATAGTCAAGACTTAGTCAATAATTGGTGATTTATGGGCCCATGGTATTGGGTGTTCCATACTATTTTCCCATGGTAATCGCTCTTTAAAATGAAGGCATTGTAATATAGTTGTGTATTGTAGCATTGTAAAGATATCTGATTGTGTGAGAGAGATTGTGAGAGAGTGAAGGGGAAGTTGTAGAGGATGTGTTGCAGGTTGTATCCCTTAATTTGTTGGATGGTATAATAATAAGGATTGGCAATTTTTGTGTGGACATATCCCATCTTGGGTGAACCACGTTATATTGGTGTCTCTCTTGTAATGTGTTTTATGTGATTTATATTTGCATCTTGTTTATTGTTATTGCTCCGCAATCATGTTTTTCTAACATATCCTTCCCTCGGATGTGCTCGTACTGCACCTTACGCTTAATGATGCATCCACATGTACATGAAACTCCTTTTTCCAATCTGGGAACACCAAGATTGGTGCAATCACCAATTTCTTCTTCAACGTATCCAAACTCTGCCAACATTCCTCATTCCATTGGAACTTGGCATCTTTCTTCAAGAGCTTCTCGAGTGGGGCTATGATCTACACATATCCTTTGAGAAAAAATTTATGATATCCGGTATACCCCAACACAACATGCAATTTTCACACCATCTTAGTTGGTGGTAAGTCCACTATCATTGCAATATTTGTTGGATCCACCAACAGTCCTTGTCTGCACACTACATGGCCCAACAAGATACCAAATGGTGGACAAAAATGCACTTTTTCAGGTTTAATGAAATTTGGTACTTTGTGCATTGATCCAACATCAAACTCAGGACCTCAATGTGATCCTTCAACAGACTAAAACCTGTACATTCATCCAGGTATACTTCTAAAAATTTGTGGATAAATTCTTTAAAAGATGCGACAACCAACCTGGAGAATATTGTGGGTGCATTATTTATCCCAAATGGTATAACAATATACTGGTAACACCCTCATTCTATTGCAAAATTAATCTTATGCCTATCCTCCTTCACAATCTTTATTTGATGGTAGTTGGAAATCCAGCAGTAAAGGAATAAGCTTCTTGTCCACCCACATTTTCCAGTACCTCATATGTAAATGGTGTAGGGAAAGGATCAATTAAACATGCATCATTCAGCTTGCGCATATCCATGCAGATTCTTATCTCGCTTGTCTTCTTATCCTGGAATACCATTGGACTAATCCACTCTTTTTTGTCAACTACTTCAATGATTTCTGCATCTAGCATTCTTTCGATCTCAGTTTTGACCTTGTCCTTATATCTTGGATTCAATCGATATGGTCGTTGTCTCACTAGTTTACATTTGGTGTTAGGGGGATTTTCATCTCTCCTAATTCTCCTGCAATAACCTTCATTATTGAAAACTTGGTAGGAAAAAGATTCTGGTATTCACGCAATAAGTTGACAATCTTTTCAACTATGTACTCTTCCAATAATCCCCTATATTGGCAAAATTCATATTCTCCTTGTTGCCATTGTTCACTGTGCAGATCTTTAATGTCTACCTGTAACTACTGGATCCCAACTCAATTTCTTTTTCTGTGTGTTCTTGCTCGGTCTCTGGTTTGTATGTTTCTTGGATTATCCTCCTCTTATCCTTCTTCATTGACATTGTAACATTCTGGGACTTCATGCACCGTAGGAGGTGGTTGGTCCACGGTACATAGGGGTCTTGACCCCATTATCTCTCCTAGTGCACAAATATTTGCTTTAATAGTTGTAAGATTTTATCTATTACTGGAACTTCATCTTCAAAACTGAAGGTTACCATAAAATTTTGAATCATCTCATCCCAAATTGTTGTACCTCTGCGCATCTCCATCTCGGTGTGCCGATTTCTTAGAATTGTGTCTAATGTGTGCACAAACCAATGTATCCATTCTTCCTTTGGCACTGTACCCCACATTTTAATACACTATGCAACATGGTCCGATGGACAATTCATCCTCGTGTATTTCTGCGTGGTATACACAAAACAAAATCTAATCTGCAGTATCCTCTTACACTGCTGCCACTTACCCATACTCTCTTTATGCATAACCCACCAGCGGGCGGGTGTCGCTTTCAGTGTGACCTTTAGTGTTAGTAATCTTTGTTGTTTTGGTATTTGTTGTTCAAATTTTGTTATAAACAACACTACATATGTTAAGCCATCATATTTTGGAGGATCACATACCTATGTCTCAATCCATCATAATGAAGTTGTAACTCGTGCACACTTTCTCATATGAACTTCATTCATTCTTTGGTGCGAATATTTGAGTGCTTCGTTGCACAAGAATTAATGTTGCACCAGCTTATCACACCATTTGCAATAGGATTCCCATAGTCCTTCATTCTAGAAGTCATGCTGTACAAGTTTTCCTGTTCTCCATTCATGAATGGCTCTACATACCTTTGTCCTTCTACTGAGTCCAACGACACGGTGATACTAAAATTGTCCCCTTCAAATATCATTTGTCTTTTCTTCAAATCAATTATAGCCCGATTTGCAAAATCCCATCCAAGTCCCAATAAAATATATGGTTTACTATCATTCGTAATTTCTATGACTTCAAAATCAGCAGTGCTGCATACCCCATCGACATCCATAGGTACCCTTTCCAACATTCCAATTGGGATAATTTTATGTTGGTTAGCCAATCTCATTTAAATATTGGACCATATCAACTACGACCTGCCCATCATTGTGAAAATCCTCACAGCAGATCTAAGAGTTGATGTATACCTCACAAGATAGAATTTAGGAATAAGATTAAGAGTGGTCAATGCAGTAAGATGAGCAACAGAATAATAATACAGTAGAACTCGGATAGAAGCAAAAATACTTCACACACACTAATTAATTAATCACAATATGGACAAATAAGTAGTACAATGCATGAGGATTCAAATGCCAAGGTGGAAATTCGAATTAGCCTTCATGGAGTGATCAAAACATCACTGGAGTGTCATCTGAGCACAACTAGAAGTCTTCATCATCATCAGTGGAGTCATCAATGCTCAAGTAACTATCAACCATCAGTCAAACTGAGTCTAACTGAGTGTGGTAGGTGTAACTGAGTGTAACTGGTCACTAACTGAATGAAGGAGGCTCAGTGGAGGGCGCATGAGGAGCTAACTAGAGTCAGAATGGGCAGTTCAGTCTTACTGGAGGTCTATCGGAGTGGTAAGGTCAGTTAAGAGTGAGTCAAGCCTAAAATCAAGGAGAGAACTCAGTCAACTGAAGACAACTGGACTGGTAGGTGAAGAAGAGCGCCTTTGTCAAGTGGATGGTGAGATGTGGGCGCATCACTAGCTAGGAGGGCTCAATCTGAGTGGAAATAAGCTCCCGAGTGCTGGAAGACTAGGGACTAGGTGCTGGAGGTATCAACCTGATGACTGGGCAGCATGCGGATGCATGCAGAATGCATGCAAGACTGAAAATGCAAAGGATGAAAATGCTGGTAGGACTAGGATGGAGTATAGGAATATCCTAACACCCCCCCTTAATCCATCCTGGGCCCTGGTAAATGAGACCAAAGGTCACCCAATACAATGAATAATAATAATAGTCAATAAACCGAGGAAATGGGGAAAACCTCATGGGAAAAATACCCCCCCTCAAAATAGACTGTAAGGCACACACAAAAATAATTGCTCCAAACTCAAGCAGGTGTGATTCTTGGTCATATGTCTGGAGGTATCTTCTTCTTGGGAAGAAGTGGATCATGCTCAGAAAGCATGTGCTTGTACTTGCTCTTCAGATTGAATGTGATGAGAACAAATCCAAAAGTATGAGGATGATCCTTGAACCTGTGATTCGAATCAGCTGAGGTAGGATCAAATCTATGAATGTGCAGATAGTCTTTTGTCTTCTCCTTCGAACCATCGTGGGTGAGATTATGCCAAAAAGAACCATCACATGATTGCTTGAAATCCAAATCAGATTTAAGACTTGAAGAATGGTTTCTTAAGATCTCCTTTCAACCAACAGGGGTGAGATCAAAACCATCATATGCATGAGAAATTATCCCAAGTCGTGATTGCTTAGAATCCAAATCAGATCCAAGACTTGAATCATGGTTTCTTGAGATCTCCTTTGAACCATTAGAGGTGAGATCAAAACCAGTAAGTGCATGAGAAATTATCCCAAGCGAATGGCAATGGTTTCTTGAGATCTCCTTTGAACTAGTAGAGGTGAGATCAAAACCATGATATGCATGAGAAATTATCCCAAGCAAATGGCAATGGCCATAGTCTTCAATAACCTTCTGAAAGCATGAGATAATGATCATATAGTAGTACATAAGAGGTGAGTGATCAAGGAGAGCGAATGCATTACCTCCAATGGCTGATTTTACCTCCAAAACATTCAATAGATCATGATACAAACCAACAGACTCTGGTGCAAGAGAGGATTTAGGACCTTCTGCAATTTCTAGAGTGTGAGCTGGCACAAAATTCGAAATAGAAGAAATTTGGAGCATGAGTGTAGAATCTGCAAGTTCTTCTTCTTTGTGGACAACTTCAATATGAGATATGTTTGATACTGGTTCATGATCAATGATATCATCAAGGAGGGCGAATGCATCACTTTGCTTGCTCTTGAAAGGGTTTGGACCAATCCCTTCATTCAGTCTGCCAAATCTTTCATCCAGATGGGCCCATATCTCTTTTGGAGATTCAACATCAATGTATTGGTGTACCATGCATCGAGGCATAGCAAACATCATGGTTGCACGGACATGGTCACCTTTATTTAACCAATCAATCTCTTCTTCGGAGGATTTGAACTCTCTTTCAAAACAATAATCAAAGAGACCATTTCTCTTCAAATGTGATATCATCTTTGGTTTCCATTCATCATAGTTGAATGGAGAAAGAAGATCATAGTTGAATGGAGGAGGATAGATTTCTTCTGAATACATGGAAGCTGTAGAAGACCTACAAAAACTATAGAAATATCTGCAACTGCTACTGCTGCAAAAGTGCAGAAACTGCTGCAACTGCTGACCTCGAAATCTTGATAATAACCTGCAAAAAACTCTCAGGAATGGAGACAAACAATACTCTCAACATGCTCTGATACCATGTGAAAATCCTCACAGCAGATCTAAGAGTTGATGTATACCTCACAAGAAAGAATTTAGGAATAAGATTAAGAGTGGTCAATGCAGTAAGATGAGCAACAGAATAATAATACAGTAGAATTCGGATAGAAGCAAAAATACTTCACACACACTAATTAATTAATCAGAATATGGACAAATAAGTAGTACAATGCATGAGGATTCGAATGCCAAGGTGGCAATTCGAATTAGCCTTCATGGAGTGATCAAAAGATCATTGGAGTGTCGTTGGATCACAACTAGAAGTCTCCATCATCATCATTGGAGTCATCAATGCTCGAGTCACTGTCAACCATCAGTCAAACTGAGTCTAACTGAGTGTGGTAGGTGTAACTGAGTGTAACTGGTCACTAACTAAATGAAGGAGGCTCAGTGGAGGGTGCATGAGGAGCTAACTGGAGTCAGAATGGGCAGTTCAGTCTTACTGGAGGTCTATCGGAGTGGTAAGGTCAGTTAAGAGTGAGTCAAGCCTAAAATCAAGGAGAGAACTCAATTAACTGAAGACAAATGGACTGGTAGGTGAAGAAGGGCACCTTTGTCAAGTGGATGGTAAGATGTGGGCGCATCACTTGCTAGGAGGGCTCAATCTGAGTGGAAATAAGCTCCCGAGTGCTGGAAGACTAGGGACTAGGTGCTGGAGGTATCAACCTGATGACTAGGCAGCATGCGGATGCATGCAAGACTGAAAATGCAAAGGATGAAAATGCTGGTAGGACTAGGATGGAGTATAGGAATATCCTAACAATCATTTCCAACATTTGCTTAGGCAAGACATTTACATCTGAACCTAGATCTAAGATTATATAATCCATATCATAATCTCCTATCTACGCACTCAGGAGGAATTCCCTATTAGTCCTTCTATCGTGCTGCACCTGATTAACTGCAACATGTTCCCCTTTCTTGTGTACAATGATCGATCATTTAGTGTAATGTGCTTAGAGCAAACTGATCACTTATCAATTTGTAAGATCCCAACTCAAATTTGATCTTAATTTACTTCACTGTTGGTTTACTTCTGCCTAATCTAATAGGTAACTTGTTGATTTGTTGGCAATATTATGAGTGAGTAATTATTGTTCAGTATTGTTTGCATTTCCCATTCAATTAATACCATAGCATGAACCAAATAATAACAATATTGAGAATAGAATTACTTCAAAATGTTAAAAAATAACCATACATCATAAGTGGGACATATCTGATCTTAAACGATGTGGAGAGTGAACTGTTGATGTTAACAATAGTTGCTATAAAGATTTGAATAGTGATGAAGGTTACAATCTCACAAGAAATCCGACTTCTGTCCACTTTGACTGTTGTGTTTGGTTGGAGTATTTAAACAAACATTTGAACCCTTTTCACTGTGACTGACCACCAATTATCAGACCTTTGGAAGCATTGTAATGTACTCATACGTTCTTGTTTGAAGTTGTGGTTCCAAGTGGAAAGGATTTATATTCATTACTTATAATATTAATGCTCCACAATAGCAAATCCAACCATAAATATCAGATTCAAATAAAAAAACTCAGGTCTATATATTTCATAAAATAAAGTGTTTGCATGCCTGGAAGATGAGGTCAAGAATATTCGAGTTGTGTAGACCCAGATGCCCATACCATTGTAATAAGGGATGTGCCTTCAATTGATAAAGAACAGTGTAATATGACAATCATGCTTTTCTTGAAGCCTTGGGACAATCCACGTGCTTTTATGAGAGAAATCCCTAGAAGGATATGATGCCTTCGTTGAAGTTTATTGTTGGTCTCTCATGCCATGTCCTTACACACCTTTCATGCCCTTACCCAAGTGTATGATTGTGGCCCTCTTCTCTATTCTAGGGCACGAGTGTTCAACAATTAGATCGTAGCTATGGTGAAGGAGATCACGTTGCCTCAAGTAAGAAGGTATGCATGAGGTCCACGCACTCTAGGGAAACTCCAACATGATTGTTATTTTATGAAACCACTGACAACATATAAACTTGATCTGTTGTTATCACGTGAGGGATAAGGTCAGCCTTTAATGCTCACGACTTTCCCAATATTCCACACAATTGAGAGAGAGAGAGAGATTGTTGATAATTATCACGCCCTCAACAAGAGATCACACAATTGTTGGAAAGAGGTTGGTTGTTCTACACCTATGAGGAATGCACCCTTGTTCACGAGGAGAATTGCTATCCCAAAATCAATGAATGCGCCCATCTGTCAAGGAATTCAATGATTCCCACGACTTCATAAATAAACAAGCAACATATGGAAGAATAGTGTGTCCCCTACTAGATAAATGTGCCCTATTTGCAATGATCTCAACCTCTACTCCAAACTCCAACAATCTTGTCTTCTTATAGCACGGATGATAGATTTGTATGATCTATCCAAGAAATTGACTAGGACGGATAGATTTCACTGTCGAAACCAATGTTGGCCAGGGCAGTGTGCCCTAATCCCTAAATGGCTCTCATATCTCTTTAAAACAAATCTCAATGATCAATAATAACAATGGATACCAAGTAACTCACTTTATCCTTCTTTTATAACTTTGACATTGCATGCCCTAAATTTTGTATACCTAAGTTACTTTTCTATTTTATTTTTCAGTTGAGTTGCATGCATCTCACTTTTTGCATGCTTGCATGATTTTGAGCTATGGCTCACATGCTCTGCATGTCAGTTGCTCCAGGTTCATCAAAATGGAACATTACACAATTCTAGGGAACTTTTAAAGAAATTTCTCAAGGTACTTACCTTCTCTTCTAGCCCCTTGGGTATGGAAGAAACATATAATGGAGGCATATTGTATACCTACTACAATGATGATGCTTCGAAGTCTGGCCTCAACAAATCCTGTCTTTCTTGCTTTCATGTGTCTTTCTTCCTTTGTGGGTCAAACATTAGTGTTTTTCCTATATCTTTTCTTACCCAGTGTCTGGTACATAGTTCTTGTTCTATCGTATCAACTCTGATCTTGGTCCCTCCTCGCGTGACCACTGCTATCCTTGACTGGTCATCACGTTCTTTTGCCGCGATCATTTGCACATTGTTGTTCTTATTTGGATTCAGAATCTGGTTCTAGTTCAGTTTTGGAATTTGATTCAGGTTCGGTTCATTTTCTGATTATGATTTGGATTCAGATTAATATTCGGATTTGGATTCTGGATCTGATTTTGGACCTGATTTTTCCTCTACTACCATTTTGCGACCAAGAGTGGGAAATGTTTTGTCACATGATCCAATTTTTTACAGTATGTACACGTCATGCATGAATTCTAGCGATCCTATACAAAATGTCCTTGTTGACCACATTTATAATAGATGATTGGTTCTCTGCCTCTTCCAAATCCTCCTTAGCCACAACCTCTAAATCATTAGTGACCCCCTTGGTTGAAATCCATCGAAGCATTATTATGCTGTGTCACGCCTTCTGACATGACTTCCCCTTGCACCCTGCATGCAACCATGTATGCATATGATGTGTGTTCTCTCATAAGATCTAACACGCGACAGTCTTTCTCATCATGCCCCACCTATTTGCAAAAATTACAAAACAAACTTCTTGGAGTACTTACATATTTCTATCAAATGGGAGATACATGGGGAGAGTGGAGTACCCTACAAATATCACACCATATACCTCCCCTTGTATGCAAGGGGTTTGGATGTCTTGTTTCCAAATAATCTATGTATGTCAGACATTCATTCTTATGGTGATCCTCGAGCCTATAGTTGCTACATCATACTTCTTCACACTTCTCTCTCCCTTTTGACATTTCCTGCAATTGGATTGTCAGCGCAACTAACTGTGTCTGGACCTGATCCATCCCTGTGTTGCTCTCTCCTACTGGGGATTCTTCCAACTTGATATCTAGTTCTAATTCATTTGTCTTCTTTGTAACCTTCTACTATGTCAATGGGCCACGTATATGTGGCAACAACCCCACAATAAACCACTCCTTATGTTGTTCTTCTAGAATTTGAAATTTCACCTTATCCATTAATGCCTTGAATCTTTGTTCAAATTCCCAGAATAACTTAGTTGACAACTATCTAATTTCCTTTAACTCGGTGATATACTGTGACTCAGACTTTGGCTTCTTAAATTCTTTTATCAATGCATCCTTGATCTCTCCAAAAGTTCTAGTTGATATGGTGGTCTGATACTTCATATACCATGTCATTGCGCGGTCCCTGAAAGTGGTCACCAACTATGCCAGCTTCACAGCATCGACTTGGAATTGCTTCGCCTTTCATATAGCCTCACATACAAACAAGTATTGATCTGGATTTTCCGTCCCCACCCCATGGAATACAAACAATATTAACGTAGGGTCTTTCCCTGCCATCATATTTTGCACAGTACCGTTGCTTAGTGTTGCAAGCTGTGTTTGACTAGCCGAATTACTCACGCTACCTTAACTACTATTACTATTGTTACTAACTAGGAATATAAAATTTGGACTTCTTACCTTAGATATTAGGGACGTGCACAAGGTTGTGGGTTCGACGCAAATACCGAGATGAACAAGACTACCTCCATATGGATGAAGCTTCTTGCCTTCTTCTTTCTCTGATTCCGACACACCTTCAAAATGGATTCCTATGAAGAAATTTCTTTCTTAACTGTCACTGCACTGCTCCACTACTTCAGTCGTAGTCCTCTTCCTACTGTCTTTCCTAAACCTTTTTCCTCCACGCAGCAATCCCGTACCTTCTACTATCTCTTCTTCTTCTCTTATCAACATCCTTAGCTCATCCTTTCTTCATTCATTCCTGCTCCCTTCATTCAGATCGTTCTTTGGTCATCCCTCAGTTCCCAACTATGCACGTAAACATTTAGCTTCTGTGCCGATATGATGCCAATATCATCATTCCCTTCTCAGACAATATCATCTTAATCCAGGTACTCAACAAATTCAAGTACCTTCCACATGGACCCTTAAAGAATTCCTTCGCAATGACGTTGTAACACTAATTATAGCCTATCACAAATTCTACAACATGCCCTTTCAAGATGTTATCCAACCAATAGTCTAGTGCACATGATATAGTGTTACTTACAGTGTTAACTAACTGGATCTCTTCAGGAGCCCAGTCCCTCGAACCATCAGTGTTATATCTTGGGTTTGATTCAACCAAATTATCAACCACTCCATAGGAAGTATAGGAAAATCATAGAAGAACCATTCATACAGGTCCCTGTAGATGCACCTCTATAACTAGTCTACTTCTTTGAATCAGGGGTTCTTATTCCATTTGTTGGCACAGGGTTAAGGAGCAGAATTTTTTGTACATTCAACAACAAAAGGGACAACGACAAGGGTAAAAGGACCAGTCGCGAAGCACAATAAGTCGGATAATGCATAGTAGTTAGTAATTAGTTAATTAGTTAATGAGTCACTCTGCGAAGTGGACCAAGTGTAACGACCAAGTGAGCTTATAAATAGGAGTAGCATTGTAAGCCTAAGGGTATATTTTTTATCGCATCTGATTGTATCTTATTTGATCTTACCTTCGACGTCTTTTGTGTTTTTTCATCTTGATTTTGATCTGCAGATTTGACCTGGTATTGGTTCTACATGTGTGTATCCCTGATTCTGTGATGTGTAATACATACTGATGAGTAATGTGAAAGATCGTTTTGTCTATGTCTTTGTCTCTTTTAACTTGTCGTAGTGTGATTGAATATGTGTCATCGTAGTATAATTGAATGTATGTTATTGCAGCATGGTTGAATATGGTTTATGAATGAATCTGTAATGTCGCAGTTGTGTTATGTATCTCATATCGGTTAGATATGCTTCTATAATCTGTTATTGCATAGATCTGGTAAGAATGTTCTGCTGTGAATGATGATTATTTAGACCTCCGGGTCATATTGTGATTGAATGCGAATGATGCATGTTATCTTATATCTGCGGAAACATGGTTCCTGTAGCCCCCCTTAGATATCTCGGGTGAGACCTTACTCGCTTTGCGGGTGTTTCTGGAAATGCTAAACCCTTTCTGGGCCGATATCTATGGGAGATTGAGTTGAGTTTTGTTGACAATTGTGCGAAGTGAATCCCTGCCGACAGATCTGTGTCAACACCATTCTCTATCAAACTGGTACTCCTTTTGTTTCATCCAATCTTCTATTTATTCTCTCATCAGTCTCCATAGAACCATTAGTAAAATCTCATGTCCCTTCAGGCGCAGATCCTGGTTCTGGAAACATAACCATTTGTTGGCACACAGGTAGACCCAAGGTTTGACATAAATCACACCAAGAAAACCCGAGACACCGGCCCTTTCGGAATCACATGCAAACATATGATATCTCACCCGAGGTATCAAAGGGGACTGCAAGAACCAAGTTTCTACAGGGCTGAAGGGATGTGAACAAACATTCAACAGATCTACTATTCATTCTTTTACTGCACAATTTAACATTACTTCCATCATAACAAATATTATATTCATAATAGCATCATATTGGATTGATCATGTGTGGCAAATACAAGCATTCATCACATTCAAGACAAGCATAGAATACTGCAACCAGAGTCTCTCAATTGTATTATCATTGGAACAATTTTACATAGCTTGCACGGTGCGCATCAATACTCGGTCTTTAACTACCTAGTATTACCCAACAACACAATGACAAATTGATAGCTACTATCTGCCAGTACAAGATTCTCCAAGAAAAACCACTAATACTCTACCCTTAGATATCCTACATATTTATACATCAAAACATGGGCGGAGGCTGTTACAAAGTGGACACAAATCCTAACTAATTTCTAAGTAACTTATGCTTTGTACATAGTTTTGGGTCAATTGCTGAACTGTCATATGGTCCATCTCCGATGCACGACTTCCAAGACAGGTCCAAAATCACTCCAACATCCTCGTAATTTGATAATGTATTTTATTGAAATAGAGAACAATGTCAGATGATCATGACCCCCAGTTTGCTAGTAGATCCAAACAAATTGCTGCTATGCAAGCAGTTATCAATTCTGTATATAGTGATAGAAGCAACCAAGATAATTCAAATGATCAGAATCAATACTTTAATGTTGAAGATATAACCAATGATGGAAAATGTTATTTCCCTTGTACGCAATGGAAGGGGATAAAAAGAAGAAGGTTTGTTAGGGAAATAACCAGGAAACATTGCTTTCAATATGGGCACTTGGAAGGTGGGAGAGAATATCATCTCCTGGTAAGATATCAAAAAAATTATTTATTTTCTCATTTGCAATACTATTATTATTGATGTCTATTTCAATACTAATTCGATTTATTTTTCCATAATTATTGCATAGACTAGAGCACCAACACTTGGAAATTGAGTCGCTACAATTCATACTAGAGATGGTGAGGGTGACGACATTGAGGTTGACACAATAGAGGAAAATGACCACAACCTTATTGAGAATGAAGGGATAAATAGGTTTATCAATGACACATTTGTTGCCATGGATGAGAATGCAGTTGCAGACGAGATCTATGAAAACATTCACGATGTAGCTCTTATAGTTAACTTTAAGGTCATGAATGGTATTTCAAACACAACAATGACATAGTTGTTAAGGTATGCAAGATTTATACATTTGTAATTGAAATTGGACGTTGTTTTTTATTTATCATTGTCATATGTAAGCTAAGATTGTAATTACGATTGTCGCATTAATTTTTTTTGTTTAGATTGTTAGGTGATACTCTTCTACCACCATCAAATACTTTACCTCGCACATACAGAGAAATGTGTGTCATCCTAAAAGATATAGGAATGGAGTATAACACAGTTGATGCGTGTCCCAATGATCATGTCATATACTACAAACAACTTGCATCAAGGAGTGAGTGCCCTGTCGCACTGGTTTTGCTTCAAACATAAGTAATATATTAACAAAGCAAGGTGATTTCGGTGGGGATAAAACTCACGATTGGCATATATTTATGAAGGTATGACATTTTTCAAGTTCGATTATTTTATTATATATACATGTTTGCAATTAATGTTTATCTCTATTTCAATTATATGTAATGATCTATACCTTATTTGTTAGTAATATACATTATGTCCTTGTTGCAGTATGTTCTACCTATAGCTCTGCCTAATAGCTTTGAAAACAACATAAAGGAGGTTATCTATGATCTTGGAAAGTACAAGAGGTATGTATAGAGTTATAGTTGAATTATTGATTGTATAGTCAATACTTTCTTTGCTTTCCTTATTTATATTAATGGTGATACATCGATTTTTTTTCATTTGTAGGTGGTTGTCATCTTATAAAGAGATACATAAATAATATATCAAGTATTGGAAAAGAGAAATTCCCCAACTAATGTGTGAGATGAAAAAGTATTTGCCTCCAACATTTTTCAATGCACATGAACACTACCTAATATACCTGGTGGAAGAGATTGAAATATGTGGACCCGTACACATAAGGTCAATGTGGTTGGTGGAGAGGCACTTCAAAGCATTGAAGGGATTTGTTAGAAAAAGAGCATGTGCAGAAGGCTCAATGGTTGAAGGATACATGCTATATCAATCCACTATATATTCTAGTGAGTACTTACCCCAAATAGTGGGTGATATGGATGTGGCGCTCCTTTGGGATGCCAATTCGACCAACAAATTGAAAGGGGAGGTGTTGTTGGTGAAAGGTAGATGGAGAAAAGTGAAAGGTAAAATCTTAGATTGTATTTTATGTCTCCATAAATGCTTTTGGTAGATTGGTTAGTAGTTTGGTTGTTTAACTATTTTTTTTCTTCTAATTGTTATGGGTAGTATAGAGTGGGGTGCAATTCATTTTTATGTTGCAAATAATCTTGATTGGATGAAGAGATGGATAAAAAATGTGAATAAGTTTACAGTGCCTTCTCATGGAATAGGGGGCAAGATGATCATAAAAGCTTATTTGGATCATGATATAGATATAGCATATGGTGCAAAAGATAGAAATGTAAGCAATATCTAACTTTAGGTTTTATATTTCAAATCCCATAATCATTTTTTTTCTTGCAAATTTTATTATACATATACTTACCAAATCCTGACATTCCATTTTTAACATGTTGAGAATGCGGGTGAAACATCATAAGGCTATCTGGTGAAATGGAAGAAAATATCGCACCAAACAATTGGATGACAAGAGGAAAATATGTGATAGCGGTATAAATACAAATTTTCAAGTTACTAACATTTCCCAGAGGGGTGATAGACATCCGGTCACATCATATTTTAGGTACTATGGATATTTGGAAGACATATTGGATATAGAATTCAAATCCTTCAAAGTGGTTCTGTTTAAGGTTAGGTGGTATAGATTGTTGTTGCAAGGTGATGAAAGGACAGTTATTGATCATGACAATGGATTTACCATGATTAATACTAATAGGTATGATCCAAATACAGATCCCTATATACTTCCAAGTCAATGTGAGTAGGTATTGGTTTCAGAGGTACCAAGTAGAGAAAGTTGGTATTTTTTTTATAGATTTGATCCAAGAGGACGACCCATAAAGTATACTTTGCTTGAAGATCAATATGGCCATGATCAAGAAGAATAAGAAGATCCAGATGTTCAGGATCAAGAAGAAGAATATGTAGGGGGGAATCAAGTTTATTAGACAATCATTGGCTCACATCTCGATGATGATGACTATATCCATGATGACTTAGCACTAGATGTTGCAGATGCTATTTTGGAGAATCCTTACAATGATTCCGAAGGGTTGAATACAAATTTCGATCTTCATGACTCGGTTGTTGACTAGGATGAATTTCAAGATCAATCTGATATGGAATTGTAAAAGATCTTGTCCAATGGGTGTCTCCTTAACAATTATGATTTTTTTATTCATAAGCATGGTTATGAATTTATATGGGACTCTTTTATCATTTTTTTACATGCAAATCCGATTCAATTTCTTGTTTTGTACATCATATACTTGCTCCCTTCATTTCCTAAATCATCAAGTCATATTTGTATTGTGCATTTTTATGTCTAGACTATTGGCATCATGCATCGTGTCTTTCTGTGAAACATGCACATACAAGGCTTGCAATTGAGTTTAGAATATAAAAATTTAAATCAATACATGATATCCAATCCTCATCTTAAATGTCAATTGGATTCCATCCATTGAGAGTAAGGTTTTGATTAGGTATCTAATATACAAGCATAAAATAATTAACATGCATTTCTTAAAATTCAAATAAATTTGCGTTGATATTTAAGAGAGGGTGGCATAAATATTTTTATTCTTCATTAATTCATTGAAGAATAAATTTGGAGGCCATTCTACAAAATATATATGTCGATAGAAACACTATAACAACTAAATTTAAAGAGAAAATGTGGTATGATAAAAAAATGAGAGTAAGAGAAATATAGTGCACTATAAATATACTTATCCATAGTTTATGTTTATGTCAAATCCATAGTTTATGTTTTTCAAGGTTGACTTATAGACCATGATCATTATAGAAAAAAGGTATCAACCTACATTTGAAATATTGTGACTATGTGATATAATTAAGGTCAACCCTCACTTCAACCCAATTTTCGTCATAAACATTTTCAATTCCATAGTTGGAGAATTGTAGCTATAAATTTGGACTCTAAACTTTCAATGGTAAATGTGGTATGCTAAAAATAAATTGCCATAATCTACAAATTCAACAACTTTGAAATGGAAAACTTTTAAGACTTAGTAGGGATTTTGAAATGGCAAACATCCATCAATACCCTCTATCTAAAGGAGTTCTAGAGAATAAGGAACCATTTTGGATTTGATCCAGAGGAGGTAAATACATTTTTTCAAATTGTTTTCTAGCATGTTATTACAATTGATTTAGGACCTTATCCCTAAATTATTTGGATCAGGATACCATGATAACAAATTTTATGCAAAATATTTATTCCCCAAAATTCAAATTAGGGATTGCACTAATGAATATGATGAGAATGAATCCACTAATTTATCCACAAACATAAACAACTTAAATGATATTACATATCTAAAAAATATTTTCAATGTTGAATCATGAAACCCCAACATTACTTGCGAGAATAATTTTTTTTATATTCTTCATGCATGCCATGATGAACCGAATGGAGATCATTTTGTTGCAAAAATAACAACTCTCCTTCGAACCATTAGACAAGTTGGGCTTGGAATTTGTGGGACAAATTGAACTTCCTTGCAATCAACATCATTATATTTTGGGATACACATATTATCTTAACAATTAGTTGAGTTCAAAGTGTTTCCAAATGCAAAAGAATACAAGGTATTTGAATTTTTACATGAAAATATCTTCACCAAATTTAGCGTTCCATGGGAGTTAGTGACAAATCATGATTCACAATTCACTTCACAACTATTTCAAAGTTTGGCTTGTTATCAAAACATTCATCATAGGAATACTAAATAGTACCATTCATAGGCTAATTGGAAAGTTGAATTTATAACAACGATCTTAAGAACATTATTACCAAGACCCTCAAATTCCACTCCCTAAAGAGTCATGTTATCAATGTCTTGCCATTGCACAAACATATGGTTGGAGCAAATTTGTAAACTGGGACTAACCAACAAGGATAGTGAATTAGATGAATTAAAAATAAGAATTGGATGTGAAAGGTTGGTATGTGATGGATTAATGATGAGATCAATTGCAGAAATTTTAATTAAACATATTTATGTATTATTACAAGTTTAAAAATAATTATTGATTTTGATATGAAAAATTGTCATGCATGAAAGTACACACATATCTTTAGATGTGGGCATAGGGTCATCCTTTTAGAGTGGAGAGTGGACATCATGTAAAAAAATGTGATTATGGAGAATTTATTGCATTTGATCAAACAAATTATGCAAGTTTAAAGGATACAAATCCAATAGAAGGATACAATTGTGCCTTTTGCAATTGTTACGCCTGGTCACGAAAATGATGATGTAAATGTAAATGGTGAAGTGAATGTGAGTGATCACGTTTAATTAAAAGTGTAGTGATGTGAAGTATTCATTGTACCCTTAGTTGTTTTTTTAATAAAAATATATGAATATGGTGGTTTCATATTTAATTTTGTGAATTTAAATCAATGAAAGTTGCTAACTCATAGTTATATTTTAATGAACAAAAAGCACCCAATGTTTGGCTCAACTGATGGGAATACAAACATAAACAAAGTTTAGGTGTTTTGATTATATAAATACCTAATATCCAATATCTATATTGTTTTTCTTTGATAACTTCAATGACCAGGTAACTGATGTGCGCACGTGCGTGAGTGTGTGTGTGTGACTAGGTAATTGATATGTTTATTGATATGCAAAAGAATACAAGGTATTTGAGTTTTTATATGAAAATATATTCACCAAATTTAGTGTTCCATGGGAGTTAGTGACAAATCATGATTCACAATTCACTTCAAAACTATTTCAAATTTTGGTTAATTATCACAACATTCATCATAGGAATACTAAATCGTACCATTCAAAGGCTAATTGGAAATTTGAAGCTATAACAAGGAGCTCGAGAACATTATTACCAAGACAATTTAAACACAATTTTTTTTTTTTAAATTCAAAAGAAAATATAAAATTTGTATTAAAAGGTCTGCAAAAATGCAGAAGAAGTAACAAGTG
This sequence comes from Larix kaempferi, assembly GCA_027924585.1. NCBI lineage: Eukaryota > Viridiplantae > Streptophyta > Pinopsida > Pinales > Pinaceae > Larix > Larix kaempferi. Next base: position 21,358,874 of record BSBM01000767.1, on the reverse strand, counting down.
CATTCACTATGTCCATCCCAATTCTCCTGCTCTAAGAAAGTGGTTCAGAGCTATTCTATCAAGAGTCTCTATATCATGGCTTTTATACTTCCAGATAAAGCAAAAGGTTCTAGAGTAAATTCTTCAAAAAGTACCAAGGATCAGAACACAAAAACACTTGATCATGAAAATAACTAAACTTGGGCTTCCCTGTTAGCACTATCATTTGAATTCACAGGCTTGAATTCTTCTCCTTGGTTCTTTGTGTTGTCTTTCTTCCCCTCTTCACCTTTAGAAGCAGCTTCTTCTTCACTGTCCAGTGGTGACAGGTTTAGATCATGTGTTATGAAAGGCCTCGGAGATGATTCTTCCATGGAGATAGTTGGAGTTGGCTTGGTATTACTGCCTTCAATCACTTAACACATAGCGTTGCATTTGTCCTCAATTTTCTGCTACTTGGATTTCATTTCTCCAAGAATTTCCAGATTTTTCAATTGTTGGGTTGACAAACTATGAACCTGAATTTGAAAGGATAGTAGACTCGACTCTACTTCTTCTTCCTCGTGGCTGGCTTCTCTCACTGAAATAGGATTCACTTGCACAAATCCTTTCATCTTGCAATCCATTGCTTTGGCGGATATGAATTGGCCTCTTTGATGGATGCACCAGAAGCACTTCAATTCCTTGCTTCCAAACTTATTTCTCTACCCATCCATATACATGATACATGTCGCAACCATTGATTGGGTTCTTAATAAGCCCCTTCCCTTGCTACTGGATCGAACTTCCCATCATTTCATGTATTGGAATATTTTCCATCTTGATCTCCTTCATGTGATTTAACATCACATTACATCCTTCTCTGTAATACCCTTCGGTTTATCCCCTAGACATATGTTGTGGTTATTAGTTGTGTTGTGATGTGGCACGAGGTGTTGAGACTATGGTTTGCACAATATTATTGTTGTTATTATGTTGAACATTATTAATTAAGAAAATAAGAATATCAAATCGACCAATGCCACGAAAAATAGTATGAGGAACCATGATTTTATGAGCAAGGGGTTGTGGAAAAAGTGTTACCTTGTGTTATGACCTATGTGGATGTGATACACCCTTCTTGTGGACTTGGTGGACCCTTTCAATTTATGCACCCCCATGTGCTATGCTACCCCTTGGTTTTTATTTTATTCTGTGATTAATTTTATTTGGAGTTAGAGTTTTTTCCCTCACATAGTGCGCCCCTCATGAAAAATTGTAACTCCCACCTTGATGAGGACTCTTACTCTCCCCTCTAATGTGCCCTATTGAGAAGTATAACTCCATTTTTTCTAATTTGGGAATGTAACTCCTCCCTTGTGTCTCCCTCTCTCCCCCCAATTCATTTTGCTCTTGGGAAATGGGATTTGGGTGGATGGGAGCTAGTCTCTCTTGTTGGTTATGTATGCTCTTGGATCTTGTTTTTTCTATGGTACTGGTGTGATTGGTTTTGGTTTCTCTTGAAATGAGTTTTTACCGGTTGGTGCACCCTTGTTTAGCATGTGCCCAAGTTGAGTTACTCTGAAATTGCCATTGTTTTTTCCTGGAATTGCCTCTGGAGGTCCTGGATTGGAAGTGATGTGGAATCCACTTACCATTGGATTTGAGGTTGGACTGATATATTTATGAATCTTTTGTCCTATAGCCACTGGAATTTACCTGGAGTGGAATTCGAGGAAGACTTTCCATTGGGTTGTGGTTGGACTAATTTCTCCTGAAAACTTTGTCCTAGAATTGCCACTGGAGATCCTGGATTGGAAGTGATTTGGAATCCACTTTCCATTGGATTGTGGTTGGACCAATGTTAGATGGTTTTTTTGGTTGAGTTCACTCTTTCTTTTGGCATCATGTTTCCGCCTTGGGGGTGACCATTGCAAAGTGATTTTTTGGATTGCATTGTGTTTATGGTTGGGTGGAACATGGCACGGTCGATTTCGGTTGCGTATTTTGCAAGATAAGTACTTTATTTCATGTTTATTTGAATTACTTGGATTTGATATGATTATTATATGGTTTCACATAAAATGTATTAGAAAATATATGAGCTAATTATGGAAGAAATCTCTCATAGATTTTAGTTACATTGTGCTACTAGTTTTTGGGAAAATAAGCTAACTAGATTTTGGTATTTTGTGAGCAAGTGCTTGAGAAAAATGTTTATTTTGAACCTCTAATACATATCTGAAAATTGTGCCTATTTTATTTATATTATGTGTACTTTTATTGTTCAATAGCTTATGAATGATTGGAAACACCTCTCTACAGTGTTTCTAGCCTCTATTCGAAAACTAGTTCACCGGTTGGGTTGTTTTATGTAGTTTCGAGGCTTGGCATGTGAAATATTTGAGAAAATGCCTGAGTTAAATAAATGATATTAGATATGATAATTACACTTAAAATTTATGAATAAATGTGTGCAAGAGTTCCTAGATAGTTCTATATTTGCTTATCGAAATCCTAGTTTTGTTTCCATTCACTAGCTCCTTCGAAAGAATTGTTTTAAATGGATTTATAACTTTGTATGAGAAGTGTTTGATGAAATTTTTACATGATTTATACCTATGACAAGAATTATAATACATGGTATTTATAATTGGAATGGATTCCGAATGACTCTGCAAATTGTTTATTCATTTATCTTACTTGATTCCTCAATTTCTAGCCAATTTGGAGAAGTAGATTTAGAAAGTTTGAAGAATTAGTAAGAGGACTATTTATGAGCGGAAATATAAATCCATTTGGATGTAGTGTACCTATGATATGATTTCCAGGAGCTACAGTATTCAATACTTTCTTATTTTTTGCATTTGGAAACTAGAAACGAAACTAGCTTCAAATCGGTGGAAATTGGTAACTAGTTTGTAGATTGAATCTATGTTTTCGTAATTTTTTGAATGTACAACCATATGATATATTTTTGGTACTTTAATTTTTTTGTAGAATTTTATTTTCCATATCTTTACCCTCGCCTCTGTGTGCTTTGGAACTCAATACAATTGATTGGGTTAAATTCCTAGCAGTGTTTATTAACTAGTTGCACTAATTTAGCTTGAAAGAATCATCGTTTATGTGAAAGGATCTGACCTGCAAATGCAACTTTATTTGGATGTATGTTCATGATTAAATATATGTATAATTTTTTAGGTTCACTTTTTGGTTCATTGGCATGGTTGTCTGTTGAATTCGTGCAAGACTAGTTGTTTGTGTTAAATACTAGTTAACTAGTCTTGTGGAGTAATTTTCGTAATTGTTTTGTTTATTTAATTGAAAAATGATAATTAGGCCTTATTTACATGATATTAGGTGTTAATTATCCATTGTGATTGATAAATGATGATTAGGTGATAAACAAATGAAGTTATGTTAAGTGTCGTCAATTATGCGCTAAGTGTCGCAATTAGTTCACTAATTACTAGTTAATCATGATTAAGTGAAAATGACCTTTTTAGATGCAAGTGAAATGTGTTATGTCTTGGGATGGATGCATAATGATGTTAGATAGTGTTGGATAAGATTTTCCAACCTTGGTTCAATTTTCTTGATCAGTTATGAATTTTATTTTAATTATCGATATTTTGTCATAATTAAATTGTAGAAAATGAAATTAAATATTTATAAAATTATTCCGTTGTGCTAAAATATTCTAATTAGCCCTATAGAGATAATTGTATGTCCCTAAGACCATTAGATAGCCCCGGGGGACATTACAGGTGGTATTAGAGCTATGGTTCCAACTCTGCAGATGTTGGGCCTATTACAGACTCATAATTTTATGTTTATGTGCATTGGGAATTTATAAATGTGCTTTGTGAAAGAATTTTAACCTCCCTTATGTTAATGGAAGAATAAGAAGCCTCACTTCAAATATCAATTTGTTGTATGCTTTAGAATTAATTAATATTGCATATTTATTGTTCAATAGATTGATTGGTAAGTACTATGTGGTGCATATCTAATAATCGAGTAGATTGATTGGTTGATGCATGTTCACCTTGCATTGCCTATTTTGTTGTTCAATGATTTTATTGGTCGATGCTTGTGCATTTCCTCTTTTACTGCTTCATTGATTTGATTGGTTAATGCTTGTGCAGTGCCTCTTTTACTGCTTCATTGATTTGATTGGTTGATGCTTATGCATTGCCTCATTTACTATTCAGTGACTTGATTGGTTGATGCTTGTTTATCGTGCATTGCCTCTTTCACTGCTCATTGAATTGTTAATATTGAAATGCTTTTTGCAGCATGATTTATTTACTGGTACATTATGATTATTAATTGATAAGTAAATAATTGTCATTGTAATAGTATGTACTATGTACTATTATCAGTATTAATTTAATGATAAGTTATTAAGATGATATAGTTTTATTATTATTAAATGTTAATATGATTTATTAAGTGGCATTTATACCCTATATGGAATTTGGAATTTCTATTGACGGTATGCTTTTATAGGATTATTTATGCCACTTGGATGGTGGTGGTTATATTGATGAGTAACTCCTTACCTATTTTTGGAGGAAATGATCTACTTGTCTTTAATGGTTCATATTATCTTCTATTTTATTTATGGGGATGTAACTCCTTGCCTATTTTTGGAGGAAATGAGTCACTTGTCTTTAATGGTTCATATTCTCTTCTATTTTATTTACTTTATTATGTGGATGTAACTCCTTGCCTATTTTTGAAGGAAATGAGCCACTTGTCTTGAATGGATCATATTCTCTTCTATTTTATTTATTTTATTTATGGGGATGTAACTCCTTGCCTATTTTTGGAGGAAGTGAGCTACTCGTCCTTAATGGTTCATATTCTCCTAATTTTATATATTTATTTTATGTGTGTAAGTAGATAGTATAGTAGTGCATGATAATGTTATATATATATATGACATAAAATATGTATAACATAATATGTGGTGTAAGATAGATGAGGGGTATATGATATTGAATATAGCATAAAATAAATGTTATATGTATATATGTGTGTGTGTGTGTGTGTATAATATGTGTGATAAATATAATAATTAAAAGTATATATATGTATAGATGTGAATGTATGTAATGAAGTAAGTGTAAAAATATTTGGAAGTGCTTGGAAGTGTTTGGGAGTGTTTGGGAGTATTCGAAAGTGTTGGAAGTGTTTGAAAGGATTTGGAATCTTTTGGAAGTATTAGGAAGTATTGTGTGATCAAAAGTATTATGTTAGTATATATGTTATAATGTGTACCTAATATGATAGCATTGGATTAAGTAATTATACTGTTGTAATTGTATGGATATTATGGTATAACATAATAATTATATGGGTGTATAGGATATATAGGTTATATGACTAATATGTTGTGTATATGATTAATAATAATATGATATATGATTGAATAATTATAATATGTATGTAGACAAAATGGCCGTATATATATATATACATAGTAATAGTAAGTATGGTGTATGGTATGAATGTATGATGGTGTGTTGTATAGCTAGTAATTATTTTATCGCAGAATATTATAAGACTTTAGTGGTAGGATGTTTGGTTGTTTGAGGTGACTATGTATCTACTTTGGTCGATAGTATAAGTATTGTGTTACATGTAAATAATTAGTAACGTAATTTATAGTTAGTATATGGGTATTAGATGGGATTGTTGTCAATGTATAACATTGTTATTGATGGAGTATGTATGCAAGAAAGATGTATGATTGTGTATGTGTTGAGTGTTTACATAAGTGCAATATTAGTAGTATTTGTGTGATGATGTTGGTTGCATACATGTATTATTAATATATGGATATTATATATATCGTCATGTGATAATAATTATATATAATGTTATGATAAATAGTAAATATTTGAAATGATTGCTATGGTCGATGTATGATGTTTGAATGGTTGATTATGTTGTTTGATACTATTGGTTGTTAATGATTGACGTTGGTTGATTAATGGTTGATACATGTACAATGTTTTCATTATTGTATATATGGCTATTATTTGTTGTTCTTGGTTGTTATGGTTATTGTGTGTATGATTGATGAATGATGGTTGTTGTTGAGTGGATGATGTATGGATGATATTGTTATTCATATGGTTTCTATTGGTTGTTATTATCATCATTGGTTGATATTGGTATGATTGACGTGCTTGGGTGATGTTATTGAGAAACTAATCGATGTTTATCAGATGTGGGATAGATGTGATTGATAAAGATTAATATAATTTGATTAATGTATTCTAATTGATGTATTCCGATTGACGTATTTTGATTGATGTATCCTAAATTTGATTGATGTATTATGATTGAAGTATTCTGGTTGGTGTATTCTGATTGATGTATTTTGATTACAATTGATGTATTTTGATTGATGTGTTCAGGTTGATGTACTCTGATTGATGTATTCTGATTGATGTATTTTGCTTCTGGTTGATGTATTTTTCTTCTGGTTGATGTATTCTCATTGATGTATTTTGGTTTATGTACTATGATTGATGTTTGTATGGTCAGTTGATGCACGTATGGTTTTCATTGGTTGATATTGGTGTATGATTGATATATGATCGACATATGATTGATATATGGTTGAGATATTATGAATTGATGTATTATGGACCGGTGCATATATGATTGATGTATGATTGATATTGGTTGATGTTACTGGTTGATACTAATTACTATTAGTTGATGTAAATGGATTTTTGAATGTTCTCTAAAGAATACTTATGCTTGTGTGGAGATGAAAGGTAGTATGTTTAACTACTGGTCGTTATGGCCCTTTTTGGTTTCTTAGTTAGATTGGAATTGTTGTATATAAGTATGCTTACTTGATACATTAAGTGCATAAAATGTTCAGGTGATCTTTGCTAGAAAAATATCTTTGCGATCTTCATTAGAAAGGTATCTTTGTGATATTTATCTTTGTGATCTTCATTAGAAAGGTATCTTTGTGATATTTTTTGAAAGGTATTTTGGTGATATCTTGATGACATTTCATGTGTAAGTATCTGGTAATATACTGGTGGTATTTCATGTATCTTGTTGAAAAGTATGTACTAACCGTGTGACTGATTAAAGCATGATTTAGGTACCTTTGTTGAATATGTACTTCGTGTATCCTTATATATATCCAATACTAATACAAGTATCATTGTTAGAAAAATATCCTTGTGATCTTTGCTGAAAGTATCTTGTTAGAGTATCCTTACAGTATATCAAATACTTTTGTTGAAAGGAATCTTTGTAAAGTATCATGGTAAATCTCATGCATCCTTGTAGGGAAAGTATTTGGGTGATAAATAATGTAAAATCATCTTGGTAATGCATCTCATGTGATTGACTAATTGGAATACATTTCATATATCTTAGATGTATTTCATGCATCTTATTGATAGAACATATGCATGATGTAATTCATGTATTTGTAGGTAAAGTATATGCATTTCATGTGATTGACTGACTGGAATGCATTTCATGAAGAAAGAGTACACACTTCATGCACTTGATGAGATTGAATGGTATAATTGATGCACTTCATGAAATTGATCGATACACCTGATGCATTTCATATGATTGAAATTGAATAGAATAAGATTCAGGTAGATGCATTTCAAGTATTTTGTTGAATAAGTATCTATATTTCATGTACCTTGTATATACAGATGTATTTCATGTGATTTATTTCATGTATCATGTATCTTGAAGATGTATTTTATGTATCTAGATGAACATGATATATTATATATGTGTTTTGCTAACTATGTATTTGTTCGAATGTGAAAAGTATCTTTGTAGAAGAATATCTTTATATCATGTATCACATATTTTTATATACCCGATGTTAATCATACGAGTGATTGAAATATGATTTTCAGGTGGATGTATCTTTGTTGAAGGTTTGAAGGCCTTATAAAGAGGATTGAAGACCCTGTGATGGGGATTGAAAATCGACTGTTGCTTCCTTGAGTCCACTCTACTAGTCCCGGTTCTCCCATGGGCAGTGGACACAGACATGAAAGTAGGTGGTAGTGGAAAGCATTATGGTTAGAAAGGGGTGAAAACATGAAGTTGGGAAACAATTTTGGCTTGTTTTTTACAAACAAAACTGCTAAATTTTATGTTTTTCAACTTCGACCTCTTCAAACCCATATCTCCCTTAGGAATTTCAACTTGAAGTAAACACAAAGGTTTTAGAGAATTGAATTAGCTTTCTACTCTTTTTTTTTAATTTTTTTTATGGATATATCATGGGAAAAATTTGTTGTCAACAGACGACATATACTTGAAAATTTTAGGTATGGATAATGAGTGACCTGTGTTGATGACGGTGTTTTGATAGATGGTTATTCATTTTAGGGAAAAAAATTGTAGGCTCATAATCTACACACACTACACTGGATCCTGGACTATATTTTGAGTTTTTTAAGACTTGGGAACTATTTTTTATTATTTATCGAAACAACGTATGTTCAGAAAATGGTGCATTATCGACACATGTTTTGTCTTCACATTTGCTTTCAAATGTGACTCTTATTGGAAAAACTAAAAGTACACTTTTGAAGAGGACGAACCAATTATGATCTGTATGAAATTTCAAATTTTTTGGTGTTGTCTTTGTTATGATATTGAATTTTCATTTCGGGTGATTTTCAAAGTAATAAAATTCTTAAGGGATAAGGTTTAGAAAAAAAATATTAATAAATAGAAATTCAAGTCGAAATGAAACAATTATTATATCATTGGAAACTAGATTCAGAGATGAATCCATTGCTACCAAGTCTGACAAATAATATTTAGAATTTGCAGGGGTTCGGGCTTGCTGAAGTTGCAGGTTCCGGAAAGATGCCATATATTTTCGCAGGTTTGTTGACCAAAAACTCTCGGTTGAAAAAATATCTTCCAAACTCTCAACCGAGAGTTTAGTTCAAACTCTCATCCGAGAGTTTTTTTAAAAATACAGCATGGAGATTGGTTCAAACTCTTGGCCTAGAGTTTTTTTAAACTCTCGGGCGAGATTTTGAAATCTCAAAACTCTCGGCCTAGAGTTTGAGGTTGACTTATTTTCGCGTGATCATCCACCCGCGCTCCATTTTTTTCACTCCGTTTGTCAAAAAAGTGTTTCCCATGTTCGTGATTTCACCCAAAGATGTAATCTTTCTAAGGCATGTATGGGCATGCATGTTATCCTTTTGTAAAGGCATTTATGTGTATGAATCGAGGACGATACATGGTTTAAGGGGGGGAGTATGTAATACCCTTTGGTTAAGCCCCTTGTCTATGTTGTGGTTATTAGTTGTGTTGTGATGTGGCACAAGGTGACGAGACTATGGTTTGAACATGATTATTATTTTTATTATGTTGAACATTATTAATTAATAAATAAAAAAATCGGATCAACCAATGCCACGAAAAAGAGTATGAGGAACCATGATGTTATGAGCAAGGGGTTGTGGGAAAAGTGTTACCTTGTGTTTTGACCTATGTGGATGTGATACACCCTTCTTGTGGACTTGGTGGACCCTATCGATTTATGCACCCTCATATGTTATGCTACCCATTGGTTTTTATTTTATTTCGGTTTTATTTGGATTTAGAGTTTTTTCCCTCACCTAATTTGGGAATGTAACTCCTCCCTTGTGTCTCCCTCTCTCCCCCCAATTCGAATTGCTCTTAGGAAATGGGATTTGGGTGGATGGGAGCTACTATCTCTTGTTGGTTATGCATGCTCTTGGATCTTCCTTTTTTTATAGTACTCATGTGATTGGTTTTGGTTTCTCTTGACATGATTTTTTTCTGGTTGGTGTGCCCTTGCTGAGCCTGTGCCCAAGTTGAGTTACTCTAGAATTGCCACTGTTTTGTCCTGGAATTGCCTTTAGAGGTCCTGGATTGGAAGTGATGTGGAATCCAATTTCCATTGGATTTGAGGTTGGACTGATATATTTTTGAATCTTTTGTCCTGGATCCATTGGAATTTCCCTGGAGTGGAAGTCAAGGAAGACTTGCCATTGGGTTGTGGTTGGACCGATTTCTTCTAAAAACTTTGTCCTGGAATTGCCACTTGAGATCTTAGATTGGAAGTGATGTGGAATCCACTTGACATTGGATTGTGGTTGGACCAATGTTAGATGGGTTTTGTGGTTGAGTACACTCTTGCTTGTGTAATCATGGTTCTGTCTCGGGGGTGACCATTGCAAAGTGATTTTTGGCTTGCATTGTGTCTATGGCTGGGTGGAACGTGGCACAGTCAATTTCAGTTCCGTATTTTGCAAGATACGTACTTTATTTCATGTTTATTTGAATTAATTGGATCTGATATGATTCTTATATGGTTTCACATGAAATTTATGAGAAAATATATGACCTAATTATGGAATAAATCTCTCATATATTTTAGTTACATTATGCTACTAGTTTTGGGGAAAAATAACTAACTAGTTTTTGGTATTTTGTGAGTAAGTGCTTGAGAATAATGTTTATCTGGAACCTCTTCTACAGGCCTGATAATTGTGACTCTATTATTTATATTATGTTCACTTTTATTGTTCAATATATTAGGAATGATTGGAAACACCTCTCTACGATGTTTCTAGCCTCTATTCGAAAACTAGCTCACTGGTTGGGTTGCTTTATGTATTTTCGAGACTTGGCATGTGAAATGTTTGAGAAAATTCATAAGTGATATAACTGATATTATATATGATAATTGCACTTGAAATGTATGAATAAATGTGTGTAAGAGTTCCTATATAGTTCTAGCTTCACTTACCAAAATCCTAGTTTTGTTTCCATTCACTAGCTCCTTCGAAATAATTGTTTTAAATGGATTTATGACTTTACATGAGAAGTGTTTGAAGAAATGTTTACATGAGTTATACATATGATAATAATGATATTACATGGTATTTAGAGTTGGAATGTATTCCGAATGACTTTGCAAATTTTTTATGCATTTGTCTTACTTGATTCCTCCTAGCCAATTTGGAGAAGTAGATTTAGCTAGTTTGGTGAATTAATAAGAGAATTTTTTATGAGAGGAAATATACATAAATTTGGATCTAGTGGAACTATGATATGATTTCCATGAGATACAATAGTCAATACTTTCTTATTGTTTTGAATTTGAAAACTAGAAACAAAAACTAGCTTCAAATTGGTGGAAATTGGTAACTAGTTTGTCGATTGAATCTATGTTTTCGTAATTTTTGGAATGTCCAACCATATGATTTGTTTTTGGTAATTTAATTTTGATATATAATTCTATTTTACATATCTTTACCCTCACCTCTATGTGCTCCGGAACTCATTACAATTGATTGGGTTAAATTCATAGCAGTGTTTATAACTAGTTGCACTGATTTAGCTTGGAAGAATCATCGTTTATGTGAAAGGATCTAACCTGCAAATCAAAATTTATTTGGATGTATGTGCATGATTAAATATATGTATAATGGATGTAGGTTTACTTTTTGGTTCATTGGCATGGTTGTGTGTTGAATTCGTGCAAGACTTGTTGTTTGTGTTAAATACTAGTTAATTAGTCTTGTGGAGTCATTTTCGTAATTGTTTTGTTTAATTAATTGGAAAATGATAATTAGGAATTATTTATATAATATTAGGTGTTAATTATCCATTTGGATTGATAAATTATTATTAGGTGATAAAAAATGAAGTTATGTTAAGTGTCGTTAATTATGCGCTAAGTGTCGCAATTAGTTCACTAATTACTAGTTAATCATAATTAAGTGAAAAAGACCTTTTTAGGTGCAAGTAACCTGTGTTATGGCTTGGTATGGATGCATAATGATGATATATAGTGTTGGATCATATTTCCCAACCTTGGTTCAATTTTATTGATCAATTATGAATTTTATTTTAATTATCGATATTTTGTCATAATTAAATTGTAGAAAATGAAATTAAATATTTATAAAATTATTCCGTTGTGCTAAGATATTCTAATTATCCCTAGAGATATAATGATATGTCCCTAAGACCCTTTTATATCCCCGTGGGACATTACATTCTCTCTATACTTTCTTATCTTGGTGCTTCGAAGTCCCTTGAATCCTCCCCCCATACCTCAGTCGACCACACCTTTGCACATAGGTGTATCTGCTATAAGGATGAGTTGACCAAAGCTCAATTAAATCTCCATTTATGGAAATTATTTCACCAAGGTTCATTACTATGACATGAATAGGATTCACACATGTAAATTGGGATTTGATTGTTGCCATTTAAAATACCATCCAGTCACCTCTCTCATGGCTTGATTAGCTTGTTGGCCGTTATATTATTGTGCCAAATGACATCGCTTTGGCGACGCCATACCAATGAGCAGGATATTCTATCAACATTAACTAAACGATGATAGCATAGCATTGTCGTCGGTAGGGCGTCACTTAAGAGTGTTAAGATAATTAATACTCCATCCTTTTCCTACTTAGCATTAGTTTATTTTTCCTAGTAGTTGATGATGTCATTTTCCCCCTAGTGGTGTACAGATGTCATATAGGACCCATTATCCACCTAATGCACCCTTCATGCATCGTTTTAGGACCACTAGAGTCAGTTCCCTACATTTTAGGAGCCAACTCAGTGATCTGGTTCAATCCACCTGAGTTAGCTGACTCTTGTGGGGGGTTTGTGCTCCGATTGCCACTATTTGTGATCTCATGCACCATTTTCTGAGTAATTTGCATGAAAAACTCACTAATGCACCCTCCTTGGTCATTTAACTGACTATGTCCTCAATTAACTGAGTTTTGTTTCAGTTGAGTTGAGTTTGGGTTTTCCGGAGTACTCTAGTGTTGACAATTCCTATGCTAGACAGACTAAGACTCGAATTCTCCTAGGATATTCAAATTATCTCTATTGTAACATATTTGTGGACTATACTGATAAATGGATAACATTACACATTTTTTATTCCATCTAAGTTCTAATGCATGATTAATTTTACTACTCTTTTCACTGCAATTTTCATTGTAATTCACCTTCTCTGCTCATTCTTTCATTGTGAGGTATTCTCAACTCTATGATCTGTTGTGACTTAGAATTTCACATGGTATCAGAGCTCAGAGAGCGTAGGTTGAGCATCTGCTTTTAGTAGTGCACCAAAAGCCTTTAGATTTCCACAACAAATCCTGGCGCCATTGCATTGAATTCATTGGATAAATACTTTGAGGGCTATCCAAGTATGAAGGATTCAGATAAAAGTGCCTATTGTCCTAAAGAAGTGCAAACTATAATTTTATCTCCGAAATTGAGAGTTTTTTTGCAGGATTTTGAAGGTTTTTCAATGTAGCAATAGCAGTAGTTTCAGTTTGTATTCGCTCCAGCAATTTCACATGGAGAATTCAAATGTTCCTTTGTATCCAAGGATCTTGACACCCTTCAATTATCTTGATTGGAGGGTCAATATGCAGATGGTATTGCACAACAAGAGTCTGTACAGGGTCACTATGGGAAAGGAGGTCGAACCTCATGCATCCATTGAGAAGGCCAAGTATCTAAACATATTATATGAAGCATTTGGTTTCATGTGTATTCATATTTCCATAGATTTGCTCTTCCACCTTGATGGATTGAAGACTCCAAGAGAGGTTTGGCTGAAGCTTGAGACCCTCTTCAGAAAGCAAGATGAGCTAAGGGGGAATATTCTGGAGAATGAGTTAATTTCTCTTCAACCCAACAGTTTTGAAACCATACAACAATTCTTCTCTAAATTCAAATCCTTGGTCATGCAATGCAAACAATGTGGCATTGAGAAGAAGGATGAGCAGCTGGTGCTATCCATTCTAAGAAAACTTGCTCCAGATTTTTCAATATTTGTTTCTACCTTCCATTCAGGGAGAATTTCAATCCCCAATTGGAAAATTCCTTCTTTAGATGCATGCACTAAATCCATCATCCAAGAACAAGACAAACTGATTCATATGGGCACCTTGCATGCCTCCAAAAATCAAGCTCTTATGGCAGGGGAGTCAAAAAGTTTGAATGATAAATAGAAACAGAAAGGAAGGGACAAGAAGCAAGTTGAATCCAAACCATATGAGAAGCCTAATCCATCAGAAGGATCCTCCAGCTCCAAGAAGGATAAGAAAAATGGGTTTGAGAAGACCAAGTGTTCCTATTGAAAGAAATGAAACCATCCAGAGATATCTTGCATGAAGAAGAAGATAGATCAAATTACCAAACTCCTTGAACAACACAACATTTCCCTCCCATAAGGCACAAGGGAGACTGATTCTGGAAGTGATACAGATGATCATGAGATATTCCATGCACTAAAGGCTGGATTCACATAATCACAAGACTTCCTCATAGATTATGGAGCCTCCAACCACATGGTTGCCTCCAAAGAATCATTTTCTTCTCTAGATCTCAATGATGGTCCGAGTATTCACATGGGAGATAATTCTCAGATCTATCCTAAAGGGAAGGGCACAATACAACTGGGGCATGGAAAGTTCAAAAATTTTCTATTTGTGCCTTCTTTGGCAACAAACTTGTTATCTGTTTATCAGATGACACACACAGGTTCACCAAAGAAATTTATTTTTGGACCTGAAACAATTGAGATAGAAGATATCTCATATGGGAAGATGATAGTGAAAGGGGTTGAAAACCATACCTTAAAGGCATATGAATTCTCTCATTTTTTCCATACCCTCTGCCTACTCCATTTGCATCTGATGAAGATCAGAATGATGTCTCTTCTAATGATCCAGTTTCAGATTTCAAAGATGAGGACCAAGATCTTGATGTTGAGTATGAAGTTCAAGCATATCCAAATCCAAATCCAACACCTTCTCCCAATCCATGGCCAAGGCCAATATGGGCTCACAAAATCCTTGAAGTTGATGGGAACATAGATGGGGATCCATCTGACCATAGAAGAACTAAATCTCAGTATCGAGATGCAAAACTTGCACTATGTCATACAGATACACTTCTCTCAGAGAGGTGCTACATGATGGTGGGGTCTAATTCACAATATTTCTAAGAGACTTGCCATGATGGATCTACAACCAATTTCAAAGTTCGGTTGGTTGACAAAGGGTACTCCAAAATTCATTAATTGGACTACAATGAGCCATTCGCTCTAGTAGCAAAGATGGTTTCTAGAAGACTTGGTTTGGAAAATACAGCTTCGAAACAGTGGGAGGTACATCAAAGGAATAGATCCAGATCCAAAACCTGCATTACTATCCTACATAGGAGCAGATTGCCTATATTTTTACAAATTCTTTCACTCACATAGTTTTTGCACATGTGAAGGCTGTCTGAGTTTCCTACTGTTCATTTTGTATGGGGGGTATTTTTCCCATGAGGTTTTCCCCATTTTCTTAGTTTTCATGAACAATTCTTTTTATCATTTATTTTATTGTATGGGTGAACTTTTGTCTCAGTAACCAGGGCCCAAGATGTCCAAGTTTGGATTAAGGAGGGGTGTTAGAATAATTAATACTCCATCCTTGTCCTACTTAGCATTATTTTTTTCCTAGTATTTGATGGTGTCATTTGACCCCTAGTAGTATGAAGATGTCATCTAGGACCCATTATCCACCTAATGCACCCTGCATGCATCATTTTAGGACCATCAGAGTCATTTCCCTACATTTTAGGAGCCAGCTCATTGATCTGATTCAGTCCACCTGAGTTAGCTTACACTTGTGGGGGGTTTGTGCTCCAATTACCACTGTTTGTGATCTCATGTGCCCTTTTCTGAGTGATTTGCATGAAAAACTCACTAATGCACTCTCCTTGGTCAGTTAACTGACTGTGTCTTCAGTTAACTGAGTTTTGGTTCAGTTGAGTTGAGTTTGGGTCTTCCGGAGCACTCAAGTGGTGACAATTCCTATGCTAGATAGACTGAGACTCGATTTCTCCTAGGATATTTGAATTCTCTCTATTATAACATATTTGTGGACTATATTGATTAATGGATAATTTTACACATTTATGCTTCCATCTGAGTTCCAATGCATGATTAATTTTATTGCTCTTTTCACTGTAATTCACCTTCTCTGCTCATTCTTTCACTGTGAGGTATTCTCAGCCCTACGATCTGTTGTGACTTAGAATTTCACAAAGAGATGTTGGGAGGAAGTAAAATAGGAAACTCAAGCTATTTATGGGTACTAGAGTCTGGACAATAGGATTTAGGGGTGCTAGAGTATAGACAATAAGAGTTAGGGTGCTAGAGTTAGAATTGCAAGAGAGAGAGGTGAGGGGTTAGGAGGTTGGGGTAGGGGGAGTGGGAGAGAGATAAAGAGAGGGGGGTTAGGGGTATGGGGTGTATGAGAGAGAGAGAGGGGGGGGGGGGGTGATGTTAGGGGGTTAGAGGTAGAGAGGGGTAGGGGTGTTAGGTGTTTTAAGTTGATGGTTTTATTTAAATTCAGTATTTTTCATGAGATATGCATGATCAATCAATATTTAGGTAGATATGCATGATCAATAAGTTTTTCTTCCCAAATATGATAAAATGGAGGTTGGAGACAAGGATCTCATTACCCAAGGAAATTTGTATTGTTTTCAAAGTCTAATCCACGGACACAACTTGCATTTTGAAGGAAATATGGACACCATTTCTAAAATTATACTAAGTGATATATCCAATAAACCAAATATCGTAGAAAATGTCATAATCAAAGAATATTGTTCCATTGAATTAATCCATATTTATACTACCTTCTTTAAGTAATATCCTAATGCGTTCACTTACTTTTACAAGGAAATGCCAATAATTGACCCTGGAATAATTGAACATAAGATTAAGACTGAATTTATTTCCTTGGGTCACTTTCTATGAGAGTAAAATGTCATTTGGTCTTAAAAATAATAGAGCTACATTCTAGTGGGCCATGTTCTACGCCTTTCATGACATTGAAAAAATTATCAAAGCTTATCTCAATGATTTTTCTACTTGGTCTAGGAGAAGAGTTTAGAATCCATCTCACTTTCATATAGCTTTTTAATGACGTTGGTGCTATAAGGTTTGGTTAAATACTAACAAGTCCCTTTTATGTGATGTTTTCAAATGATTGCTCGGTTGGAATTAAATCCTCTAGTTTGCTAGACTTTACCTCCATGTTGGTTCCTAGGGATCCCATTTTCTCTAATTATTCCTACATCTATATCATTATTAGTTTTATTAATGACATATAAACATGCATAAAAGTATGACATACCTCTAAAATGAATAAAACACAAAAGAATTACAAGATATTTCAGAAATTTAAATATTATTACCTATGTTGGTCAAATGGGCCCCATGAGGTAGCACTAACTCAAAATATTGATGAAAAGTTGCAATGTCCCCATTCAAATAAATCTCAAAAGAGAAAATTCCCCCAATCTACTAGTTTCCCAGGTTGGGGTGGAAACATTGGGATTTTGAATAAGGGAGCTAATAAACCCAAAATGGACATTAGATTGACATAAACATATTAAAAGGGGTTAAATAAATATTTATGATAGGAAAATAAGGTGGAACCTGGTCATGGAGACACATTGGTGGTGTGGGACCCACACAAAGCTAGATTCCTCATGCCACATGGCATCCTATTCTCACCCATTCGAATCCAAGGTGGATTATAATGTTCTTGGGGAGTACGGAGGTCAATATAATTGGCATGACTCAATGAAGGTCGAATTGGAGTGGAATATTAACTCCCATGGAAGAGGAAGAGGCATTTGAGAGATATTGAGACACTTGGGCTAGATTCCCTAGCTTCTATGACAACAATGATGAAGATGCTATGACACCTATGACACAAATCAGACCTGATGGATGACATATGACATATATGACATGTAAGGGATAAAAATAGCCTCCAAGTGGGTGCACAAGGGATTTATGGCAGCCAAAGAGTCATCCATTCGAATTGAGTGAAGGAGGAGGCTAGGAATGGAGGGACAAGTGGCATACATTGGAATCTCTTCCTAATTTGAGTTGGAATGAATCTCATGGATGGAATTCAAGCTAAGGAGGTATTTGGAAGTTTATAAAAGTCAATAAAAAAGAAGGAGAGTGTATTTTTATCATTTCTCATTTTGCATATTGGAGAGCATAGCTTGTCCATGCTTGCAGAGTGTTTACTCTACTTGCCTTAGTACCAATTTCGAGGGTGAAAGATTCCCATCCTAATTGGAAATTGGATAGGCCATTCAGACCTTTCATTTGGATATAAAATGGATTCATTTGTTTTATTTTGAATCTACAGGGATGCTCGTGACATTCTCATCCTCAACTTGCTTCCACACCTTTCTCACTTTTCTCTCTATATTCTTGCTCTTGGAGGAAGGTCGCACTTGGTGAGATGATGTTCTCTTTGGGGGAGCTCTCTTGGACCCATTTATTTGTATTCTGATATATATACTCTGTATTTAATTCTCATAATACGATCAGTTCGAAATACCAAGTGGAACTATGTAAAAATACCAAACAATGCATAAATGGTGCCATTTTCCCTACATCTTGTTGTGAGAGCTTGAAGTTGATTTATTTAGACTTGTATCAGTTCATATCTATGATTTTTATGATTTATGGAGAGTAATTAATGTCTTGAATAAGTTTCATATACATTGCATAATCCCTTGGAACATAAATCTCGAATTTCATAGCATGTGGTGAAGTTTACTAGCATTTCCCCCCTATGTGAAGACATGTCCACAAACCTCCAATTTATGGGAGTTGCAGAAGCCTTTAGAAACTAATTGATGATGTATTTGGGAGACCATTGAATTAATTTAATAGCACCATGTATCTGTTCTGGAGTTTGGGAAGGTCGTACAACATTTGGATATCCATCTTTGACCACTACCCTTGGGGGTTTTGAACCTCGATTTGACTAGTAAAGTTCCCTATTTTCCCTAATTGTAAATGAATGTTTCAAAAGTGTTTTGAGAGTTTCAAAGCATCCATTAGAATCATTTTTATGTCATAATTCCTTTCAAATACCTTCATACCCAATTTGGAAGCATTTGGAGCCATTTGGAAGCATTGAAATCATAACTAGTCTAAGGGTCGAATTGGCCAAAAATTTGCAATTTCTCCAATTTTACCAAATTTATTAAAAAGGAACACTACAAGTGGTATTAGAGCATGGTCCTTGCAATTGATGTGAATGATCATTCATGAGGAAAATAATTCAATGAAATCATCCCCCACCCTTAGAAACTGAAACTGAAAGTACTTTTGGTGAAAGGGAAGAAGTAGGAGAAGAAGTGCATTCTTTGGTAACCATGAGTAAGGATGAGAAAGGAACCTTAGAGGAGAATGAGGAGTTTATAAAATTCCTGAAACCATTCTTTGAATACATGAAGAAACAGCTAATGCAAGGGTTCGAATTGTTGGCTAGTCAATTTGGAAGCAAATTGGCAATAGGAGGGAGCAGTGGTTCTCCTTTCGAGGAAAAGAAGGCAATGGATGAAAGAATTTATGTCACAAAGGAGGAACCTCATGTAATGGTAGAACATGAGGTACATGTTGATATGCAGGTTCTTGAAGATGATACACTCAAACAAGAAGAAAGACAAGCACTTGTCTTTGTTCAGAGGGATTATGAGTTGCCTCGTGGAGAGAGTTCCAAAGCCTTGGAGGAGGCACATGATACCACAATAGTTGGACCAGCCAATTATGGAGAAGATGAATTAAATATTTCGATGGGTAAGAGTTGCAAATATTTAAGGTTGGTTCATAATTCCTCACCCACTACTTCTTTTTCAACCACATCAATTAGGGATGAAAATTGGGTGAAAGGTTTTTCTCTAATGGTGCCACATGAGGAGTATGAAACTCCTATCTCTCCTTTTAATGATGAAATGACTATAGCACCTTATTATTTACATTGGAAGCAACATCCTTTGTTATTTCTTGATGATACACATATCCATGGATGCATAAATGGTACTTATGTGAGCCCCTTGAAGGCTCATTGTTTTCTTTGCTCCCTACTTGGTTCAGATTTTAGTGGAGGTTCTTCATTCACTTCTCCGATGAAAGGACACATGGCTGATTGTTTTGATGCATCTTACATCCTTTTGGAGCAGCGTTATAGGACATGGGATCCTCACCTATGTCATTGGAGCATATTTTATTGGTCACTTGATGCTTGTATGCACTTGGAAAATGGTGGTCTACTTGCTTGGAGGTATAAGCATCTTCATGATTCTTTGATGTGGCACATCCTTGATGTACATTTTTATTATGATGCTATGTACTTAATTGATGATCTATATTTTGTACTTATGATGATTGGAAGAATGCATAAAAGGAAATGGTATCCGGGAATTCTCTTTCCTGATGGTATGGGTTGG
The DNA here is from genome assembly GCA_027924585.1 of Larix kaempferi. NCBI lineage: Eukaryota > Viridiplantae > Streptophyta > Pinopsida > Pinales > Pinaceae > Larix > Larix kaempferi. The sequence goes on along the minus strand of BSBM01000767.1, from coordinate 21,338,537 downwards.
AGAGCACTCCTAATTGTTGGAGTGCAATACAAGCAATGGGACCCTGGAATAATTTTCAGTCTCACTGGTTTCAAAAAAAATTGGGAAATAAAGTTTTGGAAGCAAAGTTTTGGAAAGGAAGCAGGTTATTCAACATCCATATTCGAAATTGGTTTAGGACAAGCAATCTTGGGTGGGTAGGACTATAATGTCCCCATTCAAATAAATCTCAAAAGAGAAAATTCCACCAATCTACTAGTTTCCTAGGTTGGGGTGGAAACATTGGGATTTTGAATAAGGGAGATAATAAACCCCAAATAGACATTAGATTGACATAAATATATTAAAAGGGGTTAAATAAATATTTATGATAGGAAAATAAGGTGGCACTTGGTCATGGAGACACATTGGTGGTGTGGGACCCACACAAAGCTAGATTCCTCATGCCACATGGAATCATATTCTCACCCATTCGAATCCAAGGTGGATTATAATGTTCTTGGGGAGTTGGGAGGTCAATCTAATTGGCATGACTCAATTAAGTTCGAATTGGAGTGGAAGAGTAACTCCCATGGAAGAGGAAGAGGCATTTGAGAGATATTGAGACACTTGGGCTAGATTCCCTAGCTTCTATGACAATAATGATGAAGATGCTATGACATATATGACACAAATGAGACCTGATCGCTGACATCTGACACACATGACATGTCAGGGCTAACAATAGCCTCCAGGAGGGTGCACAAGGGAGTTAGGGAAGCCAAAGAGTCATCCATTCGAATTGAGTGAAGGAGGAGGATAAGAAAGGAGGGACAAGTGGCATACATTGGAATATCTTCCTAATTTGAGTTGGCATGAATCTCATGGATGGAATTTGAGCTAAGGAGAAATTTGGAAGTTTATAAAATTCAATAACAAATAAGGAGAGTGGCTTTTGATCATTTCTCATTTTGCATATTGGAGAGCATAGCTTGTCCATGCTTATGGAGTTTTTACTCTACTTGCCTTAGTACTAATTTCGAGGGTGAAAGATTCCCATCCTAATTGGAAATTGGAGAGGCCATTCAAACCTTTAACTTGGAGCTACAATGGAGTCATTTTTTCCAGGTTTAATCTACAAGGCTGCTCGTGACATTCTCATCCTCAACATGCTTCCACACATTTCTCACTTTTCTCTCTATATTCTTTCTCTTGGAGGAAGGGCGCACTTGGTGAGATGTTGTTCTCTTTGGGGGAGATCTTGTGGACCCATTTATTTGTATTCTGATATATATACTCTGTATTTAATTCTCATAAGACTCTCGAGTCTAAATACCAAGTGGAACTATGTAACAATACCAAACAATGGATAAATGGTGCCATTTTCCCTACATCTTGTTGTGAGAGCTTGAAGTTGCTTTGTTTCGACTTGTATCAGCTCATATCTGTGATTTTTATGATTTATGGAGAGTAATTAATGTCTTGAATAAGTTTCATATACATTTCATAATCCCTTGGAACATAAATCTCGAATTTCATGGCAAGTGGTGAAGTTTACTAGCATTTCCCCCGTATGTGAAAACATGTCCACAAACCTCTGATTTATGGGAGTTGAAGAAGCCTTTAGAAACTGATTTATGATGTATTTGGGATCCTATTGAATTCCTTTAATAGTAGCATGTCTCTGTTCTGAAATTTGGGAATTTCGTACAACATTTGGAGATCCATCTTTGACTACTACCCTTGGGGGTTTTGAACCTCGGTTTGACTAGTAAAGTTCCCTATTTTTCCCTGATTGTAAATGAATGTTGCAGGAGTGTTTTGAGAGTGTAAAAGCATCAATTAGACTCATTTTTATGTCATTATACCTTTCAAATACCTTCATACCCAATTTGGAATCATTTGGATCCATTTGGAAGCATTGGAGTCATAACTAGTCTAAGGGTCGAATTGGCCAAACATTTGCAATTTCACCAATTTTACCAAATTTATTAAAAAGGGACACTACAAAAATAGTATTGGCATAGGGTTAGTCATAAATGGTGATGATATGATAAAATCACCAGTCAATAAATATAATAAAAAAGGCATTGATGAATACCCCTCCTCCCAACCCACATCTCAAAACTGAGACATATTCGACTCTCTCATCACAACAAATGTGGGTGAATAGTATGGAATACCTATGTGTTAAATTGTTGTGTAAGAATATCTATGTGTTCTTAGGTGTTTATTATAAGTATGTTGTGGCCTCTAGGCTTGAAAACTACATGAATGAAGACATGTTCTCAAAACCTTTCTTTGGAAACAAATTGATATGTTGTTGCATGGACAAGAAATATCCTTGGTTGTTGGTTATATACCCTTATGTGGAAGATACTATCTCTTTTCTTAAGTGTGGGGAATATTATAGCTTAGAATCAAGATAAAAATTGTCTTTTTTGATGGGTTCAAACTTATGTATGTGTTTGACGGACAATCCACTCGAGCGGACGCAAGCCAGATCTCCCTAGCTCAAAGTGAGTCTAGAACAAATAGTACAGACTACAAACTACTTTCCTAGATCTGATTAAGGATCAAGTAACTAGATGTATTAACTTAACCTCGCAATCCTTTCTCCTGGACGCTGCTCCACGTCCCACGGTCGTCAGATCTCAGCTGCAAGACCTGTCAAGACACATAGAACAACGCAAACAAGTAAAGAGCATCTATACAATAAGAGATCTAAGTAAACAGTTAAGCAGGTAAACTACACAATATCATCACACATAAACAATATTGGTGGAAAGCGTTTATATTACTGTAAATCAAGAAAGTACATAGATAAGAATAGACTACAACCAAGGCTTAACGTAGTAGCCCTTCTCCATCCAAGCCAATTTACATCCTTCCAAGGAAGTGTGAGTCTCTCAATGGATGAGTTACAGATCTCTCCAATGTGATTTCACCAGCATGTAAACACTATAGACTTCCTCCCTTTGGAGAGGGGTAGAGCTTCACTTATATAGGGCTAAGTGGATAGGATATGGATAGGGTAGGTTGAGATATGGTAGGAGAGAGATAGGGGATCCTTCCAAGAGGTTAGGAACCGAGTGCCAGCTCCCCCAAGAGGTCAGGGATAAGGATACAAGTCAGCAGGCTTTGAGAATGAGCTCGAAGGCCTATTTTTGTCCATTAACTGACTTCGTCGCACCCTACAGTAGAGAAAGATGCAACATCGCAGGTTGCATGAGTGCAGCCTGCGACGACCTCTCAAAACCTAGCATAAGTGCAATGATATCCATTCCAGGTGAATGAATTAGCCAATGAAACTTCAGGGGTGTATACATTGAATCTCAAGATGGTAGGATTGTAGGTGTAACAGAATGCCTCCCAAAGCATGAAGTTGTTGAAATATTGGACAAGTGAAATGCTTTGACAAAAAGAATGGAAATGGCTTGTCGGAAAAAGGACACTGCTGCAATACAACTGACTCTGAGTACACTATCTCATATGACACACAAAATGGTTGTCGACCAATACATTGCATATCCATGGTAGTAATGGCCGACTAAACACAATCATCGCTACTAGACACAAGCTTAGATCCATGATGAGATGATAACATAGCCACGACCAATACAAATGTGGATCTGTGTGACATGACTCAATACCAATTGCATCGCAACCTGGGTAAAACATGACTCCCCAGGGTTTTCAAGCTGAACCCGCAATGATACGAATCTATCCATGTGATTACAAATGTCTTGACGTCGAACATGGTAGAAACCACTCGATTACTGGTCATTGATGTATACCGTTAACAAGTGCGAGGGAAATCACCATTAATGTCAATGATCCCCAAGGTATCACAGTACATATCATCCAGCGTGAATAAATGAGTTGAAGTTGAACACGAGATGAAATATTTCAATCAAGAGTCAATGATGTAAACTCATGTTGAAAGTGAGGTAACCTGCCATTGAGGCATGCAGGGCCAAGGTACTTGGTTAGTTTCTGAAGTAATCTTGCCATTGAGGTAATACTCAGATGATGAGCTGAAGTCGACAAGGATGAATCCGTCGAAGGAGGGCCATGATGAATCCCCCATCATCGACACGAAACACGACACAGGATGTTTAGAGCAGATCAGATGGTATAGTGACATGCAAGACTGACTCAGAGTAGACCGACATGATGGAAGGTGTATTGTCTACAGATAATGAGTAGTGAGATTATTCTTGAACATGGGCATGGCATGCCTTGGCAGTATTGACTTGACGAGTTACAGCACTAATTCCTAATGCAACTGATGATGGAAGCGCTCTTTGAATGACTCAAAGGAGTAGCAAGACTCAGGAAATAGGTAAAACTCGAGGACAAAAGGATGATCCAAGTACAGTATGCAAATGCAAATGAGTTCCATGTTCAAGAAATGACTAGATACTGCCACTGATAAAGGGTGTAACATAAAAGCTTTCCTTTTTCCCCATCATGAATGATGAGTGCCTCATGTGTTTTTTACGAGCTTGATGAGGGTAACCAGATGCTCGGTATAGCTCATCTCATAGATGAGTCCAATCCCAAATATTTTTCGAACCTGGGATAGGAGGGGTTCGTCCCATGGCGGGCCCTTCAATGTGAGAGTTTAACGAGTCCATAGAAGGTAAACTCGGTCGTCATTTCATGTTAGAGAGTCTGAAAAGAACTAAAGAAGACTCCAATGGTCCTTTTTCGTAAAGTTAGCCTCATCGCCCGAAAAAGGGTAAAACAACGTGGGAGAGGACTCTTCCAGTCATGATTGGCTGGAGTATACCTTTTTCGTAAGTAGTGCCCCCTGGTCTGAAAAATGGGTAAACTATCACCAGGAAGACGACCATTCAAATTCTTTAACAAGCGTGAACGCGATAAGTTCGCTTGGCAATCTTTTCGTATTTCGAGAGCCTGAAAAGAGCTTAAAGATAGACTCAGGGGGGTTCCTTTTCCGTAGGATTTTAACGAGCCCAAAAAAGTGATCAATCGTAACTCGGTAACTTATTCTCATGGTTTAAAGAGCACGAGAAAGAACAAAGAGTAAGCTCATCATCATAAAATAATTACAATCTAATAAATGGAAAATAACGACAAAAACACATAAGGGATGTTCATACCTGAGTTGATCATTCCAATGTGAAAATGGCATGGAACGACACTTAATAACTCCTACACACTCAAAAACTAGGTCAAATAGCTAACCAAGCGTTCAAATGTGATAAAATCGACCCAAACTATAGCAAATGACCTAAAAGCATCAAATATTTGAAAAACGAATATTCCATTTTGATCTATAAATAGACAAATGGGCCGAATAGAGTTACCATTGTTTCATTTGCCAAATTGGGTGGAGAAGTGCCATTTGGAGCAAAAACTTCATTTGTCGATTCCGGGAGCTACTAGCAGCCTTTTCACCCACCGTCCGGAGCAGGTAACCCTAAACTTCATCTAGCATAGTTGTAGTGGTTTCCATTTTTTAATTTTGCTCATTTTTTTGGGTTTTAGCTTGGTTTGTGAAGGGCCATTGCATCCTCAGCTCGTCACAGTCTGCCCTTTCGGGAACTGCGACAAGAATGAGTCATCGCAAAGGTCGCAAGGATGGACTGCGACGACATCACACTATTTAGTAATAACGAGGTGCGACGACAGAAACATCCATCCCAACCAGCAAACCATGCCCAAAAAAAGAACTTTTGGTGGTTGAAGCAAGTGTTAACAATGTTTATAACCTTCTTTTGGCAGGTTTCCAGCAGCCAGAATGGTTTTGGAGTGGCGTGAACGGGAGCATGATTTAGATTATGAACAGGCTACAAATGATCCACGATGTGTGGAAGCACTAAGGAACTGTGGGCTCCTCACGTTCTTCGAGATCCATGGCATGAGGGCCCAAATCCCACTACTGACACATATGCTCCGAAGCTGGGATGCGGCCTAGCAATATTTCGTGATCGGTGAGCATGTGCTTACCATAGATGTCGAGGACATCTACTTCTTGACTGGATTGTCCCGAAGAGGGGACAATGTGCTTCTTACTGGATCGCGTGGGAGTGATCGGAGTGTGGGTGACATGATCCTGCAGCACTGTATTCCCAACACTCGTGCTTCTAGTGGGAAGATTCCCATAAAAGATGTGCGGGAACGTCCATTGCGCACCATACTTTTCACCATTACAAGGATGGCAGGGAGCCAAGCTCCTCACTTAGCCACCAGATCACATATGTTATACGCGGAGGACTGCATGTCTCTGAAGATCTACAACTGGTGTGAGGGACTCCTCGCAAACATGCGAGCTCAGCTGACCAAGTGTTGGCGGGGAGATCTCAAACAGTTTGGCTACGGTTCAATAGTGATCTCGTTCCTCTTGGAGCGGGTTCCCCTCTTGTGCCCTCAGGTACCACTAGATGACAGGGATCTTAGGGATCCACACATGGCTAGATGGACAGCGGTGATGTCTCGTCATGGTGGAGGTCCCATAATCTCATATGGTGCTGAGTTCTTCAACTAGCTAGAGGGCCAGTTACTGATGGTAGAGGACTTCCCGTACAGTGGTACGGACTTCAGAGATGATCCTGACTTGCCTCTACCTGAGGGAGCAACATGGGGATACATAGGTAAGAACAATAAACCCTTGCACTTTTAAGTTTTGTGTTTTTATAATTTTTTTTGTTATAGTGCTGACAAGTTAACAACATGTGTGTGCAGATGTGGGCCCCGTACGACCAGTGGGGGTCTCTCTTCTTGCGAGGGGAGAGAGAGGAGAGGGAGCAGTCATGGGTCCTGCCGTACACGCTGCCATTGTAGAGATGGATGGGGTCTACGCCAACCTGAGTGGGTTGACGTTAGATGTCCCCGAGCCGACGGTAGATGAGGTGTCGCGGCCCATGCAGGTGTACATAGTTGGAGCGACTGCATGCTTCAACACGCTGCTCCACAGAGTTGTGAGAGCAGTTGACTGTTTCCACACTCAATAGGCCAAAGCGGTTAGACCACCTAGGGTTGTACGGGCCAGGCGATAGGCCTTATGTTGTTATTATGTATGTACTGAGAGCTTGGAGGCCTCAAATTTTTTGTACTTACTGAAAGCTATGAGGCTTCAGATTTTGCACCAGCACTACTTTTATGATGATATATATATATATATATACAGACATGTTGACGATTTATACATTATGTGTTTTAAAATGGATGAATGGTGTGGTCTTGTTATGTGTTTGGTTATAGAAAATGAGTTATTTACATGTTATGTCTACTTTTAACAGTTCATGATATATGCTTATGTGTGTGCAATGTACCAATCTAAGATGAAGTTGGCCATAGAATCAACAACTGTGTTCGTGTCTCGTGGAATGTGCAGGTACTGAATGGACTCGAAAGACCTTTGCAGAAGACGGACTCGTCGATAGAGATGGAGCAAGATAGGATCGCAGATGGTGTAGACTCGGTTAAGATGAGAGACCACTAGTTGAGAATCCATATGGATGACAACATGGTCCATACCCAAAAAAATGGCGTCAGTTAGGGTTCCAATGATTGCTTGATATTCTACAGCATTGTTGGTTGTGAAACCTAGACACATTCTCCCTGAGCTGATGAGCTCGCTGGTAGGTGAATAGAGTACCCAGGCTGCCGAAACAAGGTTGCGGGTATGCCGAATGGCGCCTTCCGCGAATCCATAGCACGTTGCCATCTACACACGCGGATAGAACATGGTATAAGAAACTAAACAAGACCTAAACACGCAAGAAATCAAAGCGTCACACCACACAAAAACATAAACACACCATGTACAGTATATACAAAAAGTACTCCTGCGTGAAAGACTCAGGCATAGTACCTCTTTAGGTAGAGCCCATTGCAGAGCTCACCCAAAGATATCCAGTCGTAGTCTCCAAGCTCATAAGCTCCCTTCTCTAAGACGTGTTTCACTACATAAGGTCCATGCCGCATGGACTCAAACTTTCCTGTCCCAGCTTATCATGCTTTTGGTCGTATGTGAGGACCAAATATCCCTCGCTGTAGGTGTGAGGTTCTACCGACTTGTCGTACTGCGCTTTGATGTGTTTCTTATGAGCCATGTTGGCAAGAGAGGCATCTTGACGAGTCTCGTCGAGCTTAGCTAGGTAGAGGAAGCATTCTTCCTCGGCAGTAGTGTTTGGGAGAAGTTTGATAGCGAGCTTGAGAGACGGAATCTCGCACTCAGTGGGAAGGACCGCCTCCAATCCATACACTAGTTGGAAAGGAGTAAATCCAATGGCGGTTTTAACGGAGGTTCTATGATCCCAAAGCGTGGAGAAGAGCATGTTGTGCCAATTGGCTTTGTGCGTACCCACCATACGTTGGACCATAGTTTTCAAGACCTTGTTAATGGCCTCGACCTGTTCATTTGACTATGGGTAGTACGGTGTTGAGTTTTCATGGAGAAAACCCAATCTCTCGCTCAACTCGTCAACCATATGGTTCATAAAGTGAGAACCATGGTTAGTAACTATCGCTTGAGGAACTCCAAACTGCGCTATTACATGGTTGAACATGAAGAGTGCGGCGGTCTTGTTGTCGTTCATGTATGTAGGCATTGCCTCGGCCCACTTTGTAAAGTAGTCCACAACTACAATGACGTAACTATGCCCCCCATCCAAGGTAGGATTACAATGCATGAAATCGATGCCCCATTTAGCGAAGGGGCCAACGGCAATAACCGGGTGTAACGGGGCGGGATGGGTGCGCCTTTTCGTATGAAAATGTTGACATGGAGGACTTTTTTTACGGCCTTGATGCAATCTTTGAAGATAGACGGTCGATAATATCCTACGCGCAAAATATTCTGGGTTGTAGCCATCCCAGAGAGGTGACCTCCACAAGCCCCAGCGTGACAGTCATTTAGAACGCGTTCAGCCTCATCATGAGTCAAACAACGTCGAAGAATAGAGTCGATACCACGATGGTACAAAGTATCACTGATAATCAGATAATACTTCACATGGTGGCGTATTCGACGACGGTCGTCCCGAGACAATTCAGGGCTGAAATGTTGGGTTTGAAGATACAATGTGATATCCCCATACCACAGATCAGATGTACTAATAAGAAACAATGACTTGTCTGGAAACGAGTCATTCGGCTCAGATTCTACATCAATACGGGGAAGGTCGCAGATGAGCTCAGCGAACACCAAAGACTTTTTCGACTTGGCTTTTTCGAAAATAAGATCGAATTCTTGCAGTATCACGATCCAGTGTGAACACTTGCCCCCAAGCACCTGATGAGTCAAAACATGGTACATGGGGTTCGAATCAGTAATGATAGTGGTGGTGTGGAGAAAAATGTAATGACGAAACTTCTGCACGGCAATGACTGCCGCGAGAGTGAGCTTCTCAACATGTGAATAGCGAGTTTCAGTGTCAATGAGACCTTTGTTGGCATAGTATATCACATGTTCTTGGGCGTTCTATTCTTCCTGTACCAAAACCATGGTGATACTGGTGTCGGAAGCTGCGAGATATAAAATGTAATCTCGATAGTAATTCGGCGGTTGGATCACAGGGGCATGCGTGATGGCATGTTTCAAACTTTCGAAAGATTGTTGAGCTTCATCATCCCAGATGAATGGGAGGCCTTTTTTCATCAATCTCATATAACCCTGCGTCTTTTGTGCGAAATTACAAATAAAACGCCTTAAATAAGTCGCACGTCCTTGCAGACTCTGAAGTTCCGTAATGTTGGTTGGAGGTGGAAGAGCGACAATGGCTTCCACCTTTAAGGGATCAATGCGGATCCCATCCTTCGAGACGATGAACCCTAAGAGGTGTCCAGACTAGACACAAAAAATACACTTATGAGGATTCAAATGGATATTGTACCGTCTGCATCTGAGGAAAATGGTCGTCAGATGATCCAAGTGGAACTCACGGTGCTTTGAGTGGGTAGGGAGGTCATCCAAGTAAGGTTCCACAAAGTCCTTCACATCATGGAAGGCGTACAACATGGCCCACTAGAATGTGGCACCAACGTTTTTAAGACCAAACAGAAGTTTACGATACGCAAACATTCCCCAAGGGCAGATGAATGTAGTCTTGTGTTGGTCGGCGGGGTGGATCTCAATTTGGTTGTACCCGGAAAAGCCATCCATGAATGAAAAAATGACACTTCTAGCACAATTATCGATAATCTGGTCGATAAAGGGAGTCGGGTAGTTGTCCTTGGGACAAGCTTTGTTGAGATCCCGATAGTCGACATAGACGTGAATGTTACCCTATTTTTTAGTAACAGGGATGACGTTTGAGACCCATTCTGTCAATGGGACAAGATAGATGAAGCCGGACTTCAAGAGTTTCTCAATCTCTGCCTTGATTGCCGCGGTCTTTCGAGGGTGTACCGGTCGCAGCTTTTGGCGGACAGGTTTGATGTCGGGATAGGTTTTAATCTTGTGTAAAATAATGGAGGGATCTATCCCAGGCATCTCCTCGCAGGTCCAAGCGAAAATGTCTCGAAATCTCTTGAATAAGGCCGTACAAGCAATGAATTCTTCAGGGGAACACTTCTGGCCTAAATGAATGTGTTCCACTACACCAGGGGTAACTGAAATGTCTATCGAGGTGGTGGGTTCGATGTTGGCTAAGTTGCCTTCGGAGTCCATTTGACACGTAATTATCATGGACTGAGACTCAGCGTAGATATCCGGTGCCACGATGGTGTGAATGTTGTTCTCCATAGTATCCAGCACGGGAAAAGAAGACGAACGATGATGGAGGTCTTCCCACGGAGGCTCATCTGCGCTCATGATTTCCATAATGGACTCGTCAGAATGAAAAGTCCGCAGCAGAGGATCAGATGATGTCCGTTGTAGAGAACAGGAAATGGAGGCCACAGCTAAGTGGTCCTCTAGCGCTGATTGGATAGCCTCATACATGAGTTCAGTGGGTGATAGAGGCATGGTGTCTCCAATCAGGTGTGTGGTGGCTTCATCAGGTACAAGCCATGAATCAGTGGAGCTGGGGATAGATGAAGTCTGCGAGGAGATCATGCTCACTGTGGCAACATGATTTGGGGGATCCGAAGTAGGAAATATGCCCATAAGGGATGAATCCTTAAGGAGGCTGGCCCCCACACTCTCATACTTTTGCGAAGATTGTCCAATCGAAGGAACGTTATCGCTAGGATGAGTAGTGGTGTCAGGTGTGCAAAAATCCAGTTGGTCGACGGTGACAATTCGGCCTTGATGGGGGAATTGTACTATGCGGAAGACAGATGATGCAATTGTAATCATGGCGTAAAACCAATTACAACTAAGCAGGATGTTGTAATCTAACAGGGCAGCGACCACTTCCACGTTAAGGGTTGCGGTCTTGCCCCCCAGCTCGACTGGTAAAGCTTGTAACATCCCATGAGGTTGAAAGCCACGTCCGTCAAAGGCTCTCAAAGTGGTAGGAGAACGGTTCAACTCGGGAGAGCCAATAGCTCTCCAACATGCAATCGACATGACTGACATAGAGGTTCCTTTGTCCAAAACAGTACGATGGATTATCTTCCCAGCAATGTTTGTGGCAACTTGAAATGCCAGCTGATGGGAGAGCCTCGGTTTGAAGTATTCCATCCGGAACATAATGGTGTTCGATGAATCCGGGTCAACTACACCGATGGCAGCGAGGAGAGTCTTGCGTTGATTCGGACAGTTTTGCAAGACCTCGAGCGTCGACATAGCACAAGGATCTTGTGCTAGGTCCTCTACAATGTTGTAGTTTTGAGCAGCCCGAGCATTAGGATTGAAAACCAATTTTCTAATCGTGCTCTTGGGTGGACGCAACACTGACTCGAGAGAAGGCTTCTCTATGGTGAGAGGAGCAGCTGGTACGGTGACGTCGGGCATCGAAGTGGAAGCTTTTTCAGTATTACTTCCAACAGGTTCTTTGACTGGAACAAAATCATACGAACGAGAACGGGTGTTCAAATTGATAGTCTCATTACGTACCATGAGAACATGTGCGGTGGTGGATGCTTCTCCTTGGGAAGAAGAAGTGTGAGCGATCAACTACTGATTTTGAGCAGGGAAGGGATCGTTGAGAACTGCGGGTGTGGGTTTGCCCTTAAGAAACTTTTGAACTTCGTCTCTATGGGGGCACTCTTTAGAAAAGTGATCATCACCACACAGTAGGCAAGGATACTTCAACTTCCTTTTCTGTTTGGTATCATCAAGGGTGCTCTTTTGTTCCTGCTGGGTGGAAGATTTCTTAGGTTTCCCCTTGTTCTTCTTCTTACCACCAGACTTTTGAGGTGAAACTGATGAAACATAATTCACTTCTTCGGTGACAACATGAGTGGATAATTTGGTGCTGTCGTGACCAGCCTATGTTGGTGATGGGGAAGAACCCTGGGGGTTCGACGAACCAACAGCTTAAGCGGAAGGTTGGGCGTGAAGGGATCCAATGATGCCATCGGCTTGGGGTCCCTTGGGTGGTTTCGCGGGGTCGTAAGTGTTGCGGGGTGCGTCGGGAAGAATATCAAACAACGTGCCAGATTGGGCATAGACTAAGTCTAGCAAATGAGCACGAGCGATGGCTTGTTCCTCAGTGACAACGCCTCCCATGGAAACATCTCCTGCTATGGTTGGTATGAGAGACTTCGTAAACCAGTCTGCTAGGAGCTGATCTGGAATAGGAGCCTTAATGAGACTCGTCTCCTCCTCCACTCATGTATATGATATGAGATATGAGTAGCGGTATTTTGACGGAGCGAGGTTAAAAGCTCTGTACCAGTTTCATACCGTATAAGCAGTTGGAAATGAGTCAAAAATTTCATAGCAAGAGAACCAAAATTAGGAAAAGAATGAGGTGGTAGTTCAATATACCACTTGGCAGCCTAACTAGTGAGAGTCCGTTGGAATAACCGAAGACAGATCGAGTCGTCCATCAGGGATTTGGATGAACACCATAAGTGGTAAGTCATCACGTGGTTTTTAGGATCGTCACCCGGCTTACCATCAAATTTTGGGATATCTGACGGAAGTTTTACCGGAATGGGTGGCCAATTAGTTCCATGGTAGATGGGGTCGTTGGTTAAGCGAGATAGGTTAGGTAGATCCAAAGTAGCCAAAAAGGGCAGCTGCGGATTAGGCTGCGAGTACTGATAGTACGGATAAGGCGTGTAAGGACCTGTGGGACCTTGTATTGACTGACCATAAGGTGTTCCAGGAGGAAATTGGCCATAGGGGTACTGGCCACCTAGACCAAATGTAGGTCCACTGCTATAGTAAGGTGGTCCATAACCATAATAAGGTGGCCCATTACCATAAGGTGGGGGCCCACCTCCGCCGCCAGGAGGAGGTGGTCCACCTCCAAATGGTGGGGGTCCACCACCACCGCCAGGGTAGGATGGGCCGCCACCCGCCTCTGCCGGGAAGAGGTGGTGGTCCACTACCACCACCGGAATAGGACGAGCCTCCACCACCTCCGCCGGGAGGGGGTGATGGGCCACCGCCACCGCCAAAAGGGTAAGAGCCTTCTCTGCCACCTCCACCATAGTAGGGTGGTGGTCCACCACCATCGCCACCACGATGAGAAGGTCCTCCACCACTACCACCGGGAGGGGGTGGTGCTCCTCCGCCACCACCGGGATGAGATGGTCCTCCCCCACCTCCGTTGGGAGGAGGGGGTGGTCCTCCACCACCTCCGCCAGGGGGGGTGGGCCATGATGACCGAAGTGGGGTGGTCCTCTGCTAGAAGGCAGAGGTCCGCCTCCTCCAAAGTTATGTGGGGTCCCACCGCCTCCAATGGGAGCTGGGGGTGGAGGGACTTGAGGGACTGTGAGTGGGGGTCCATGTTGTAAAAAAATTTGCTGTCCCCATAGAGTGTAAGGATTATTGGGGTAGGGTACCCCGTAGAGTGCATTTTCGAGATTAAGTTGACCCGGCACATGGTTAAGATGACCTGGACATGCTTGACTCAATGGAGGTTGAATTACGTTGGACGATCCCCCGACATGGGATAGTCCTGAAGTGGAAGGTCCAGGAGGTAAGGAATTTCCAACAGAAGGCCTGATGGGAACTCCTGCTGCAGTATTATGGTTAAGAGACGGGGGTTTCCCCCCAGCAACAACTTGCTGACCACTGGGTAAAGGTTGACCCAACACTGGTTGTTGATTATTCACCGTAGGATTACCACTACCTGTAAAGAAGGTAGGGGGTAAAGAGTATCCTCCCCTCGAAGTTTGGGGTGGGGGAGGAGCAAGTGATGTAACTATGGTAGTTACGGGTGTGTTGGACTGTTTTCCTTCAACAAGTTGGGTTGTGGGAGGTACCGAACTGGTCTCCTGGCTAGGAGATACATGTGCAGGAATGGATGGTTGATCAGTTTTAGCAGTGGTCGCGTGTTGCGCGGATGATTCCGGTGACTCAAAAGTTAAAACACGACTTGGGGGTGGTCGGTCGTTGAACCTTATTTGAAAGTTTCGATTCCGAAATTCCTCACCCATAGCACATAAACAAGCCAATTGTTCATGATAAGGTGCTAAGCGGTCGTCGGGGCTAGCCCAACTGGGTGGGGGTGCAATGGCAAAATGGGCCACTGGGTGGCCTATAGAAGATGTCCAATAAGTTGTTGAAGGACCAGCATCTGCTTAGGGTCATCCTGGGGTTGATTTATCCATTCCAACAATCCAGGATCCCTAGACGCAAAGGGAGATAAGTCTTGTGAAGTGGGGATTTGTGCTTCTTCACCCTGCGAGGGATGAGAAACCGGTGAATCTGGAGGAGTATGAGGAAACAAATGTCCTCGAATATTCAAAGTGGGGTTTTCCACTTCATGTGACCTAACCCTAGCTTGTGGATCCATCCTTACCCTCAAAATTACCTCCTGATTAAGGGGATATTCAGGTGGAAAATTCTGAATCCTGCGAGACCTTCTCCAAGGAAAGTCAGCCAGAGTGACTGAAACAAAAAGTTTCTCCTAAGGCAAGTTGAAAGAAAAGCAGACTAGAAAAAACCCTACACAAACTAAGGCCACAAGAAAACTTATGTGATAAGAGTGGATTCAAGGTCTGGAACCTCACAGGATTTTCAAGGCTTCGCAACTCGTGATATACCGCAGGGTCCAACAGTAAAACATGACAAGGAGGATTGGGACCGTACCCTTGCCTGAATACCCGATTACTTGGACGGTACGTGCGTAGTAGCTCCTCGAGTGTTGTTCTCAGTGTATTGCTCTGCCAAGACGTCCAAAAGGTTAACTCAGTTGGTTTTAGGAATCCTAAGGGTGTCTCCCGATATACGCAAGGTACGTGGGAGCTCAAATCCGTAGTTGTGTTGTCTAATGCACAACCGTTCGGCAAGAGACCTTCCGATATACTACCGAGTACGTGATACACCCTTCGATATATGCCAAGTACTAAAGGTGACTTGGTGGGTACGTGGAGGAGCTCGATATACCGATAAGTACGTGGAAGACTACAATACCCTCGGGATACAGTGCTGGCAAATAACGACAGCTGCCACGCTTAACGATGTCGGAACACGTCTCTAACTTACACACAAGTTACTACAAATTTTACCCTAGTTCTACCGTTAATTTTATCTGGACAGTTAGGTGAGTACATAATCGTAAACATAATGCAAGCCCTAACTACATGCAAAAATACACTTTTCTTTCAATGAACTCTATGTATGGGAATGAGAGATTTTCTTTTTCTTTCCAACAATTTTACCAAAGCAATGCAATGCAAGACAATCCCAAATCTACCAAAAAATGACTATGAAGTATTCTTTTTCCTTTTCAGTGAAACATAAAAGACACAACACTACTAAACCAAATCAAAGCAATGTTTTTCTTTTCTTTTATCTTTTCAAAACAAAAATGACACTAAGTGATGAAAAGAGAGAGCTTCTAAGTAAAGTATGCAAGATTTTCAATTTCACTATGATGGCCTAAAAGCATAAAAACCAAAAGATACAATGCAATTTCCCAAGCACGGAATTACTTTTGCAAAAGTTGATATATATTCAAAATTTTCAAGAAGATGAGCAACTCATAATTCATGAAAAACACAAATAATGCAATCTTCTTTCAACTTTTCCAAAAGATCTATAAATGAGACATTCCAATGCTTATGCAATTCTTCAAATGAGCTTGAAAAATGACAGAAATAAAGTACTTTTGATCTTTCAATGGATGTATCAAAATAACAATTTGACAACAACAATGTTTTTAACCATAAACACTGAACTGAAAAGATTACTCGCAGCAGTCTAATAACTCAGAAAATCTCAAGAAGAGATGAGCACTCAAATAGCTGAAAATACACGCAAACACTCAGAATCAATCAGCAACAAGCAAGACTAAAAGCAAGCAAAACTCACAAAATGATTGCAAGTGAGGTCTGGAAACCGATCCAATACAATGACCAGATCTGGAAAGGAGAGGAGGGAATGCAAGGGTGAGTGGATGCAGGTGGGGGAGACAAGAGAGTCCGCCACTACCAAATATCAGACTTGTCCAAGATGGAACCCAAAACAACTCCAAACAAAAACCAAACAACTCAATCACAGAAAGCAAAAAGGGATCTCTGACTGGATCACACAGTACAGAGGGAGTCTGCACACAAACCAAACTCAAAATAGAACTGGAGAGGGCATGCCTCTATGAAAAAAATGGCATATTGGCGTACTATGTTCTTGTACACAGTGCGACGTCGTAGTTCACTAGTGCGGGAAGTGCGACAGAGTCGCAGTAGACCAATGGAAGGGCTGCGAGGACATACTAACAGGCAAAGAATAGAGATCAAAAACCACACAGTATCGCTCTGGGTACACTGATCAGGTGCGACAGGTGAGATCTGAGTTCAAAAATGAACCAATTCCCTAGGTAATGAGCATAAAAAAGGTCTACAAATGAGAAGTACAAACTCAAATGAAGCTAATCAGACTCTTCAAGGTGAAGATTTGATGGTGAAATCAACTTCAAGAAGGAAATGACAAAATAGAATGGCTTGGCAAGAAATCAACTGAAAAACGACATTCAAATTGACAACTACAAAGCAATGTTCTTTCCCTAATATGGTCGCCAGATTTGTTTTACAGACAATCCACTCGAGCGGACGCGAGCCAGATCTCCCTAGCTCAAAGTGAGTCTAGAACAAATAGTACATACTACAAACTACTTTCTTAGATCTGATTAAGGATCAAGTGACTAGATGTCTTACCTTAACCTCGCAATCCTTTCTCCTGGATGCTGCTCCACGTCCCGCGGTCGTCAGATCTCAGCTGCAAGACCTGTCAAGACACATAGAACAACGCAAATGAGTAAAGAGCATCTATACAATAAGAGATCTAAGTTAACAGTTAAGCAGGTAAACTACACAATATCATCACACATAAACAATATTGGTGGAAAGCATTTATATTACTGTAAATCAAGAAAGTACATAGATAAGAATAGACTACAACCAAGGCTTAACGTAGTAGCCCTTCTCCATCCAATCCAATTTCCATCCTTCCAAGGAAGTGTGAGTCTCTCAATGGATGAGTTAGAGATATCTCCAATGTGATTTCACCAGCATGTAGACAATATAGACTTCCTCCCTTTGGAGAGGGGTAGAGCTTCACTTATATAGGGCTAAGTGGATAGGATATGGATAGGGTAGGTTGAGATATGGTAGGAGAGAGATAGGGGATCCTTCCAAGAGGTTAGGAACCGAGTGCCAGCTCCCCCAAGAGGTCAGGGATAAGGATACAAGTCAGCAGGCTTCGAGAATGAGCTCGAAAGGCCTATTTTTGTCCATTAACTGACTTCGTCGCACCCTACAGTAAAGCAAGATGCGACGTCGCAGGTTGCATGAGTGCAACCTGCGACGACCTCTCAAAACCTAGCATAAGTGCAATGGTATCCCTTCCAGGTGAATGACTTAGCCAATGAAACTTCAGGGGTGTATACACTGAATCTCAAGATGGTAGGATTTTAGGTCTAACAGTATGTCTAGAGGAGGATTTCAACTATGTCATGCAAGCCCTAAATTATTGTTTAATATTTCCTAATATGTTTCTGGAATGGAACCAACTTGAACCTAAATTACTAATGATATAGGAGAAGAACAATGACTATAATTTAGCAAAGAAATGGTTGGTTTAACTATTGCTTGAGTTGTTTCTAGTTGAAATAATGTTTGGTTCAACATTTGTTTCTAGTTGAAATAATATTGTTTGATAACATAGTGATAAGATTAAAATTATGCATGAGTTACATGTAAGTTAAAGAACTTAATGTTGGTTTTCCATTGACCTTAACTAATTCACATTGATAGTTTCTCCTATTTTGGGTTGTGAGAGATGTTGGTCGTCACTTGTATACGAAATTGTTGTGAGAGATACTTTAACTTTAGTTCTTTTTGTTGTCAAAAGAAACTAATGTATTTGTTATAGTTAATTAATCTTCAACATGAAGTTGTAGGTGCAAATTGAAACTCACTGTGGATATTATTTTTTTTTAGTGGAAAATCATTCCCTAGGAAAATTCTAGGCACTTCTCATTTTGAGGATGGTACCCAGTTTAAAGAGGGTGGTTCCTAAGTTTCAAGCACCTCTCCCCAAGGGAATTGAACATAGTCAAACATGTGATATCCCCTATATTACAGGAGACATATCACGTTTCGAGCATGAGCACTTGAGCTAACCCTTGGGTATTTATGTGTGAAATGATTCCATATATTCTTATAATCTCTTACCATATCATGTCCATATATTGTTTTGTTTCTGAAGTGGATCTATTTCATTTGTGCATAAATTGTGATGATGTTTTGTGTTCAAAAGAGAGTACATTGTGGGTTGAAATTAGTATTTGATAGACCTCGTAGTCAATGGAAAATGCATGCATTAATGCCTTGTAATTTTCTAATATGAATTATGCCTACCCAACAAGGTCCTATTTGAAAATTCTAATGAAGGGTTGGTATTAAGAGTTGTTCAACCTAGTTAGGTTGGGTTGTGTTAATTAGATGTCTATTACACATGTTCTTTGTCAAAAGACATAGTTTATAATTATGCAATATAACTTAAGGCACGCTTATTTATGTTCTTATGGACTATGCTTTAAGTGACATGGCACCAATGTGCTATGGTTAAATCATGTAAGCCTTATCAAATTGATATGTATGGATATGTTATTTGCACTCAAATGGAAATGTATATTTCTTGTAGTCGAGGCCTTCAATTCAAATGGAAATGGATATCAATACAAGATATATAGGAATAACACAAGACAAATCTTATTATTTACCAATCATGAGTAGATTCAGATTTATTGTACTAAAGAAACACAATCTCTGTTTAGGTTTCACTCAACCTAAACTTAATGATGACGATGATGTTCTTGATGTTGATGACAATGATTATCATGATGATGATGATGATTTGACGATGATGATGTTTTTAATGATGATTGTAATGATGGATAGTGATGACGACGATGAGGACAAAGGTAACTATGATGATGACGATTACGATGATGTTGTTGACGTCGATGATGATGTTGATGATGTCGACAGTGTTGATCATGACGATGATGATGATTATGATAGGGGATGATGGTGACGATGATGTTGGGGGATGACGATGATTACTGACGACGATGATGATGTTGATGATGCTTATGATGATGATGATGTTTGTGATGTTGATGAAAATGATTCTCATGATAATGACAATGATGATGATGATGAGGAGGAGGAGGAGGACGATGGCGACTATGTTGTTGTTAATGATCATTGTGATGACAACGACAATGATGATGATGATGAAGATTTCGATGATGGTGATGTTGCTGACGATGATGATGTTGATGATGCTGACAGTGTTGATCATGATGATGATGATGATTATGATGGGGGATGATGATGATGATGATGTTGGGGGATGACGATGATTACTGATGACGACAATGATGTTGATGATGCATATGATGACGATGATGTTCTTGATGATGATGACGATGATGATCATGATGGTCAAGATGGTGGCAATGGTGATGATCATCATCATCATTGACACCAATGTCATTAGCATCATCATTACTGATATCATCACCAAATTTTCAATTTAAATTTTCTTTATCAAAATTTATGTTTAAATTAAATCTTACTTTTAATTTTAGATTAAAATTAAATTTTCAATTCCTGTGGGGGGCAGAGCAAGTGGTAAAGATGAAAAGTTGTAAATTGTTGTAAATGGAAGGTCTTAGGTTCAAATCCCCTTGAATCTTACCTTTGTGCCATGGCTCGATCTCTATGGATGCACCTAGGGGTATAGTGGTAGCGGGATTAGATCCCTGGACCTCATGTCACGTGAGTACCAGGACCATCCCCAGTTGTCGATTCCCCTAGTACACAAAAAATAGTTCAATATCTATATATCTATATATATAATTACATAAATATATATATTTTTATATATTTAAAATTATATATATATAAACATAAAAAATAACAAATAAATAAAACTTACCTTTCAACCTCCTGCGCCAAAGAATACCTTCATTTGATATTGAACCTCCCACACCCATCTATTCAGTTTAGTTTTGCTATTACATTGCATGATTCGTGAGTCGAACAACCTAGCCGGAGAGAGGATCTAAGAATGGGCTAGAAACCCAACGAGAAAGCAGCGAGAGAGAGGATTTGGATCCTTGCAGACTGAGCAAAGCAACCCATGGGACATAAGAGTTGGATTGCGGCCATGTAGGGGAGAGGGGCCGATTAGAGAAACACTAGGAGGATCCAATGCCTCCAAAATATGTGAGTATTTCCTTTAGGGGGGTTGTCTTCCGCCCCCAAAATCTAGATTCCTTATTTATCGGACGAATGGAATTCCAAGGATACCAAATTATCTAAATAGTGGACTATTGAAAGGGTCAACTAGTGGACTATTAAGCCGTAAATTAATTATTTAGCTTTATGGGCCAGTGAAAGAATCCCTTGAATAACGCTATAGGCCTAATATACTAAGTTGTGATATTTAAATATGATTATATTGGATTTCTTTGTTATGTTATGTTTACCATAGCTTCATTACAAAGTGTTATGATTAATACACAAACTATGCCCAAAGTATTTTATGATGGATATTTTGTCTATTATATTTGCCTGGACGAGACATTATTTCAATGAGATGTTCTCCATTGATGTTAGTGGAACGAGAAGTTATTAATGAACAAAGCTCAACTAATAGTGAAGAAATTAAAAAGAATTGCCATGCATTATGCCTTTTAAGGTAGTTGCCCATCATTTTATGCCATATTTAGAGGAAGCATCTAAACAACAATGAGTTTAAATGATATAGTACATTTAAATAATTACATATCCAATTGAGAACTCCATTTCAAATACTTACAATTCAACATTTACCATTCTCTACTCAAAAGTTAAAATGTCGTCACAAATAAAGGAAGCCTGAGAACAAAATTACTTATTCTTATTAATCATATAATACCATATAATTAAGCCTGACCAATAGACATTAAAGATAAATAATATACCATAGGATCAATATATAATATAAGACATTAAAGATAAAGCACTAGATTCCTAATGTCCCATGTCAAATGCATAATAATTATTATTATTAACCCATGGTAGAAATAAAATCAAAAACTTCATAACAAACTTACATTGAAAAAATTCGTTAAAATCATGTATTACCTGGTCACGTATTACATGCGTCTTGCTATGTATGTACGCAGATAAAGTGGACTGCACATCGACCTTTTCCGCGTGAGAATTTGCCACATTACTACGCCCTTAATCCACTTGCATAATTGAAGTCAAAATCTTTGAAAACCAATTGCATAACTACCTCGTTCACACTCCATCAAAAAGCTAATTGATTTTCACATTTTTCTCGAAAAATGGGCGGATATGGTCGACATTTTTTACCATGAAATCATATTTTTTATTTATATGGGAAAATAAAAATTCTCCTTTTTCTTGTTTTTATAATTATAATTTTTATATTAAATAAATAAAAAATAAAATTAAAATTCACATGGTTAGGTAACAAAAGTCATTTTTTTTTAATGTAAAGTATTTGAATATATCATTGTCTTGATTTATTATTATTTTTTGTAAGTTGTAGACTAAAATTTAATAGATAGAGTCGAAAAAGATGGCGAGAATTACATAGAAGATCGAAGAGTCTAGTGCTGGCTGGGGAGGCCTCAGGTGATGAAGCCACCATCCCAGTCATGCAAAAATACTGAAATTACTGTCATTATACAAAATTGAGACCTCCTGGGTGAGGCCTGCCCATAAAAAAGACTGGGACTTTTTCCAAAAAAATAATTCATAGTATCTAGGAGTTCTAGCTATTAGATTGTAAAGCAAGTGGTAACAAAAAAACTGGAAATCACAAAGATAACCCAGAGCTGGAGTGGCCCATCTAGGGGCGTGCAACTGCAGGTGGTGCTTCTGGTTCCTCCTCCAGGACGGGACAACCAGCATATAAATATTCAAAAGTCCATGTGCAGGGGAAGATGGTCTTGGGTCCCCATGGCCGTCGTGCACCGCGTGGTTGGCCAGCGTTGTAGGAGCACGAGCCGAGTCTTTTCTCACTGTGGCTTTTTCCTTGGCTGAGCCATCATTTTGAGCCTCAGGTTCACTGGTCACTGCATTATTTCCTTGCGTTTCCTATTCTATGCTGCGCCCCAGAGATAAGATATCCCAGGTCATGTTAGCATCCAAGGTGTTCAGACGTTCTGAGGCTTCTGTTAGACTGAGTTTTATGTTCCGAAGAATGCTGGTGTTGGCATCCCAGCTCGCTTCCATTTCTTCAACCAAAGTACTCATCATATTTTTCAGCAGCCATCAATGGTTGATTGCTCCCCCATTGTTTCCCGAGGCCAGGAGAGCCGCAACCCTTTGAGATTCCCAGCCATCAATGAGACCGCGAGTCCGCGCAGAGATACGCTCTGCATATCCATTCATAACCGTCCAATCCATAGCAACTTTAGGCTGCTTGCCAGAGCTTGAGCCTTTCCTGCCACTACCACGACGAGGAGTGCCTCTGGTGCGAGTCATGGCGTTGCGTCGTCTAAGAGCTTTCAGGAGCTGGGTAGAGAGAGCCACGAGGAAAAACCAGACAGAAGACTCGACAACAGAACAAGAATGCATGTCGACAATTGGCTTTATGGAGCCAAGCCAAGCCATTTCCCTCCCATGGAGGTAATTAATGCCACAGGCTGTCGTCCTTGAAGAAGGTGGCAGAATTAATGGTGTCCCGCACCAGCAACCAACGTCCATCGTCATGAAAGCAGAGGAATGAGGGTTGGGTCTTGGGACTCATCCCAGGGTCTTAAATGATCGCCGCCACCATGGGGAGTGTGCTGGCCAATGGAGCATACAAACAGGTGGGTTGTACTTGCAGTCACATGGCCTAGAGCGTGTTGGCTAGAACCGATGCCACGTGAGGGCAGTTCCGTGTGGGTAGGAACCGAGGCCACGTTAACACCCGGATCCGGGGTACTTGATTTTTTATTATTATTAACACATGGGTGTTTAGTTTAGTAGCAAATAAGATGATCAAAATTTATATTAATATAAAAAACCTATTTCAAAATTATTTGATTAGCTATATATGAGGTTATATAATTTTGACAATGTAAAAACATTTTTCATAATCACTTAATCCAATCCAACGTCTTTCAGGTAAATTTTTATATGTCATAATTTTTTTCAATACAGAAAAAACAGAAAAAAGTTGTAATTTGTTATTCAAAACTAGGAATCAAAGTTACATAGTCCTTCTCAAGGTACAAATAAATTTGAGATATGATAGTCCTTTTAGTTCAAATTGACAATGTTTCTTTTAAACATTACATCAAAAACGAAAATACCTTACTGTAGAGCTATCCCTCATAATTGAGATTGGGCCAACCTATACTCTTTTGATACATATACATACCAACATAGATCCATCTTAAAAGGGGATCTACCAAGCGCCAAGAGGGATCAAATCTTTTGAGGTGCAAACCCTTCCTCAACATTTGCACTCTCGACACTATTTAAGTGTGTAATGCAATGCTTATGGTTTTAATTTATCTAATTTGTGTAGTTTTACATATATGTCGTCTTAAATGTTTTAAATCTAATTTGAGCCGACATTTTATTTTGTTATTTTTAAAAAAGAACATGTGCCAACTCCAGGGTGAGCATGAAAGGAGTTACACATCCCCCTACTGGACCATAGAATGCACCTCTTCGGTGCAATTAACCAAAAAAGCAGAGAGAATATCATTTAGTGGACATATACAACACCCTCATCAAGCATATGATCATCCATATATTCCTCAAAATGATATATACATACACACACTTAATCCAAAGGACTATTTAAGTTTATATACACACCATTTTCAATAATAATAACAATAATAATTAATATGAGAAGATTCAAAAAGATTTAATTTTCATCTTCAAATTCACATGAGAGAATGCCATGACACTTCTTGCTTCAAGTGTTGGTATACTCATTTAAGCGTAAATATGCTTTTCAAAGAAACAACATATTAGATGCTGGATACCATGATGATATAAGCTTTCTAATACTGTAGCAAACTTCCCTCCAACATACATAATTCGATGATACATTAATCTAGGGTTTCTATTAATTTGAAACTTGTGTCATTTTTATGAGGATTTGGTTCAATTAGGAAAAACCCCTAGTGACATGGTTCCACCGTGCACAAAACTTGGATCATAGTGAAACTCTGATCATACTAATTTTTTTTGCAAGATTCTTATCAAATTTGTGTGAAGAAAAAATGTATTTTTGCTACAAGATCAACTTACTCCCACCATAACATAACAAGTTTGTGGGCTTAGTTTTATAGGAAATGGTTTGCCCAATGTCCTCTAGTCCTTTGGGGCTTAGGGAGGTCACGAATTCAAGGCTAAAGTATATTGAGCCAACAATAAATGCCCAAGAACATGGAGGTTTCTTGGTCTCAAAGAGCCTTAGTGCTCCATTATTCTTAGATACTACTTCATTGTTTTTGGATAGGTAAAAAGGATCACTTTTAATCCTTGATGATTTTATGGATAACTTGATGTTGATGTAAAAAAGAAAAGAAAAATAACTTTTTTTACTATAGTATGTACACTTTTTTAAGTTAAATATTTAGATAATGAAGAAGGTCCTTCATCTCACAAACAAATGGGTCTCATATAAAATTTGGTGTTTAACTAAGCTATACTATTCAAACTAAATTATTATTATAAATACTAATATAAACTATCATTTTATCAACTCACTTAGATTTCTCGTTAAATTAAACTTGTTTTCCATAGAAATAGTTAACCCTTATATTAATATTATTCTCAAATTTTCATAATTAAAAAAAAATATTATATAATTTATATGAATGAAATCTTGATGATTATAAAAAAAAAGGTATGATATTCATGATCAAATTAATATTCCTCGTAAACGTATTTCACACCTTATGGATGGAGCCCACTAGCCCCTTATTGGAGAGAGCATTGACCATAAAATTTTACTCCTTATCAATCGATTC
The DNA here is from genome assembly GCA_027924585.1 of Larix kaempferi. Taxonomy (NCBI): domain Eukaryota; kingdom Viridiplantae; phylum Streptophyta; class Pinopsida; order Pinales; family Pinaceae; genus Larix; species Larix kaempferi. Next base: position 21,313,029 of record BSBM01000767.1, on the reverse strand, counting down.
CCCACATTATTGGAGAGCATTGACGATAGGATGTGCACAAAGGGTAACTAACCTCATGAACGAATGGTGGGTATAGCCCAAAACGAGAACGAATAAAGTTAAAAAACAACCCTTGAAAAACCTAAAAAACCTAAAAAACCAAGAAAATAGGGAGAATATTCCAATATCTTTGGTAAAAAAAAACGGAGATTAACAATAATAATAAGAAATAATAAGAGGCAACCCTGAACGCTGAAGGCCTCTCTAAAACCTAACCATACAGAGAAGGAGGAAGGAGGGCAGAGGCAACTGTTTATCTCCCTCGTGTATTCGATTCATCTCTGTGTTACACATCGGTCGATCGAATCCATGGCCATGGCGATCTCAGAGCAAGACAGCCGAGCTCTGTTGCCAAGCTTTCTTTATTCCCCATCTTCTTCTTCTTTGAGCCATCTCAGAGGAGGCTCATTTGCATCAGAGACCCTTCTTAACAGAAATAGGAATCCTCTGTTGAATCTCAACAGCACCAGGAGTTCTGCAGAAAATGCAACTGCCAAAGTCAATGCTCCAAAGGCATTTGTTGTGCCGGCGCCCAGCGAGCCGGGGAAGATCACCATGTATTCCCCGGCCTTCTATGCAGCCTGTACCATGGGAGGCATTCTCAGCTGCGGTGTCACCCACACGGGCGTAACTCCTTTGGATCTCGTCAAATGCAATATGCAGGTCGGTTTCCTATACAGATCTCTTTTGCTCATTTTGACATTTATAAAAAATCTCTGGGTACCTCTTAAAGTTTGATTTTATTCGTCTTGTGGGGGATCAAATCAATTTCTTGCAGCTGGGTATCTGTTAAATTGGTTTATTTCTTGCAATTGAATTTTCTGTTAATGACTTGGTTATCTACCATCACTCTGGCTGTTTCATAGACCTCAAGAGGAGCTATATATGACTCATTTAGGGACGCATAAATAACAGCTGAAATATTACTGATTACATTTGCTGCAATTGTTAAATCACAAACTATGTGCAAAACATGCCCACCGCCAGCTGCATATCCAGCTACCATCGCAATCATTGGCTTTGGAAGCCGTCGGATCTGTATCTGCACATCCAAAACATTAAGACGCCCAACGCTACGATGACCAGAGTATCCTTGACCTCCTCGCAGTGATTGATCCCCTCCATTGCAAAATGTCTCATTGCCTTAGCCTGTCAAGATGGTGACACCGATCTCAATGTCACTCCGGGCATCCTCCAAAGCTCATGTTATTTCGTTCAGAGTTTGTGGCCGGAAATCATTTTGTTTTTCTGGTCTATTTATCATAATCTTGGCTATGCCTTCTCCAATGGCCTTCTCATAGATAATATCAGTAAAGAGAGGGCCCTCATCGCAGCAAGATCGCCACGAAACAAGATGCAATGGCACATTCCCATGTACTCGATTGTACTTGCTACTCGTAGAATTATTGATGAAGAAGTATCCCACCAAATCCATGGTCTGCTGAAACAATACAGGACTTGCACCACCAGAAGTAGGGTGCTACTGTACCAGAAATATTGGATGTCCACTACCATGTAAATATGTCCTCCTTTGAACTTGAGACACCGATATTTAATTTTGGTATTATGCTTGTGGCTTAAATGAAACCATAGGCAGTCTATTGAGAGAAGCAACATTTGTAGAGTCATATCATGCCTGGTGACAAATCTGCTGATCAAGATTGAGCGGTGCTGAGCTAGTTCGAGCAGGTATCTGCAAACCATTCACAAACCAGGACTTATGCTGCCAAACTGAAATGCAAATGGTTGCTCATATACAGGTCTGGGGGACCTCTCCTCAAATGCACCTAGTGTCAATGGTAAACCATGATGGCTTTGGGCCTTACTGCAATGAACTTTTGAACAGCCCTTTAGGCATAGACACCACAATGTTGGAAATGGAGGTCGCTGAAGAAAAAATGAAACACCACCACTGAAATACAGAGCATTAAGCTGAATGCATTGGGGAAGCACTGTTTTCTGAATGGGAGTAGAAACATGGCCAGCTGTCAGCCCTCTAACAGGAACAAACCCCAACAACTGATCGACTTCATGATTATTTGATAACCCTGCACAAAAACCTAAACAAGCTGGCAGTGTGCATGCATTTAAATGATGAGATGCGTTGCCAGCTTATGTTAAACCTGGGCAATATCCTAACTTTGCAAATGTTATGAAAAGACTTTAAATAATCTATAGGAGCATAGGTTAAAAACTAAACATTTGTAAATGCTCAAGATAGTATGAAATGAAATCAACACAATCCAAGCTTAAGGGAAATGAGAAAATTAATCAAGGGATAAAAAAAATAAAATAAAAAGATAGCTAGGGAAAATGGCTTAACAGACCTAGAACAAACACTTATCTGCACACACTAATTTATTTCTATCCATATCGATGTCTATTGAAATTCGTGTCAAGCATATGCTCTTTTTGATAATGTCTATGCATCTTGGAAAATCCATTTCAAATAGGGATAGTTTGTCGAGGCTTGAACCTGGATCTCTTGCATGATGATGATTCCCTATTTCAACCACATGATGATACCCCATTTCATCCGCTTGATAAGGCAGACTCAAGATTTGTTTTAGTATATAGTCCTTTGTTTAAGTTTTATATTTATTTCAGTTTCCAGTTATCTGCTTTGATTATTTTACTTAGTAAAACCTTTTCCAGGCTTGTAGGCTTCTGTTAAGATCTCAAGCATAAACTTTAATTTGGCTTTTGCCATCTACTTGTTTCTTTTGTTAAATCTATGTTAAACATCTGGTCTTTTTAATAATTTCTATACAGCTTGGATTTTCTTAAAAGCATTGGGCAAATAATTTCTATACAGCTTGGATTTTCTTAAAAGCATTGGGAAAATTTCAAATAGGGCTCTAAGCCCCTGAGGTTTGAATCTGGGTCGGTTGCATGGAGATGCCAGATCTCAACCACTTGACCAAGCAAATTTGAGATTTGTTTTAGTTATATATGCTTCTGTTTAAGTTGTCTTTTCAGTTTCCAATTATTCATTTTGATTCTTTTATCTTAGTAAAAACTGTTTTCATTCCTGTGGATATCCATTAGAATATCTGTTATCTGTTAAGATTCATAACATCTCTGCTTAAATCTGGCTTTTCTCATCTACTTGTATGTTGAGTTTGATTTGCTTATCTGGTCACTTGGGTGATTCCTTTCTAAATTCTTTCCTTGTTGATATCTGTTGAAATAAGTGATCAAAGCATCTGGTCTTTTTTAATAATTTCTATTCAGCTTGGAATCTCTTAAAAGCTTTAAGTATATTGGGATCTTGTAATATCTGTTTTTTTGGCAACTGAAGTGTCTGTTTCATTAGATTTTCTTATCTGGGTTCTTATTAATGCCATTTTTCATGCAACCAAGTGGTTGGTGAAGTTTGCTATCCATCCATCTGTTAAATGAGTTTTTCTGACCCAGGCACTTGTAGAATCTCTCCTCAAAAGCATTCAGCATGTTCATTGATTATATTTAATTTAAATCTGCTTTTGCATCTGCCAGTCTGTTAAATGAAATTTGTTCACATGGGTAAACCTTGAAAGTTGTTTTTAAGCATTTGAAAGATCTCTCTCTCTCTCTCTCTCTATATATATATATATCATGTAACCATGCACAGGAAACCCCTAGAGACTTCACTGCCATTGACGAGTGGTGACCAGGGTAAACCGTTGGCATAGACTAGTATACCCGACCTGCAGGGACATTGTGTATTAACATATGATATCACATATACCTTGCCCTGGGACTTGACTCCCAGACTTCTTATTTCAATTCACAGCACTCAATGGCTTGAGCTAACCCACTGGGTTCTCTCTCTCTTTCTCTCTTTAGAGTCTATTTATTCACCATGTAATTTATTTGTTGTCTGCTAAGTTACATTTATCACCTATACCAGACTAGCTAAAATAATCTCTCGTTAGCTGTTAAAATCTGTTTTATGCCCCTCAGCTACTATTAAACAAAGTTTGTTTTATTTTGTTGGTTACAAAACCATTTTGAATGTCTTGCTAGCTACAAATATCTACTTTTCTTTCCCAAGAAAATCCTTGTGGGAAACCAAAGGGATGCTTCCTCACATTAGTGGATGTCATCCCTAGTAAACTTGTTGGTGTAGAGTAGTGCACCTAACCCAGGGGGATTTTGAACTGGACACCTGCTGGCATGGAAACATCTTGTTCCACCCTCAAGAATGTAAGCGATAGTGGGATTGCTTGTACATTGATAGCAATCATGTCTTAGGAAGGATTTAAATTTGGGTTGGGAGGATAGCAACTTCTCCTCTTAACTACCCAAATTATACCCAGCTGTTAGCTACAAAATCTACGTATATTCTGCATGTGTATATATTAAATTGCACCTATTAATTGGGGGATCTGTTAAAGTTGTAGTCACAAAAATGGATTCTGCAACTAGTTCTGGAATCTATACTTGAACTATCATATTCAACTGTGGGATTTATCCAAATCAGTTACAAAATACTAAATAGCTTCTTCAGTGAGTTATATACTTGCTTGAAATGCCCTATGGTTGAATATATGCATTTCTTAATAACTGAAGAAGTTTATGTTTGTGTTTTCATTAATTCCAGACAAGGTTGTCATTGTGTAACCTACTTTTTGTTGGGAAAGAGAAAATCACAACTTATTTAAAGGATGTTAACTCAAGAACCAGTGAACAAACACCTGACTACTTTTATTGATGTACTTATTGGCAAATAGGCATTCTAATTTTTCAGCAAACTTCTGAAAAAGGATCCCCATTTGGATCATCGATCTTCTTTTCTTTCATTGAAGACTTGGATGACATGGATGCTCAACAAGCCTTGCCGTAATAGATTATTTTTTGACACATGAATTTTCTCTATCATTTTTGGTCTAAATTAGAAAATGAAAATCAAATAGCCTACATGTCATTTCTCTATCATTTTCTGGCAACTGAATATTTTTGTAACCAAAAAAATTGATGCAAGTGAGATTCTGAACTGTCTGTATCCTGCAAAAAGAAGAATCTTATTCTTAGCTGTATTTAAGAGTTCCACATGACTACAGAAATTATTATTTACCAAAATAAATCTTCCTGGAATCTGGACTTCGGTTAAATTCTTCTACCGAATTCAATGTGTTTTTCCTTTCCTAACTAAGTAAGATGGGCATTTCTTCACATTTTTTCATTCCTGACTTTCACTTGATTCTAAATTTTAATGTTTTCCATCAAAATTTAATATTTCATCCCTTCTGGTTGTTTTGTTGTTACTTTTAGATTGACCCTGTAAAGTACAAGAGCATCTCGACTGGCTTTGGTGTTTTACTTAAAGAACAAGGAGCAAAGGGTTTATTCAGAGGGTGGGTGCCAACACTTCTTGGATATAGTGCTCAGGGTGCTTGCAAGTTTGGCTTTTATGAGTTCTTCAAGAAGTACTACTCAGACATTGCAGGGCCTGAGTTTTCTGCCAAATACAAGACATTGATCTACTTGGCAGGATCTGCTTCTGCAGAATTTATTGCTGATATTGCTCTTTGTCCTTTTGAGGCTGTAAAAGTTCGAGTACAAACACAACCTGGCTTTGCTAGAGGATTATCTGATGGGCTTCCAAAGTTTGTCAGATCAGAAGGAGTTCTTGGGTGAGTTTTGTCCCCTTTCTTACATATTTTCTATAAACTTTGAATAAAATCTCATGGAGAATTTATGAAACTCTATTGTGTTCACTCAATTATTGCAGTCTGTACAAAGGTATTGGTCCACTTTGGGGACGCCAAATTCCTTGTAAGTAACAAATCTTTGCACTTCCTCTCTTCATTATATATATTGGCATATGATAGATAGATGCATATATTGAAGCTTTCGATAGAGTATTATAATATTCTATGCTCCTTGGGGGTCAAAGCTAATTTTTTTCCTTGTTTTGTTACTTTGAGATGATGTTTGGTAAATGATTGGTTCTCTAATTGTGAAAGTATCTTTTCTTCTCCTGATATATCTACCTTTGTGCTTGCCAATGCCTATTCCTCTGGATTGTAATTCTGTGGAGGAAATTTGTGCTCGCTCCCATTCACTAAGCTGTCATAGTTTAGCCTTGTTTCGGAAAAGTTTCCTCATATTAATGCAACAGCCCGTTCTCCTTGAAAAGGCATTATGCTGTTAAACCTTGTTGTGTATCACAGTCTATATCTCTTGTCGCTCCTTCCTTTCCCTGTTAATGTTTCTGTAACATTCCTGCTTTAGATATCGAACTGGGTATTTTCATGTGTATGTTCTTATATTTATCTTAAGAATATACATCTTAGTCCTAACTTTAGGTTGTCTCTGACTCTCTATTGCCACCAGTGTTCATCAGTCTATCATTCTTCTCAAACTTAAGGTGGCATTTTACAAATTTTGAGCAACATCTAGTCTGGCAGTGCTAGAGATTTGATTCTTCTCCTTGTAGCACAATTTATTTTTGCCTTTGAGTTGGTGACACTTGGGGTTTAAGTGTAACTCTGCGTTGGTCAGGTGTGTCCCAAGGCATGCTCTAAATTATCTCCGTTAGTTGCCTTGGCTTACCTTCTTTTCTTAGATAATCTAGTTTCTGGAATAAGGATTTATGATAACTTCCAAGAGCAGCATGTGGAACTTCTCTTTCACTTTCCCTAGGTGAAGCTGATTTAGCTTTCTTATTTTCTTTTATGATTCTTTGAGATTCAACATGACTATAACTTTTGCAAACATTTATAAAGGCCATCAATATGGACAGAATGAAATAATCCAAATGCAAATATGTCTTCAACAATTTCCAACAGCCTTGTCCTCCAGATATATGCCACATCATTCTTAGAGTATCCTTTCAAATTGAATTCTTCTGTCAAGACTACTAGCAGTGACAGTAATGGCTCAAGCAGAAGCATCTGAAGAAGCATTTCCTATGTGCCATTTCTACACATGCACTCTTCTCATTCTTCAGACTGCTCCACCTGTCATTAATGTCCCATTTTTGCTGTTTTAGCTGCTTCACCTCTTCTAGTGACATCTCCCTTATCTTCAAGTCTGCTAAAGGAATTGTCCTTAACTCTTTTGCTCAATGCTTTATAATTATCCATTGAGTGTCTATTACTGCCATGTCATCTCAAACTAACACTATGACAAGCTATAAAGCTTCATGTAGTGCTTGATAGAACCAATTGATGAATCTGCTCCCTGAGATTGTGCTATCATCTCATTTTCCTCAATCTGAAGAGGAGAATGGATTACTGATACTAATTGATACCAATTGTAGATTCTGATATCAATTGTAGAACCTTCCTTCATCTATATCAATCTCTATGCAAACAGCATTCTTCTTCTTCCTCTTTCATGAACAGAAAGGCCACCATCATAACAGCACCACAGCTAAAATAGGAGTCTTGCTCACAGCAGTATTTCACTTTTAAAACAGCAATGTCAGGAAACAGTGCATTAAACTTTTGTTGTAGAACTGCCACTGTGATTCCTGCTTCATGGGTAAGAAACATTCCATCTGAACATCTGAACATCCTTTCCTTCAAAAGATCTATCCTCTCAGCAAGTTTCAGAGCATATGCTGCCCTTTGCCACAGCTTCACTCATTCATTTTAGATATGGCTTCCTGAGACATCCTCTTAAGCCCTGTTTCCAAGTTCTGCTAGTGCAATAGAAGATTGACTATTCTCATAATGAATGATCATTTTCATCAACATCAAGATTATCCAAAACATGGAGGAATGACTCCACTCTTTACTGTCTGTACCTGCAGTAACAAGTCATTAAACCAGTGATGCCACACATTGTGCTCTATAATCTTGCTCATCCTGTCATATTGCAAAACACAATGCACATAGTTTTCTGATGTCTACAAATCAGAACTCCACACTGCTCTGTCTTGTCATCTTTGTACTGTTCTGTCACCACACCTATTTGTTTTTTTTGTCACCTTTTAACTAGTTACTTGCCCAAACAAGATACTTTCCAGATTTTAGTAATATTCAACAGTAATTTAGCATACATTCTGTGTCTAGAAAGGTAAGTCTTTTTCCTGCAAGCACTGTATATCAGATCACATAGTTTCCTCTGACTTAAGATCCACTTACATGTTGTTTAAGCTCCTTAATTTCCTTTGTTCGTCATTTCTTTTTGCCTTGCTCTTGTATGTATACCAAAATGGCTATTAGTTCCTTTCCCAAAAGAACTTTTAACTTGTTTGGTACTTCTTGATTTGCAGAACAAGCCACTGGGAATGAATGATTTTGAAACTGGCTTGCATTTATGAAACAGAGTTGGTCGAAGATCAGGAAAAGATTGGGAGCCTTTCCAAATCCTCCTTTTTAACCATAAATCTCTACATTTGCCAAGCTTGACACCCATCACTTCAAAACAGTTTTTGCAGCTGATGTTCATGTCCTTTCAAGGTTTCAAACTCCTCTTCAATATATACATGCAAATCAGACACACGTGTATCAAACTTGTCTATATTAAGTTTTCAACCTTTTATCCATGCAATCTTTCATACTTTGTTTTGCTGGGTGTACAGCCCTTCACCAAATAACTGCAATCATCATCATATTCTCAAATCTGCTTTTAAATCTTGACAAGGAACCACCACTCTGTCCCTGTTCACAACCAATAGTCCTTCAACACAACCAATAGTCCTTCAACAAAACACTGCTCAGAAATATATACCTTATCATCAATCTAAGTTTCATGGTATTCTTTATTTTATTTTATATATATATATTTTTTATTATCAGTGTCCATATTCTGATGTTTTGGTCTTCTTGGTCTTTAAATCAACCAATTAAACATCTGCACCTTTTGCTCCTCTAAAGTACCACCACTCTTCCTTCAAGATATTTTAGTGATCACCAACTGATCCATTCTATGATAGGCTTGCTGCAAGATGATCTTCCATGCTCTGTGGCTTCTTTCACTGTAAGGATTTCATTTGAATGATGTTTCTCTTCTTTTGACACCTCATCAACTTCAAGAGTAGGATCTTCATCATCATTCTTATTTTGTACATCAGTCTTTCTTCTCCATACCTTTGTGTATCTTGTTCTAGGTGGTCTTGTTGTGCATCTTCTGGTGATGTGACCATCATTATGACAATTATAGCATTTCACATTTTGAACTACTCTTTTATAGTTTCTACATCTTGCAGCCTTATGACCAAACATGCTACAACAATAGCAATAGCCATAGAATGCACTTTGATATCTAGGGTGTCTTTGGTCTTCTTGCTTGTAATAGTTCTTTACATTGTAATTCCTTCTGAAGTCTTTTAATTGGGGATGAGCAAAATTTCTGATCACATAGGTTTGCCTTCTTGTGATTCTTCTGCTGTATGGTTGTTTCTTAGGAGGTATCAACACAACACTTTTCATCTTCTACATCAAACTGAGTAATAGGTCTTGATCCTTGAACCTTGTGTTTCTGGTTATATCCAAGGCCAGATTTGTCTGAGGGATATTTCTGTAGACTGAGAACTTTATCAAGGGCTTCAGTTCATTTCTTGAGTTCAACAACTTCTTGTTTTAACTTCTTGGCTTCTTCCATGCTGATGGCTGCTTGTTGTCTTGAACTTTGTAGCTCCCCTTTTGAGGACATTATTTGACTTCTTAAAGTCTGCTTTTCTTCCTCACATTCTAGCAACTGATGTTTGAGCTCGTTAACCTTTTGTTGCTCCTGATTAAGAGATTGTTCCAAGGATTCCGATCTCTCTTGCTCCATTTGGACTTGACTTTTAAAGTCAACTATGAGTTGCTCAAGTTCTTTCTTCTTTGATCCTTCTTTTGTCCTTTGTTCCAACACGAGATGCTTTAAATGTTTACAACTTTGTTTATATCTTCTTAGATCATCTAGAGCACTCACAAGCTTAGCTTCAAGATTGACTTCCGGTTCACAATTTGAGTCTTCTTCAAAGGGATCTTCACTATAATTTTTGTAGACTGAACTTTGTTCTGACTAGCATGCTTCATCTAAGTAGAGGTCTTTTATCTTGTCCCAAAGTTCCTTTGCAGAGTCACATTCACCTATATTCTCTTTGACATCATCAGGTAATCCATCAAGGATTGTATGCATTGCCATTGAGTTACTTTTCTTGGCTTTCTTCTGAGCTGTAGTCCTTATTCTCTTTGGTGGGATGTAAGCAAAGGTCTCTGCATCCCATACATCACATCCTAATGACTGCAGATAACTTTTCATTCTTGTACTCCAAAATATGTATTCTTCTTTTCCAAGTATTGGAGATCCATTTTCTGTGTAAATCTCTTCTTGTTGATCCATAGTGGTTTTTAATAGGATCTTCCTTCCAGTGGTTAAACTGTTAGTGAAGGATCCTGCTCTGATACCAATTGATGGAATATTGGTCAATACTGAGAGGGGGGTTGAATCAATATTGTTAACTTTTTACCTTTTAACCACTTATTTAACTTCAATCAAAACATGGAATCAACAAGAGACAAAAACACAGATTTTATCGTGGAACCCCAATTGGGTAAACCACCAACACTTTCTATACTGCAAAATTATATTCACAATAAGTTTGCAAGCCACAACTTGCTGGAGACACCAATCCCCAAGTTTCTCAGCCAACACTGAAGGATGCACCTACACCCTAGTTTCTGCCTACACCTATAGACAAGGATACACCAATACCTTGATTCTCCAGCCACAACTTGAAGGAGGCCAAGACCCCCCTTGCAGACATGTAGCCTGCCCTAGCACCACCCTACCACCCTTGCTTGATTTCACAAATAATGTCTTTTGTCAGCAACTTCTATTCACTGATATTTTCTTCAAACTCTGTCACTAGCTTTTTCTTCCACTTTGCTGGTCTCTATCTTCTGGTTCTTCAATGCTGCCTCATTTATGAAACTTCTTTAAACTCTTATTGTGCTTCAGAACTCCATCATTCCCCAATCACAGTTTTCTGATCTTTATACGCCTTTAGATCAGCATCATCATTCATCCACATAAAACACCCTTTTGACTTGTGGATCTTTAATAATCTTAGTCTTCTTATGTTTCTGCTGCAAACTGTGGTTTCTGGGCCATCATTATTCTTCTTAGATATTCATACTTTTCTTACTAGAGACATTCTTCCTTCAGCTTTTTATATGTTGACTTCATACAGAGACACACTTCATCTTATGAAGGTATTGCTTATATATTCCTTTATCATGCCTTTTCATAAATGGTGTGTTGTTAGACTCACCTTTTTTATGATATGAGGTGTCTTTTCATAAGAATACAATAAAATAAAAATAAACTATATATATATATATTTTTATAGTTATAACAAAATCATATATATGGCCGATTTTTTTTTTCCTGCGTGAGCTTTTGCGTGCTCGGCCCTTTGGCATCGCTGCCTGCCTGTCTGCACGACCTGCCTTGCCTGCGGCCTGCTCCTGGCCCTCCATTCCTCCCTTTTCTCCCTTGCTCGCCTTCCTTCCTGCCTGTCCTGTCATCCCCCCACTCCCGATCCTGGCATCCCTCCTCTCCTTCTCCGCCCTCTTCTAGTGCTTGGCCTCCAATGGCCTCGGAAGCTGAAAGCCCCCCTCTCGACCTTGCTAACTTTCTCAAGTTGTTAACGGCCAAGGCAAGAGGCCTCTTTCCTCTTCTCAACAAAAAATTGTGAAAAAACTCAATGAAATCCCGAATGTAGCACTTTCGGTGGATTTACCCTACAGGATTGCCCTCAACCTGCCGGAACGGGCTCTCATCGGTCAGTTCACAGGCTTATGGCCTTCTCCTAAGTCCACCGAGAACTGGGTACAGAAAAATTGGAGGCCTCTGATCACGGAAGATGTCAAATCATTCTTTCTTGGGAAAGGATACTTTGCTTTTGCTTCGAATGCAAACAGGATCGCGAGCTCATCTTCAGGAATGGTCCCTACTTTATGGGTCCGCAAGGACTTTACATGAACAGGTGGACTTCGAATTTCGTTCCTTCCCTCAACATCCCCTCGGCAGTCCCAATCTGGGTGAGGCTTCCCCACTTACCCCTTCACTGCTGGAATACCGAATCTCTCGAAGCCAGCGGAAATGCCCTGGGCAAATACATCGACAAAGGTGATCGGAAAGATCAATACTCATGCATGCGAATATGTGTCGAAGTGGACCTAGAACGTGGCTTGCCGGAAGCCATAAATCTTACGGTAGCGGATTGGTCCCACATTTAGGAACTCGACTATGAACAGATCCCTTTCAAATGCAAATTTTGCCACTAATATGGCCATTTCGCTCAATCATGCAAAAAGAAGCCAACGGATCCAGAATCAGATGGGAAAAAAGATCAATGGACAACTATCCAAAAAATACCAAAGCAGCTACGAGATCCCACCCAAAAAGTCTAAACAAACAGAAAATAGGTCAGCAGCAACAAGATCAGCTGGTCTCAAATAACAGGAACAACTTCAAAATCCTGGAAACATGTGAGATCAATGAAAACCCTGAGGTTGAAGAAGAAGGAGAAATACGTGAGCATCAAGTCACTCAAACATCTCCGTCTGCTCCTGAAAGCCATATTATTCCCCCAGCTCATAATATCCCTAGCTCCCCTAGATCCTCCCTGAACAAAGATACCCCCTCCTACGCTGAAATCACCAAAGCGAGACCCCCAGGCTCTCCTTCCCAATCAAAAGAAACAATAGATAAAATTTCCAAAAAACCAAATCGTAAATCCACTAAAGATCTGAGGGAAGAAGAAGCTGAGCGAGAGAAAGTCCAAGGATCCCAAGCAACGATAGATATGGTCTTCAGCAGAAACACTAGAGCCAGGATAGCAGGGAAAAAAAACGGAGACATAGCAGGATGAACACCCTCCTCCATTTATACACCTAAATGATGAAGCTGGTCTCCTGGAATTGCAGAGGTCTAGGCAATCCCTGCAAGATCGAAGTTGTAAAAGATTTACAGAGAAGCGAAATGCCGGATCTTCTTTTACTCCAGGAGACCAAACTCGATGATAACTCAGTCTTAGCCACCGGAAAAGAACAATGGAAGAAAAATACAAGTTATGCAGTCAGTGCTAGAGGAGCTTTAGGCGGATTGGCAACACTTTGGTCCTCAGAAAAGTTCCAGCTCCATAACCACTTCGCTACATAGCATTGGATCTTCACAGAACTCACCCACCTGAAGAGCAATAAGAAGATCGCCCTTTTCAACATGTATGTCCCAAATCTTTATGCTGAGAAAAAAGACTGTTGGAGTCTCCTCGATGTCTTCCTGGATGCCTACAATCCTCAAAACATCATTATAGTAGGTGATATGAATATCACACTCTCCAACACTGAAAAGAAAGGTGGCCTCAATGGTAATGATTTCTTCAAAGTGCAGGTTGAAGCCCTGATCCAGAAATGGGATCTCTTAGACATGAACCCCAAAAACGGGAAATACACATGGTCAAATAAGCGTCTTGGTAAGGGAAACATCATGGCAAGACTAGACAGATTTCTAGTGCACAACAGCCTAATGTCCGATACCAAATCATCTCCTCCAACATTTTAGTCAATCTCGCCTCTGATCATAAACCTATCCAGCTCTCTTGTAATGACATAGAGAATCTCGGCCCTATCCCCTTCAGGTTCAGTCCCTAGTGGCTTGAACATGCAAGTTTTTGGACTACTCTGGAAAAAGCTTGGAAAATACCCATCACGGGCTCTCCTTGTCACGTTTGGGAACAAAAACTAAAAAATGCCAAAGCTGCTCTTAAAATATGGGCTAAATCCATTTGCCCAGCCCCAACATACCACCGAAAGAAGGCCGTGGGGAAACTTGAAGACCTTCAATCCGCCATGGAAGAACAGCATGTGGAACCTCTCACGCTGCACGAAGAAGCTATATGCAGCAAACCAAAGTTTATCAGGCGTTTCGATCTGAAGAAGATTACTGGAGGCTGAAGTTTAGGAGCACTTGGCTCAAATCGGGTGATAAGAACACCAAGTATTTCCATCAACAATTCAAACTGAGGCAATCATTCAACCATATCGCTGGAATCAGAGGTGAAGACGGCACGTTTTATACAAGAAATGCCAATATCAAAATCGCAGCTCACGCTCATATCGCCAAGCTGTTTGCTGAAGAAGACATAAATGACAGAGCTAATGAGCTCACTCTTCTGGATCATATTCCGATTAGCATATCGCCTGAAGAAAATCGAAATATTACCATTCCTTTCACTGAACAGGAAGTGATCAATATGATCAATTCTTTTGAAGCAGACAGTGCGCCGGGCCCAGATGGGTTCTCGATGCATTTTTATAAAGCTTGCTGGAAGCTCATAAAAAAAGATTACATGAGAATGGTTAAAAATTTCCACTCCAAGTAAAAAATCGGTGGAGCCACTAACAACACTTTTCTCTCTCTCATCCCGAAAGAAACCAATCCCAACTCATTCAGCAGATATAGACCGATTTTGCTTTGCAACTCTTCTTACAAAATCTTAGCCAAGATGCTGGTGACTCGCATGAAGCCTTTGCTCAACAAAATTATTTTTGACAACCAAGGAGGCTTTCTGGAAGGGAGACAAATCCTTGACAACGTCATTCTCGTACAAGAAGCTATACATTCCAGCAAATCCAGAAAGGAAAAAGGTATGTTAATCAAGCTCGACATGGCCAATGCATTTGACTGTGTCAAGCACTCTTTCCTCTTTAAAATTATGGCTCACTTTGGGTTTGATAAAACCTTCATCAACTGGACCTCCGCTTGCATCAGCAACTCGTGGATTGCTCCTTTAATCAATGGCCGCCTTGTTGACTTCTTCCAAGCTACCCGCGGCATTAGGCAAGGATGCTCGCTTTCCCCTTTCCTGTATATCATATTGGCAGATTCACTAAGTCGAAAATTAAACTAGGATTTGCTCAATGGCACCCTACTCGGTCTCCATTTGACCCCTGATTCCCACCCTCTCAACCGCCGATGACTCCCTTTTTTTGGGTGGAGCCTCATCCATCATAGCTAGGAAGTTTAAGCGCAATTTGAATTTGTACTGCAATGCCTCCGGAGGCAAGATTAATCTGCATAAAAGTGCAGTATACAGTTGGAACCTCAATAACAGAATTGCAGCCAATATCGAAAGAATCCTTGGCATCAATGTCCATACCCACTGGGACAAATTCATCTATCTTGGCTCCCTATCACTTATGGAAATTCAAATGCTGGAAAATGGGATGACACGCTCAACAAAATCAAAAGAAGAATCAGAAGATGGGGAGGCCATTGGCTTAGCAAGGCGGGAAAGCTGATCCTAGTAAATTCTGTTCTAGCCGCCTCTCCTATCTATCACTTTTCTACCCTCTTAGCGCCAAAAGGAACTGCAGATCAGATTAGTAAATTAATGAGAGACTTTCTTTGGTCCGGTGGGAAAAACAATGACAACAGCATGCACTTAGTGAATTGGGAGACTATCAAGCAGTCGAAAGCCTCGGGAGGCCTTCAAATTCGCGACCCATGCCTTGCAAACCTGGATTTGGGTGGAAAGCTACTTTGGCAAATTCTTCATAACAAAAGTCATTGTGTTAGTCAGGTCTTCAGGAAGAAATATCTAAATGGGACAAATTTAAGATGCCTAGATAAAAAACCAACGTCCAAAGGTACCAGCACTTGGACATTATGCAAAGCAGCATGGGAGTTTTTCGAAAAAGATCTTTATTGGGTTCCAGGCAACGGAAAGAATATAGACATATTTTCTGACAAAATAATGGACAATGACCCACTCAAAAATATTCATGAGCTTCAAAATATAGCAGCCTGGCTCTCTATGCATGGGATCAATACTCTTAAAGATTTTAGCACCTGGGACATGCATGGCAACTGGCAAAGCTGCAGAAAAGTGTCCATTCCTCCACATCTTGAGGCAGCCAACGCCAGGCTTATTGAAAGCCTGAAAGGATGTGCCCCCTTACATCTTATGGCCAGAGACGAGCGAGGTTGTGGGGCCCTACAGGATCTTACACAGCTGTTCTTGGATACAAAGCTCTGCACACTCATGATGACACTAGAAAAGCTCTTTGGAAGCGGGTATGGGACCCCTTTGGTCTACCTAAAATAAATTTTTTCACTTGGACTTTAATCCACTGCAAGATCCTCACCGGATACAACCTTAGTAAGAGAGGCTTCCATGGGCCTTATAGGTGCCCCCTCTGTCAGAATAATCTCGAAACTATCAACCATCTTTTTCTGGAGTGTCATATTGACAAAACTGTCTGGAATCTTCTGCTGCATGATCTTAATCTCACCTTGCCTTACTTTACCTCAATCTCCCAGCTTTTTACAGATTGGAACTCCTATCCTGCCCCTCTCTCCAACAAAATTCTCTGGACTCATCTCTGGAACTCCATGCCAAAATTCGCCTGCTGGAAAATATGGTTAGCAAGAAATAATGCCATTTTCCACGATAAGTATTGCACCCCCTTACAAATCGCAAGCCAAGCAAAAGGCTTGCTTATTGAGTGTCTCAATATCTCTAAACACAGGTCTGATTCAAACCTCAGCAACGAAGAAATGTGTTGGATAGGTGTCACCCTCCCTCACCCTAGCATTGAGCCCCTCCGGGCACACCAACCTGCTTGGCAAATCAGGCTCACAAATCTTGATTTTCAGAATTGGAGAAATAATCAGGACACGGATAGTCTGCATTTCGACGGTGCCTCCAAAAATAACCCCGGTGCAGCCGGCGCTGGGGGAGTCTTCTGGAATAGAGATGGATCGATGAGATTGAAGTATAGTTGGGGCCTTGGCACTTGCTCAAACAACATATCAGAAGCTCTGGCCTTGCTGAAAGGATGCCAGCCCGCCAAAGAAAACAAAACTAACAACCTTCAAGTTTTTGGAGACTCAATGATCATCATAAGAGCTCTCAACATTAATACCTTTCCCAACAACCTTTCTCTCAGTCGAATCATCCAGAGAATCTGTCAAATCTCGAGCATTTTCACCAGCTTCAAAGCTTATCATATATTAAGAAGCCTAAATAATGAAGCTGACATGGAAGCTAATGCAGCAACCAGACTTAGCCAAGGCAATCTGAAAATAGATGATATAGTAACTGAAGCTCATCATATCCCTTAGGTCTGGCTACTCCAACCGATACAGAGTTTTATCATTTCAATGTGATTGAGGAGACTATTCGAGTCTGCATTTCCAATTCCTTTTCATTCTTGGCAATTTTAGGAGTGAGGACAGCTAAATGATGCAATTTCAATTCCCTCCTGAATGTTTTAGTATTGTTTCATAGCATGATCAAAGTACTCTGCGATTCAGGACATATGTGGCTTCTCAATCGACATCTTCTTATGAGACTGAGTCATCGGATTCTATCTCCCACAGAACCATTACAACTGAATCTCTCTCAACTCAGAAAGCACTCAGGAATGTTCTCCAAGCAATCATTCATCCTCGTCGTATTGATAGGAGAAGAAGTTGATAAACACAGTCTGCAGAAAGTAATATGTTCGAATATGGAACCTATGGTGGAAGTCTGGCACTTCTCGTCAGGCATAACTATCATTCCATTATATGGTGGAAGTCTGGCACTTCTCGTCAGGCATAACTATCATTCCATAATTTCAATACCCCCTGGAGGTTTTAGTATTGGTTCTTAGCATGAACAGAGTATTCTGCGCTTCAGGATAAATGAGTCTTCTCATTCGAAATCTTTTTATGAGGCTGAGACATTGGAATGCTATCCCCCACAGAACCAGTATTATTGAACCTCTCTCAACTCAGAAAGCATTCAGGCATGGCTAATCGCAGTCTGCAGAAAGTTATATGTTTGAGGATGGAACCTTTAAGCACAGTTTTCATAAATATGATGGAAGTCTGGCACATCTCGATAGGCATAGAACCAGCACTTCATTATAAGGATCTTATACAGATATTCAGCATCTCCTGGCAGATTTGTTTTTTCAGTAATCATTAGCTCTTACAGCATTCTTTATTCATTTTGGCTCAGTGCAATAAGCTTACTAAGCAAGAATTCCTTCAGCTGAAGATACGCATTCAACATCTCTAATGAAATTTCTTACAATAAAGAATCACTCAGGCCAATGTGGCTTCAATTGTAACCTGCCGATTTGGTGCACAACCACGGCTTTTTTTTTTATATACATACAATACTCGTTTCTTTTAAAAAAAAGAAGTAATCCCATTTCTAATTTAGTGCATTATTCATTTTATGTTCTTCAAGACCTTAATCCTCTTAACATTCAGTTTCATTGAACATAAAACGAACGTTACACACATTAGTGACACATTAAGCTTCTGTACACTTAAGCATATGAGTGGACTGCCACCCTGGCTCCTCTCCATTTAACTGCTGCAACCTCACTTAACACAGAATCTTCGTCCATACCAGTTACACTATTATCCTCGTCCACGTCAAGCAAACAGAAGTGCCATATTACTGACTATCCATGTTGGACAGAAAACCACGTATTTTAATCACAAGAGCCACGATCTTTTCATTCACGCACACAGAAAAAAACACTATGCTACCATGCTGCCAAGTCATCGTCTTATTCAGCTACACGTCGCTGCCAACTCAGCAATTAGGTTTTCCACGTGCAGCAAAAGATAGGGGGCCACATAGGTGTCCCTTTGACTCTCCATGTCCTCGCTTGACCATCCTTTGATCGCTTATCCACCTCTATGTTTTGCGTTGACCGTGTATTACAGCCACCGTGTCACATCATTGCCATCTCACTCGTCCTTGCAGCCGTTGATCACGATATCGAACGGCCTACGCTCCTCCTTCTGCAGAATTTTCTTCAGGCATTTTTCTTATTGATTTTTGCTGCAGAGTTTGGGTCTTTTGGCTTCATAGAGGCCTGCAACGCACAGGATCAGCGCCAAACCTTTTCCCAGAGCAGAACCTCGGCATTCATCAATGCTGACTCACTCCACAGGCAACCATCCTCAAGAACCTTCTGCGCATTTCAGTTTGGCTTTGCTGCAAATTTGTTTTGCCTCTTCCAAGCTTTTGCATTCTACGTCGATGGCAAATGGGTAGTGAACCTGGTCGATGGCAAATGGGTGCAAATGTTGACACAAAACCTTGGCAGAAACCCTCTGCTGTGTGTTTCCATGCTTGGCAGAAAAAAGCTCTATCTCCACGAGTCTGAACACAGAACTGTAGCTTGGCAGACACATTGTTGCATCTTTGTTTCACATCGAGTTCACAGGAACTTGCTGTTAAACGTTGTGCATTAGGATGGTGCACGCAGCTTAAAAAAACTCATGAAATTAAAGACCATCATCTCTTCCTCTGAGGCATTATCATTGTATATGCATAATTGAAGGTCCATCCACATATACTTGAAGAAGTAATCACACACAGAGATTCAATTCTCGTTTGAACCTTCTCTTGGAGAATAATAATGAACCCCTGATTTTGTGCAAAACTTACTCAGACAAATATTCATCTCCACTCAGGTTGTGATCAGTTTCCTTCACTCGCCCTAATTTTTGTCTAGATCTATGGATGTCTTCATCAAATGCCACGCACTTTGAACCACTGATATTTCCTAGATTATTTGCTTGCTGTTACTGATCAGTGCTTTCATTCTCTTGCTCACATTCACTGATATTACTGCCACCTCAACTGTAACTCTGATAGCCATTGCTGCTGTCATATGTTTGCTGTCCAGTCATCAACCTGTTGTCTGCTGCCATATCTATTGTAGGGTTCATTGCCTATGCCATCACCTAGTTGCCATCAATGACAACCTGTACTGCCATATTGCCATGCCATATTGCCAACAATTCCGTTTTTAAATTCCCCATCTTGCTCGGAGTCTGTTTTTCTTTTGATTTTTGACTGTTCTCTGTTTTATGCTGCTATTTTCCTCCTTCATTCTACTTTCTCGATGTAATTTCCTCCTGGTATTTGGACCTTGTCTATATTTTCCTCTTTCGCCATCTGACCTTGTTTAGTTTCTACCACAGACTGAATCTTCTTTTCCTCAACATTTTTTTTCTTCTTGATTGGAATCAATATTCATTCCTTTCCCCACAGTATTTAGGAACTCATACTTGTTATCTGTCTTGGTCCCTTGTTCCCTGACTTTTGCCATCCTCATTCTTCTATTGCTTATTGCTTGGCTTAAGCCTTACAAGATTGGAATGTTCTTTGTTTATATTGTTGGTACTTTCTCACGCTCTAATTGGATGGCAAAATCTTCATTTAAAGGGGAGGCCTTTATGGTCCACTCTCTTCTACTGTTCTTGATCCACAGTTTGGAAAATTATTCTCTGTTGCAGTTTGTCTGGGGAGGTGATATTAGGGCAAAGCATTGCATACAGAACCATATATCTTTCCTTGATTATGTCGGTAGATCTAATATATTCTTCTATTATGTCTTTTTATTTCTTCAAACACTTACCAATATCTAGTGAGTGTGTGCATAAACCAATACATATGGGAGTTGAAGATGGTAATTCTTTTGTTGGATAAATGAAAATCCCACTGCCCAATATTTCGTGTAGTCTTGCTCTGTTGAGGAAGCGCAGCTCTCTTTTAAAGATTCATTCTTTATCTTCGATACTACTAAACACTACTATTAAGTATTCATTTGTACATAACTAGTGTCTATATCTTCAATTAGGTTTGCTTGTTCTAATGACCCAGCCTATCAACATACCTTTTTGCCGTGTACTCAAAATCATCAACAAATTAAGTTGTCCTTGTTTGCCAGTTCTAATGACCCAGTTTATCAACATTCCTTTTTGCCGTACTCAAGTCTCAAAATCACTTACATTTTAAGGTATGCCGGCGCAGATATGTTGTTATCCTTTTTTTCTGCAGAAAAAAAATTGTAATGTTATCGAGGATAACAAAATTACATTTTGTAGATGCCTGCTGATATTCAGTACAATTTCAAAATGGGAAGTTAAATTTTTATCTTCCTCAACGACTTCCAGAACATACTGTTCAAAGCAGTAAAACTGTCTCTACCAAAAAGATCCTTTAGCATCCTACCATTGACATAAGCAAAAATAATCTCTTACAAGTCTAGTACCATTCCAAGCCTTACAGGCTTAGGCTCACATATGTTATCTCATCTCTATGATATGTGTTTTAATTCTATTCTTTGGACTTTTGTCTGTTCAATATAGGTATATACTCAGCAATCTCTTTGCCTATGGTTTTCCTCTTCTCTTCTCCCTTTTGTAGCATTCTTAACCAAATCATTTTATTTCTCAAGGGACGAGTCTGATGAACCCTCCTTGTGATTTATTGTTTAAAGTATATCCCATGAAACTGTTCTAGCACCGTTTTATTACATTAAATTATTTTCTTGCTCTATTTTCATGTCCAGTTTGTTTAATTAAACTATCGACGAGGCAATGGAAACACTTAAATCTGGCTCTGTTGAATGTTTTATGAGGAGATTTGCTCTTTTTAATGTTTGTCTAATCTTCATTGGCAACTGCATTTTATGACTCTAAGATTGAAACTGTATTTTCGTGACTCTCATAGTGGTGCCGTGTGTTGTTGCAGACACCATGATGAAGTTTGCGTCCTTTGAAACCATAGTAGAGTTGATCTACAAGCATGCAGTCCCCATCCCCAAGGACCAATGTAGCAAACCTCTACAGCTGGGAGTGAGTTTTGCGGCTGGATACATTGCTGGTGTCTTTTGTGCAATTGTTTCTCACCCTGCTGACAACTTGGTTTCTTTCCTAAACAATGCTAAGGGTGCAACCGTGGGAGATGTAAGCTATGAACACATCTTTAAATTTTATTACAGTTAGTTTACATTTGTGTGTAGTCCTGGTATGTATATTGGGTGGTTTGTAGTACTTACACTACCGTGGATGCTTAGTTTCTGTGTGATAACCGACTAATGTTTGTTTGTGGTCATCAGGCTGTGAAGAAGATGGGTTTTGTTGGTCTCTGTACTCGGGGTCTTCCTTTACGTATTGTTATGATTGGAACACTTACTGGAGCACAATGGGGTATCTATGATGCTTTCAAGGTGTTCGTTGGCCTGTAAGTTCTCTTTCCTTATAGAAGTGAAAACATTGTTCTTGTTGTTAAGTTACGGTACGGATACTCTTTGAAGTGTTTATGCTTTGGATGTTGGGCAAAAATCATGTATTGAATAAGGTTTGCATTTCTCGTGTTTTGACATATACCAACTACTGACTTCTTTTGGGAAGCCTGAATCATTTTTATGGTCTAATTTTCATTTGATGTGGTTATTTTTGTTTTATTTTCTTACATTGTTAATGACACTATACTGCTCTAAAAGGTTATGAAAAATAAACAAATCACTGTTCAGTTGCATTTTGTTCTTTCTTTGTCTGCGCTTCCAGGAGGAAGGCCTTTATAATGCGATTTATAATTTATGCATTGTTATTTAACAGGCCGACTACTGGTGGAGTTACTCCCCCTGCTGCGGAACTCAAGGAGTTGAACAAATTGAGCTAGTTTGAAGGCGGCATTCTTGAGATCAAACTTTAAGGCTTAGTGTTCTTCCTGCAGCGCAGAAGTTAGAAATGGCTGAATAAAACCATGGAGGGTTGACTCTAGATTTTTGTTTCTTCCAAACTTAGGCTGATTCACACAGCTTGCAAGCGCTCTTGCAAGTTTATTTTTTGAGTTTATTTTTTTGGCAGAAAGGCTGGTTTCATTTTATTTTTTCCATCCCACTCAGACTTGAATTATATTTCCAAAGTTACATGGCATATTCTCTGGTATACCTTGAATTAATTTTGGTTGGGGTACGGCTAACCAGCTTGTTGGGGTGTAATTTAGCTTCCCTACGTTTCGTTGTTACTGGGAGTAGCTTCTATGCACTTGTTACTATGAGTGAGAACCCACATAATAAAAGGCAATCTCAGTTCTGCTTTCAGATGGCATTAGTCTTGAGCAACTACCACTTCCTGAATGATTCAAGGTTAGTGTCTTTTGGGGAATATACTAAAGAAAACAGATGATGGTTGTGTTGAAAACTTAAGTGAAAGATAACTGTTGTAACTTTGTCTGTAGCTAGACTTTTGTGGTTAAACCTGTTTTTATAACTTCAAAATTTACATACTTAGTTTATAGTTTGATGAGAAGAACGATGAAGGTTGTTGTAGTTGATCTGGTAAAGTCTAGAGATAGTGAATTTGATGTGAAATACAGTAATAATCTTTTCAATTTTTTGTGATTGCTATAATGTTATGGTCGTTTTATTGATTCCAAGAGAAAAAGAGGCTATTTAAGAATACATATTGCTTTTCAATAATTTGGAAACCAAATTTCACAGGGGCAATTGCAGTTTTGACAAGTCCCAGTGTGCCAGTTATCCTTACTTGAACAGCTTGCGTTGCATTTTGTAGGATCCAACTGTGGAAGGTTAAATAACTCTTTCTGTGTTGCTTAGACATTCTAAGTTGAAAATATTCGCGCTTTTGAAGGGTCTTTTCATTTAAAAATGTTGTTTACTTGGTTGGTTTCAGAGGTTATTGAATTACCAGCCTGTTCAATTCTGTGTCTTTCTTCTTGGTTTGGTTCCAATATTTTTGCTTAGATTGATATTTTTTTTTTAACAGAAACGGATATTTTATATAAAAAAAAAAGTGAGAATGGAGCTGTGGCGTTGCCAAATTCAGCTGGATACAAAGTTCTGAAACTTGACTCTAATGCCTGATACAATGGCAATTTCAAAAAGTATATGACTTCTTTGGCTTCTGAAATCCAATTTGCACAATTCCACTAATTCCTTTGAGACTGTTTTTGCTTCAAACTGAGAGAAGGAGAATATTCTCTCTAATTGTTTGCAGACTCGTTAAACCATAAACTTCATTTTGACATGCTAAACAATGAAAGTTGCCATATACCCTTCCAATGTACTGCTTCATTTCGCACTGTTAGAGCTGCCACGACTCTTGACCAATATGCATAAATGAGAAATAGAAGCTGTAAGGACTAGAAGTCTTCATTTGTAGAGATAAGAATCCAGTAACAGGCTGGCAATAGACGCATCAGCTCCACATTCCCAAAAGCCACAATTGTTTGAGAAAGCTGCTAATTTTGCTGAAGTTGATATCTTGATCTCCTAAGTTCCATTTGTTAACTGTTATAAATTTCGATCCTTCCTTCCAGACTGTATTTAAGAGCTACGATTCCAGATTGAGCTTTAAAATACTTCGATGAGATCTTCGTTTGAGTCACATATTCATCAAAAACTGCATTGCTGAATTCCTAATTGACTCAGGAATTGAATGCTATCCTACTATTTTAGTATTCCAGTTGCCCAGAGAATTCCTGCCTCCATCGAATTCAACTTTCCAAAATCCTATTACATAAATCTCAATGCAATCTTTTGAGTCAATGATACCGACAGGCATAGAACTACTCATTAGAAGGAATCCATACTTCTGCTAAAATCATTGAGTTTTCAGAATAAGTCATCGGTTTCTGCATTAGTCAACTTATTTTCAAAGATCAGGGTGCCCTGACTTGCACTTAGTAGCCAATTCAGGGGATTTGATGAATTTTACTCACATTATTAATCTTTAATATACCCTGTCCAAGCTGGGAACCTGCATCAGCTTCCTTATCTGCATCATTGTTTAAAATTCTTAATACGTGATATGCCCTGAACTCCACAAATGTGCTTGCTATGCCCTGAATTCGCTGGATGATTCTATTTAACTTGAGGTTATTGAGATTGTTGCTTGAGTTGATGGCTCTGATAATGATCATTGAATCTCCAAATACTTGCAGTTTGTCAATCTTTCGCTCTTTGGCTATCTGGCATCCTTTCCACAAGGCTAATGCTTCCGCTGTATTGTTGGTGCATCTGCCTAAGCCCCATCTATACTTCAATCTCAATATTCCGCCGCTTAGCCACATAACCCCTCCGGCTCCTGCTACACCAGGATTTCCTTTGGCTGCACCATCGAAGTGCAGGCTGTCTGTAGCTTGCTTGTTTCTCCAACCCAGAAATTCATTGCTAGATAGTCTGATTTGCCAATCAGGGAGCTGTCAGTGTTGTATAGTCTTGCTTGGGCTAGGAAGAGTAACTCCAATCCAATTCTTTTCTGCTCTGTTGAGTCTAGCTTCTTCCTTATAACTGGTATTCATAAGAGCTTCAATCAGCAGGCTTTTGGCTTTTCCGGCAATTTGAAGCGGAGTGTAATGCCTATCCTGAAAGATGATATTATTTCGAGCGATCCAGACATTCCAGCATATGTATTTGGGCATGGAGATCCAGATGTGGAGCCAAGTTTTCCTAGTGGAGAGGGCAGAAGAGTACATGGATTTCCATTCTTTAAAAATATGGTTGATGGAAGGGAAGTGCGGCATGTGGAAATTAAGGCCTTGGAGCATATGGTTCCAAACCCTCTTGATATACTCACAGTCTATAAAGAGGTTCTGAATGGTTTCTTCACTTTTTCTGCATAATGGGCACCAGAACGGCCCATTGAAACCTCTCTTGATTAGATTATCACCAGTGAGGACTTTGCAATGTACTAACGTCCACGTGAAGAAGTTGATTTTGGGGAGTCCCAAAGGGTCCCATACAATCTTCCATACATCATTTCTTTCAATTTCTTTGGTGGCTTTCATGTCAATCAACTAATCCGTTCTGCTTTGAGGTCGATAGAAGAGAACATGATATTCATGTCTCCTTCGGGATATATGGACTTATTTTAAGAATCCCAGCAAATGTTACTCTAATGTTTGGTGTGCCGTGTCCAATTTCTTTCTTTTGTTACCCCTTTCATCTCTGCAATTACAAATAAGTTTGTAATGTTTTTCAGAGTTTGCTTTCTTCACACCTCAGGGGTAAAGGACCAGATCAATTTTTCATCTTGACCTTACATTTCATTACATCTAATTCCGTGACACGATTTTCAACCAAGAGGTTAGTTTCTTGTTTGTCTAATGTTTTCTCTAAACAGGTTAACAATTCTGATTCAGTGCTATAGTTAATTATCTTTGGCAATTTTTGGTTAGGCATTTGAAAGATTAGGACAGATTTATTCACATAAAAGCTCCAAAGAGTTTAGGTGAAATCAATCAAGGGAAAGACATTTCTAATGAACTTTTTCAAGTGTTGTTTTCCTTCTGACAATGCTGATGTAACAAAAGCAAGCCTTTGACGAACTGTCTTTTGAGAACTTGTTGAACTTGTAGCATTCTTTCGATATGCTCAGGTAACAGGCTTGTTTCTTATTATTGCCCCTAGTATGTGGTATCACTGATTAAAATATTGATTTCCCAACAAACATAAACCACTATGCATTCGTTTGGTAGACTTATGTCATATCCTGGGGTAGGCCTGACTATACAAATCTATTGAATTAGTTGTATTGCCATTTGACCAATATAAACTTACCAGTTTTTAAAGGAAAGTGTTTCATAAATATGACGTAGAATTATCCTTGATATCTTCTATATTAGAAATTTATGTTTATGTTTGTTTTTAGGTATTGGAATAAAATGTAGAAATATAGCAATCTATTACTGCATTTAATTTTTTTTTTATTAAATGATGAATATTTAGTACATTCACATTACAAAATAAATTTGTATTATGAATTTGAAATCTTTTATAAATTACAAATTTGTGTTTGTTTTTAGGGATTAGAATAAAATATAAAAATATAGCACTATTATTGTATTTCATTTTTTTTTTAAATGATAAATATTTAGTACACCCATAGTAAAAAATAATTTTGTATTATGCACGGGGTTGTGTCTACTATGACAAATGGCATAGTAGTTAGTCTTATTATTGCC
The DNA here is from genome assembly GCA_027924585.1 of Larix kaempferi. Classification (NCBI taxonomy): domain Eukaryota; kingdom Viridiplantae; phylum Streptophyta; class Pinopsida; order Pinales; family Pinaceae; genus Larix; species Larix kaempferi. The sequence continues at coordinate 21,286,259 of BSBM01000767.1, read as the reverse complement.
CCTAGTATGTGGTATTATTGATTAAAATATTGATTTCCCAACATACAGAAACCACTATGCATTCGTTTGGTAGACTTATGTCATATCCTGGGGTAGGCCTGACTATATGAATCTATTGAATTAGTTGTATTGCCATTTGACCAATATAAACTTACCAGTTTTAAAGGAAAGTGTTTCATAAATATGACGTAGAATTATCCTTGATATCTTCTATATTAGAAATTTATGTTTATGTTTGTTTTTAGGTATTGGAATAAAATGTAGAAATATAGCAATGTATTATTGTATTTAAAAAAATATTTTATTAGATGATGATCATTTAGTACATCCACAGTACAAAATAAATTTGTATTATGAATTTGAAATTTTCTATAAATTACAAATTTGTGTTTGATTTTAGGGATTAGAATGTTAGTTTTGTACCTAGGGAAGTGTTCTCCAAGTGACAATAGCCTAATGTCACTTACAAGGGGGAAAAATGTGACCCTCACATTAATTGTCATTAATGAGACTTTATAACATTGAAGTCACTTTTTGCTAAAGTTAAGTGGGTGAGTGATTTTTTATTTAAGTGATTTAAATTAAAGTGACTTTTCACTCTCATTGAATCTTAGCCATTGGATTGGATCTATCTCCACCGTCGGATTAGATACCCACTTAGGGTTAGACAAAAAGCATGAGGGAGGCACTTTTCATTCTCACTTTAGCATTTGGAAAGTGAAGAGAAAGAGTAGAGAGAGAGCTAGGTTTTTGGCACGAATTCCAAGAAGTGAGCTTACACAGAAATCAAGGGGATCTTCAACATTTATTGTTGGTGGCACATTTCCCAAGGAATCTGTACTGTACGGATTTCCAGGCACAGATTTCTAGAGCAGCACGGTTTTCGAGAAAGCACATAAATCGAGGCACTGTTATAGCACATAATTCGAGGTGACCATACAGGCCGTACAGTAGCAAATCTGGGCACTGTTTTCAAGGAAATTTATGGCACGAATTTCAAGAAATATTGGCATAGATTTTGAGGTCATCTCAGGCACGAATTTCGAGGAGATTTTTGCACAGTTTTTGAGGGGTTTTTCAGCACGAAATTCAAAATCTGTACAGGTTGTACGGACTTTTTTTCTGGCACAGATTTCGAGGTTTGCACAACACGCTTTCCAAAGCTACAGGCACAAATTTTGAGGCATCATTTGTGGCATAGAAATCGAGAAGAAAGCTTGGCACAAATTTCAAGGACGATTCTGGGTGGTGGAGATAAGTTGTATTTACACAATATTTATGTTCTGTAATTTTTGCTGAAGAAATAATAAAACTCTCTTTCTTACTGGTTTTACCCGTGTGGGTTTTTCCAGGGCACAGTTGTCGAAAAATCTGAGTGTCTACTGTTTATGGTGTGCATGTGTTAATATTTACTTTCAGCCTGTTAGTGGTAGTTTACTATGTGTTTAATTGTTTCAGCATTTTTTCATAAGTAACCTTCAGCCAATGCAAAAGCGGCTGTTGGTGAAAAACACTTGAAAAGACAACATAAACCAACAAGCAGTAAAACCCAGAAAAAATCTACATAGAATAAAATGTAAAAATATAGCACTATTTTTTTTAACAGAAACAGAGGAGTTTATATATATATATATATATATAAAAGGTTGTGCACAGCCATTCATTACAAAAATTGAGCCAACATTCTGCTTCAGAGAGAGGGAAAATGCAGAATTTGCAGGGATTTTGGCCCTTAAAGTCTTTACTTCTTGTCTTCCTGAGGGTTCTGTTCATTTTACTGGGGTATACCCTTACAAATTGTTTACATAATAATAGGCAAAAAAACATTTAGAAAGTGGAATTCAAAGGAAACCTGTGAAGAGAACATTTTCCAAAATTTCTAAGAAGAGAAATTATCTGTAATTTTGCTGCAGAAAAGAGGCAGCCTCCAGCATTCCTTGATTGACTGATGGCGCTTCCTGAACATGACTGAACTAGGTTTTGCTGATGAAAACAGAGAGGTCTTCTTTGATGTTGTCAACATTCCCTAAAAGATCAATGGTATTCTTGTCAATATCATCCAGACGAGACTCTACACAAGAGAGGCGAGAGTGTATATACTTGAATTCCATATTCTGCTCTTTGTTTTGGTCCATAATGGAGCAAACAATCGAATACGTTCTGCTCAAATAAACCTTAATCTCCGAGATAAGTTGACTGAGCGTGGCAATAGCTTGCCTAATCCCGTCCATGTTGCTGAGAGGCGAGCTGCTGTAGGGAGGTTCTTCTTCGAGAATTTGCCGAGGGTCGAAAGCAGAGACCGAGAGGCTTAGCTGCTTGAGCTCAGGACCGAGGGAGAGAGAGTTAGGCCGCTCCATGCTTCGAAACGAAGCCTTAAAACCTTCCTGCTGCATTAAATGCTTGTGCGTGGGAGCTTTAATGCCCATGGTGGAGGCACATGGACGGTGTCGTGTCATCTGAAGGGAGAGGTGGGCAGATGAGGCCGAGTGCCCACAATGGGGAGATCGTCCCCAATAGACCATAGGGAATGGGTTTAAACTCATTATCCAACTCCTCAAGGAATGAACTTATACTCCAAAACTTGGTTTTGCAATAATTGACCTTTTTCCAATGTGGCTCCAATGTTAGCAAGCCTGTCAGCTGTGGAATTAAGACTTTTGAGGACATGGAAAAAAAGAGGTTCGGGGGGAAGAGGAAGAAGCTCGATTCTTTTTCTAAAGTTTTGGCTCTTGGATCTTCTCGAGGAGCAATTCCTCATAGCTTAGATTGCATGCCTGGAGTCTCCCAGGACCTGTAGCTTTTCCATGTTTAAGGAGGAAGCTATCTCAAGTGAATGATACATCGCCAACCATTTTGCTTCATTATTAGTTCTTGTGCCTAATCCCCAGGAGAAGTCAGCAACTTTTCTTCCTCCGGGATAAAAAATAATCCCCCCCGCACCTGCCTCCCCTGGTAAAAATATAGCACTATTACTGTATTTAAAAAAGTATTTTATTAAATGATAAATATTTAGTACATCCATAGTAAAAAATAATTTTGTATTATGCACGGGGTTGTGTCTTCTATAACAAATGACATAGTAGTTAGTCTTTCTAGGTATTATTTTCAATGTAGATCAATGGTTCAACTTCAAGGTTCTTTAACCCCAAGTGGCTTCAAGAAGGGTTGATCATCTCTTGTCTTGTTTCTTGTAGTAGCAGAAGGGCTCAACATAAATGTGAATGAATAAAAAAGAATGGCTCACTAAAATGCATTACATTAGGAAGGAAATTGTTTTAAACTGATTTGACATTTGTTGATAATGTTCTTCTGTTTGGAAATGACACTATCAAAAACTTTGGGAAATATAAGGATACCATAACACTTTAGTGTAGGATAATATGGATGAAAACCATATAAGTCTTTCTATTTGTTTCTAATTCTTAGAAGTCTTATATTTTACCTCAATGGATTAACAAAGGGTTCAAGAGAGGATGCATCTCAAGAAATATTGCTTTTGGCAATGGTTTGAAATATTTTGGTTTCATCATGAAGTCAACAATTACAATATGTTGTAATTGTTGTTTGTCATGAGTAGGTAGATCAACATTGGATAAATGGGTGCTACAATTTATATGTGTACCGGCATTCAACATTGGTTCACATCCTCCCTCTTATTGCTAGTATTGTTACTATGATGCGTGTATAGGTAATTCTAACAGGGTGCTGCCCCGTCGGGGGAATCGCTTAACGAGTTTTGTTTTTCCTTATTCGACCTTGCCCCACAAAAATGAGACTATGGACTTGCCCATCATGCTATGGTACAAGTTTAAAGTGAAAGGGACCACTTGCAAAATGACGGCCACAACTAAACTTTGATCTCTGGTAATGGGTCTCCCCTACTATGCTTCAATTTAGGGGCAATCAATTTATTACAGATAGAAGGCACAGGGTTCGGCAGGTAGAGAGTTGTGGGTAGAGAGCGGATTATATAGAAATAAAGCTTCAATGGGCTAGGGAAACTGGCATTTAAAATTAATAAATGCCCAATTTCTTTATAAGTTAAACTTTATACCGGGTGGGGACAATTAAGGGCGAACATAACAAAGGCCCGATCGAATAAGTCATATATATCCTTCCTCATCCAGACCAGAGGCTTTATATCCTTATATACTTTTATAGATTCACAATGCAGGTGGTTCATCACCATTTTATCCTTCGTGGCTTGACATTCTTTTCGCCCCTGCACCTTCGATTATTCTCCATTGTCGATTTTTTGTCATCCACCTTTCAAATTTGTTTTATGTAACACCTCATTAGACTTGTTACACTGGTGACAAATTTGGTGTTCCTGTTTCATACCGGAAAGGCAATTGGAAGTGTGCCAAAAAGGCCATTAGCAATGAAGCAAAATCTATGAAACAAGTGTAAGGTAACTCAATACACCTTTTCGTTGCATTTCCTATCAAGGTATGTTGGAAAATGCATAAATGAACACTATTGTCTACCAAAGAGTTGGATGAACACTAAAGATGAAAGGTCATGACATGTGTTGACATAAATTTACTTGATCAACCATCGAACTTGGGGATATCTGATGGTAACATGGTTGGGATGATTGACCATGAAGGGTGATGGTGAATTGGGTCATTTGTTAGATGCGATAGTTTGGGTAGGTTTAGCATCACCATAAAAGGCAAACGAGGATGGATATGAGCGCTCATATTTTTTGAGGAAAGACCTTTTCAACCTATGCGTGATACTTCCATGGACATAACTCCCCCCTAGTATTTTACTTACTACTGGGACTTTACTTACTTCCCCCCTGCATGTTATTGCTACCAAGAGTGTTGCTTCCACCCGAGACATTACTAGTGTTAATTGGGGGGGTTACAGTATTTGTATTTTTGATAAAGCCCTTTCTCCAAAGAGTTTATGGAGACTTATAAATCACTTTGGGTTATGGAATAAGGTAATTCTTCAAAATTATTTAGAGCCTTTATCATTTTAAGAATGAATTAGATTGCTTGTAGAGTCTGTTTTTAAAGATCTACCATATTCAATACTAGTTCTAATAATTTCTAATGTTTTTGATAATTGGTTGTTTGGAAAAATGGGAATGTGGAAAAAGTTAGGTTATCGATTGATCCTTGGATCGCTTGTGCAAGTCAACATAAACACACGCAAGCAATGATCAATTGTTTACATTTACAAGGCATGTTTTCCCTGGAAGACACTGCTAACCCTATAACTTCTACCTTATGGCACCAAGAGTGCAAAAGTAAAGTTAGATTTGGGTTGGAAGGAGATGAAGAAATAACATGGAAACTTTGTTCAAATGTTGTAGCACAATGCTATTAAAGTAAGACTGGAAGATGATCCCTTGTCGAGGTCTAAAAAAATCTAGGGAGATATTATTTGGTGATGGAAAGTCGTGTGGAAGATGTTGGGTTTATAATTTAACAACAAATACATGCAAGCACATATGAAGCAAGGGACAATATGAGTTTTTGGTTGAGAAACCCCCATATGGAGAAATTTCATTCAATTCTACTATTCTCATGTGTGTTTCCATTGTACACTAGGTCTCTTTATATAACAAAAGGTGACTACAACAATATTTCATATTTAGTTCAATCATCTCCATAATTGTCTCCAACAATATCTCCATGAATCACTCAACTTGATTCTATGTGATATTCATCCCTAATTTCTCTCCTTGTCGCTTTGTGCATTATATACATCTTTACATATTATAATGTTACCATCAAACATCACAAGTATGAGTTAATCCTTCATACTCCCCTTTAACGAATACTTGTGATTTCAATATTCAACCATCATCCTCCGTCTCTTCAACTGGTCTCTTGAACTAGCTGAATCTTTATCATCTTTTACATTTTTTGTCTCCAATCTCCTTCAACTATACTCTTTGTCTTCATCTTTTTCCTTTTGAAATCTTCATCCTTGTACATATTCATTCTTCATCTTCAACTATACTCTTTGTCTTCATCTTTTTCCTTTTGCAATTTTCATCTTTGGACATCTTCATTCTTCATCTTCAATCTTCTTCAGTGTTCTTCTTCAATGTTTATTTTTTTTAATAAAGATACCTTGAAAAATTGTGCTTTTATTAATCATATATGGTATCAAGCTGCTGAATTAGCATTTTTACATTTATAATGTTACCATCAAACATCACAAGTATGAGTTAATCCTTCATACTCCCCTTCAACGAATACTTGTGATTTCGAAATTCAACGATCATCCTCTGTCTCTTCAACTGGTCTCTTGAACTAGCCCAATCTTTATCATCTTTTACATTTTTTGTCTTCAATCTTCTTTAACTATTTTCTTTGTCTTCATCTTTTTCCTTTTGCAATCTTCATCTTTGGACATCTTCATTCTTCATCTTCAACTATACTCTTTGTCTTCATCTTTTTCCTTTTGCAATTTTCATCTTTGGACATCTTCATTCTTCATCTTCAATCTTCTTTAGTGTTCTTCTTCAATGTTCAATGTTTATTTTTTTAATTAAGATACCTTGAAAAATTGTGCTTTTATTAATCATAAACGATAAGCTGCCGAATTAGCACTTTTACAAGATACATTTTATAAGTCATCTTCAATCTTCTTCAGTGTTCTTCAATGTTCAATGTTTATTTTTTTAATAAAAATGCCTTGAAAAATTGTGCTTTTATTAATCATAAACGTTATCAAGCTGTTGAATTAGCACTTTTACAAGATACATGTATAAGGATGTGTTGAATTAACACTTTTACAAGATACATGAATAAGGATGTGTATACCAAGAATTGTGGAGAACGGTATCAAGCTACTGAATTAACAATTTTACAAGATACATGTATAAGGATGTGTATACCAATACCACGAATTGTGGAGAAACTAGACAATTCGAATCAGATACTACGTATGTGCAAGCTACAACCGGACTTAGCCATCACCGGAATGGCTCATGCTAACCCGTTAGGGACGAGAGGAATTGGTACTAAATGGTCCGTTGAATTTAATTTTGCCTAGATTCATGGATTTGCTAATGAGAGAGATGTACTTTTTTTTTGTAAGTAAGCTCAGGATCCTTCTATTACTTAAAAACTGAATAATAGTACAAAGATAAAATTACAAACGAGCATGCCCCTGCTCGTGCCACAGTGGCGACCCCCAGGGTGGTCGACAATTCAGAAGAAGATCTTACACATAGGCAGAGAAAATGGCCTTGCAGAACCCGATACAAAAAACCCGTAAGATAAACAGGGTTAGCATAGGAACTGAACAGGCCGTAGACTAGAACCATGGAACCAAAGTTAAACCTTATGGGACAACACCCAACATTCTCAGCCTGGGCATCAAAACAATACAAACTCTCTCCAAACAGCCAAAGATCTGTGCCAAGCGGTCCCCGCAGCAAAGTAGCCGAGATAACCTGAGACTGCACAGAAGAAAAAGGAGCCGGGATACCAAAAGATGATTGTCTCAAAATGAAATAACAGAAGCTAACATCACCATAACTCCGCTTACAGGGCCCCAACGCAGAAGATAACCGCCGCATAAATGGAACAGAACAGGTAAAACCGCAAAAAACAAACCTCCATATCCTATCACGGAGCCGGATGCTCCCCCCTTGGAGACATTGGTTCCGCGCGCAGGACTTCCTTGGAAGTATCCATATACTCCTTTAACGCAGATTTAAGCAAGCGGACTCCGGTCGAGTTGGTTTGCTGGCCTCCCTTGATAATCTGGATCGCCTCCCGCAAGCCTTGAGCCAATTGATATCTAGCTTGAATATTGCGAGCAAGAAGTATCCTCACCGCCCAAAATGGATTGGCTACCAGCTTTCTTCCCAGGTGAGCCTCGTACTCGCGCAAAAGTGCAACCTCTCTATAGGCGATCTGGGCCTCAATGTTTGCCGGAGTTTCTACAAGATACTGGGCTCCCCAGTTAAAAGGCCGGGGGTTGGCCATCTCCAAAGGAGGCTGATGAGAAGAACCTTCACCAGAAAAGTGGCTATCCCCCCAGGCCTTGAAGGGCCACCCTCCCTACTAGAGCCTCTACGACTGTTGGCTCTCATATGGGGGACCATGATTACCAAAGTCACTACAGTATGCCAATAAATAATCACAAGGAAATTGCACCAGCCTTTAGAGTACTGCTTACGTGTTTAGATAATGCCCTCAATATGGCTCATACTTATAGGAATTTCCGCGTAGTGCTGAGAGACGGCCCAGCCAGGGTCCAAAGGATTGACAGTACAACCCACACAGACAAAAGGATTACCGATCATGGCACTGTACAAGTCGGTGATCTCCCTATCCATGGCGCGGGCAAATTCGAATGCTTGAACCTTGTCATGACGGTACTTTCGCATCGGTCCATTAATCCCCTCTTTAATACCCAGAGCACGGAGACGGTTAAATGATAATAATGCTAACTGCCAAATTAAAACCATAATGAAAACGGATGGAGCCAAATGTGTCGAAAAGGATGATTACAAGCTATGACTGCTAGGAGTATGATGTTGAGATATTGTAACTTCAAAGAATATTATATTTGTACTTTATTATTCCGGAGATGTTTCATTCCTCCGTGAAGATCTTATTGTATATCCGGAGATGTTTATTCCTCCGTCGGAATGTGGTAACTTGGGTTATTAGACTTCCCTAGTGGGGGTCGGCCCTGTATGTGTTATGTGGGTCAAAGGGTTATTAGACCACCCTAGAGGGGTTGGCCCAGTCAGTTGTAGTGGGGTATTTAACCCATTGGTTAAATACGAGCCTACATGTCTTGTGTAAAAGTACAAGTCGGAGATGTGTATAAATAGAGGAGGTGTGTTCCTCATTACACACACACTCACTCACTTGAGAGTGGCGCACTTGTGGAGGAGAAGTCTGCTATGGAGAAGGAGGAGCTTATGCTCAGGGTTACATCTTTGTATATTGCTGGTCATCTATATTGAGGAAGCTTTACTGGGTTTTCTACCCCATGAGGGTTTCCAAGGATAAATTTGTGTCTCTTGTGTTTATGCTGTGCTTGTTGTTTCTTCAGTGATCCTGTATATGCTATTATTGTGAAATGGAATGCAATGCTGCTATTTTCTGTCTTAGCATATTAAATCTTAAAATGGTATCAGAGCTAACCTGAAGGAAGGCAAGGTATGGCACTTACGACACTTGCTTTACTTACGACAATTTGAAGGTTAGGGTTTTATATAGCAAAAACCAGTCATCGTGGAACTTTTGCTATAAATCCATTTTGGCGAAGGTTCAGGATCTGAAACCTTTACAGGTTGTATATAACATCTCCAGGTATCTTGTCCAAAGGGCACCCTCAGATTCGTTGTACTTTGTAAGTTATGATCAGTACAAGTTAGGGTTTCTGCCTCTTCCAGATCTCAGTCAAAATCAGGTGACCTAGGAAAAAAGGTCATAACTTGGGCTAGGAAGCTCCAAATGAAATTTCGTAAAAAGTGACAGGTAGTACACAGACTATACTATCTCAGAAATTTTTTTTGGAGGCCGAAGTTGAACCAGTGACACGTGGCACACCGTACAAGTTTGCTCTCCTGTTTTATCCCATAAATAGGTCACGTTGCGACACTTGGCATAACTCTCTCTCAAAAAATCCAATTGAGGTCAGACCTATTGCATTGGAAAGATGACAGGTCAGGCTACCACAAAAAAAGTATTCAGACCCTGTGGAGAGAAAATTTCAGAGTTACAGCAGAAACAATCAGGTACATATTTCTGTCAAAACAGAATTATTTTTGGAGCACCTTCATTCATGGCTTCCGGAATTTAGGGTTTCGGAGAAAGTTAGAATCTTTGGAATCAGAATCCATGGCTGAATGCTACTTAGGAAAATCGAAATTTAGAGACCAAGATCGAATTTTTTGGTTGGGTAGAAGACCGGGTTTGATCAAACCCCAGTTCGGGATTTTGATTGGAAAGATGGAAAATTAGGGCTTCAGCAAAAGTTGGAATTTTTGAAGTCTGTAACCACGGCTGGAAGCTCCTCAGAAAAATAAGAGTTTAGAGCCTTGGATCGAACCTTTTGATTGGACAGAAGTGTGGGCTTCATCAAACCCTAGTTCGGGTTCCTGTCCAGAAGATCCAGAAGTTTCGAAGACAATTTTGAGGGGTCAAATTTTGGAGATTTCAAAATTGAAGTATGCTAGTTTGTTCAGCTCAGCAAGACACATCCTTCCATCCATTCAGAAGTGTGAAAGTCAAAGATTGAATTTTTAGGGTTTCTCTAGCAAACCCTAATCAAGCTCCAGATCAAGCTTCAGGGGGAGTTGAGGCTAAGGCCTTAAATAAGAAGACTACAAGAAGTCTCGACAGGTATGACTTAAGGAGGTTTAGGTATGTCTTGAAATCTGATTCTTAATTAAGTTCATGATGTGTTTGTCTTCATATTATTTATTAGCACAATCTTGATTAATGTTAGAATTGTCTTATCACCCTAGTAACAGTATGAATGCATGTGAATGATCAAGACATTCATTGATTAGGGCTATATGATTGTACTAATGCATTATGGTGTTGTGTGAGGTTGATGTTGTCTGCTAACAAGATACAGGTACATCACAAAAGACAAATCAAGTTCCATGACCATGACAACATGAAGACAAAGACTCATCCATAATCTTTGTTCTACTTACGAGGTATGTATGACTTTGTTATATTATGCTTAACTTATGAGACATGCAGGTTCTAGCTCAGGATCTCTAAATCATTGAAGAGATTGTTTAGGTATGTTGTACATAACTAAGCAGGTATACTAATCCAGGTATGTTTTCTTATGTCAAGTTAGAATCTTACCTTGTGTTAGGATCCCTTATATAAGTATACTTGGTATGATTGGTTATGCTTATTCATAAAGTTAGTAATCAAGGGTTTATGCATATTATGTCTCTTGTCTTGATGATTTAATTAACCAGAAGAGTACTATGATCAAACAAGAATATGCATGAGTAAAAGAAGACTTCCTTGAAACCCTGAATACTAATAATCATGACTATACATATTCAAGATTATTTAGAATTAGAATATTTTGAGAATATACTAATAAATGTATGTTTGTGTATGAGATCATGAGGATGACACTAGTGCACACTTGAGCATGCACAGTGGTACAGAATGAATAGAAGTTCAAAAGACATATAGAAGATCAAGCGGGAGACAACCATACAAACATAAAAGATAAGTATTTGAGTTGTTATTTGAAATAGTAAATGATATTGCTTGTTTGCATATTTGTATTCCTAGAATATATCATGCTGAGTGTAAACATTCATAGAGCATTGAACAGTATACTACTAATATGCATATGATTGGTAAGTTGGACAAACATTCCATTATTGCTTGTCTAGAATGAAACCTCTTTGCTGACATGCTGAGAGTTGTGCACACTCTCGATAGTATGTTCTGGTAGAGATGGAAGGCATTTAGATAGCCACTGTATGCATACAGGATATGGGAAAGTGTTGTGCCAAAGTATTGGTCAAAATAGTTGCATAACTATGTAAATGATATCTGTATGCATAATAGGTTATCATGTCAATATGATTTGATGATTATGAAGTATTACTAATCATGTACTTAATTTTGATTTGTAGGAAAGATCATGATGAATGATGAACACTAAACAAGCGATGGATGTTCAACAAAAAAAAAAAGATTTACAAATCAATCACACTATAGAAGGCTTGTGGCTAGAAGATTCTCTTAGAAAGAGGAAGAGAATCATGATGAGATGTTTGCTCCAAGTGTCTAGATAAGACCATTATCTTAATGGTGTAATTAAAGAAGAAGTGTGAATCAGGTTTTGTATGGGTTCCTAGGATCGATAATCAATTGATGAGCTTAATGATCACCATGGGTGATGTGGATCTCAACCTTTGCTACAAGGTTGAATATGGTTTCTATACACAGATGACATGGATGCAAGAAGGAACTCACCATAGAGTTTGAATGATATTGAGGCTCATATTAGTAGACCCATCTAACGAGAGATGGCACAGATAGATATGCAAAAGATCATTCAATAATGAAAATGAAAGATCTCAGATTGATGCATTACTTCCTAGGTCTGGAAGTATGGCAAGGCTCAGAAGGAATCTTTCTCAACCAAGGAAAGTATGCTGAGAAATATTAAAAGGACTTGATGTGTTGGAATGGCCATTCTTGAAGTTGTTAGCAGATGACTCATCAGAGTTAGTGGATAGAACTCTGTACAGAAAAAATATTGAGTCATTGATGTGTCTAAACGAATACTAGGTCAGATATATGCTTTGCTGTGAACACCTTGAGTCAGTATCTAGTGGAAACTAGATGTGTTCACCTGATAAGCTGCAAATCATGTGATGCGGTACCTAAAGGATACAATAGACTTTGATCTATGTTATCTTGGAGATCATGACTTCAGATGGCTACACAGATGTTGATTGGGTAGGAAGTGTATCAAACATGAAGAGCACATCGAGAGGTTGTTATTGTCTGGGTTCATCCATGATCTCGTGGTTGAGCAGGAAACAATCTAGTGTGGCTCTTAGCACAAGCAGAATATATGGCTGCTTGCTCTATGGTTTTAGAATTGTTTGACTTAGAGATGGACCCAACTATGATCCTATGTGACAAACAGAGTTGTACCAAAACGGCAGAAAATCCAGTGTTCCATGATAAATCAAAGCACATAGAGATTTGACATTTCTATATGCAAGATATGGTTAATGTTCGAATTCGTAACAAGTTACCAATGCACTAACCAAACCTCTACTGATCCGATGTACTAACCAAACCTCTACCTCAAGTAAAGTTTTCCAAGACAAACTTAATATAGTTAAGAAGGACCCTCCTCGAAAGGGGGAGTGATGTGATCACTTATGATGAGATTTCCCACATCGACAGTGAGGTCAATGATGTGGATACCTATATTGGTGATGCCGACAGAGAGGTTGGTGGATGGTCCTTAGACAGGGTCTAAGGTGACAAGGGGATTGCATCATCCTTGAACATATGTTCTAAAAGGAGCCGTAGATAGGTGTCTCCGAGAAAGAAGAGGGATTGAATCATCCCTGGACTTCAGTTCTGAAGAGAGCCGTAGACATGATGTCTCCGAGAATGAAGTCCTTGGTGGACAGAATAGGATTGCATCATCCTGAAGAGAGCCGTAGACATGATGTCTCCGAGAATGAAGTCCTTGGTGGACATGATAGGATTGCATCATCCTTGAACTCAAGTTCTAAAGTGAGCCGTAGACAGATGTCTCCGAGAAAGAAAAATGATTGAATCATCCCTGGACTTCAGTCCTAAAGTGAGCCGTAGACAGGTGTCTCCGAGGATGGAAGATAGGACTGCATCGTCCCTGGACCTCGGTTCAAAATGTACGTGATCGGGATTGCCTCGTCCCTAGACATGGTGAGATGTCTTAAAGTGATAAGGACTAATCATCCTGTAAACAGATTGGGATTGCCTCGTCCCTAGACATGGTGAGATGTCTTAAAGTGATAAGGACTAATCATCCTGTAAATAGATTGGGATGGCCTCATCCCTAGACATGGTGAGATGTCTTAAAGTGATAAGGACTAATCATCCTGTAAACAGATTGGGATTGCCTCGTCCCTAGACATGGTGAGATGTCTTAAAGTGATAAGGACTAATCATCCTTAGACAGTAAATCCAGTATTTTCGAAAGGAAGGATAGTCTTAAATGTGATTGTGATTGGACTAATCATCCTTAGACAGTAAATCCAGATTCCGAAAGGAAGGATAGTCTTAAATGTGATTGTGATTGGACTAATCATCCTTAGACAGTAAATCCAGTAATTCCGAAAGGAAGGATAGTCTTAAATGTGATTGTGATTGGACTAATCATCCTTAGACAGTAAATCCAGTAATTCTGAAAAGAAGGATAGTCTTAAATATGATTGTGATTGGACTAATCATCCTTAGACAGTAAATCCAGTAATTCCGAAAGGAAGGATAGTCTTAAATGTGATTGTGATTGGACTAATCATCCTTAGACAGTAAATCCAGTAATTCCGAAAGGAAGGATAGTCTTAAATGTGATTGTGATTGGACTAATCATCCTTAGACAGTAAATCCAGTAATTCCGAAAGGAAGGATAGTCTTAAATGTGATTGTGATTGGACTAATCATCCTTAGACAGTAAATCCAGTAATTCCGAAAGGAAGGATAGTCTTAAATGTGATTGTGATTGGACTAATCATCCTTAGACAGTAAATCCAGTAATTCCGAAAGGAAGGATAGTCTTAAATGTGATTGTGATTGGACTAATCATCCTTAGACAGTAAATCCAGTAATTCCGAAAGGAAGGATAGTCTTAAATGTGATTGTGATTGGACTAATCATCCTTAGACAGTAAATCCAGATTCCGAAAGGAAGGATAGTCTTAAATGTGATTGTGATTGGACTAATCATCCTTAGACAGTAAATCCAGTAATTCCGAAAGGAAGGATAGTCTTAAATATGATTGTGATTGGACTAATCATCCTTAGACAGTAAATCCAGTAATTCCGAAAGGAAGGATAGTCTTAAATATTGATTGTGATGAGATTGATCCCGTAATTCCGAAAGGAAGGATCATATGTATTGCAGAGTATGCTGATGCTCATGTGATGACGATGCTAATGATCGTGTGATGACGATGCTAATGATCGTGTGGTGACGATGTTGATGATCGTGTGGTGACGATGTTGATGATCGTGTGACGACGATGCTGATGATCGTGTGATGCAGATGCTGTAGATCGTGATGATCCAGATGCTGTAGATCGTGATGATCCAGATGCTGTAGATTGAGATGATCCAGATGCTGTAGATCGAGATGATCCAGATGTTGTAGATCATGATGATCGAGATGTTGTAGATCGTGATGATCCAGATGCTGTAGATCGAGATGATCCAGATGCTATAGATCGAGATGATCCCGATGCTGATAATCGTATGATGACGATGCTGATGATCGTGAGGATCTAGATATTGATGGTGTTGTAGCTGTTCGAGTGCTGCAGAAGATAAAAGACTCAGTATTGAAGATGTTGATGTTCCAGTATTGAAGATATTCCAGTAACTGCTTGAGTTACTGATGATGTTGAGAAAGCTTCCAATGATTTATAGATGTATCATGTACAATGCTGATAACTCCTTGCTCGTGCAGATGCTGTTATAATATCCTTCTCGTTAAGGGGGAGTGTTGAGATATTGTAACTTCAAAGAATATTATATTTGTACTTTATTATTCCGGAGATGTTTCATTCCTCCGTGAAGATCTTATTGTATATCTGGAGATGTTTATTCCTCTGTCGGAATGTGGTAACTTGGGTTATTAGACTTCCCTATTGGGGGTCGGCCCTGTATGTGTTATGTGGGTCAAAGGGTTATTAGACCACCCTAGAGGGGTCGGCCCAGTCAGTTGTAGTGGGATATTTAACCCATTGGTTAAATACGAGCCTACATGTCTTGTGTAAAAGTACAAGTCGGAGATGTGTATAAATAGAGGAGGTGTGTTCCTCATTACACACACACTCACTCACTTGAGAGTGGCGCACTTGTGGAGGAGAAGTCTGCTATGGAGAAGGAGGAGCTTATGCTCAGGGTTACATCTTTGTATATTGTTGGTCATCTATATTGAGGAAGCTTTACTGGGTTTTCTACCCCATGAGGGTTTCCTAGGATAAATTTGTGTCTCTTGTGTTTATGCTGTGCTTGTTGTTTCTTCAGTGATCCTGTATATGCTATTATTGTGAAATGGAATGCAATGCTGCTATTTTCTGTCTCAGCATATTAAATCTTAACATATGACGTCTCGGGGCATCTGGCAGATCGTGCTCCGTGTCACTCTTATCAACAGTCACTTCCTTTGTTGCTGCACCTATACTGCCCATTTTGACATGATGGGATTTAGTGGGATCCCCCGTGGCCGTTGCATGAGTTGTCGCCAACTCACTCCACTGATCGTAATCATTTCCATCCTCCCTGTTCTCCCTACGGATGGTGAAAGCACTGCCAATAGTCCTAGTAGCGGCGTAGGGGAAAGTAGCATCGGGGTTTAATACTGCCGGATGATCAGTGGGGGGCCAGCTGGCCACCTGACATATCCTCTCCATAGGGCCCTTCTCCATGCAACCCGCCACATGGTCTAAATCTGCTAAGGCCAGATCTTTGCATCTCCTTCTCAAGACGACGTCCTCCATGTCCGTAAAAAAAACTCCATGGAAAGAAACACGAGCCTCCACTCCTTTGTTAGCTAGGGCATCTGCCACCCTATTACCTTTCCTGCGGACATGCAAAAATTGAATGGCCGGATAAGAGTTCAGTAATCTTCGAAGGGCCAGAAGCCGGCTCTCCCATTTCCAATTACGAGAGATTTTTGGCGACTGTCGATCCACACTGAATTTGTTTAGCTATGGATATGATGATGAGAGAATCTGCTTCCACCTCTAGCGGAGTCCATCCGTGTTGGAGAGCCTATCTGATACCGCTAACCATTCCTTCCAGCTCAACGACATTGTTGGTATTTTCTCCCAGATCACCCTAGAAAGTACTGATGATGGCACCTTCGGCGTTTCTAATAACTCCGCCATAACCAGCCGGACCGGGGTTCCCTTTCACAACGCCATCAAAGTTTAACTTAAACGTGCTCTCCAGCGGGCATTTCCACAGTTCTGGGCTAAGAGGAGCTGCCACCACACTTCTAGGACGATGGATGTTGGCCGGTACATTGAAAATTCCCCAGTCACATAGAATTTGCCTCTCGGCACTATCCATTTCCATAGCATCATGATTCCATTGATTAAGAGTTAGTATCTCCTTTAGATGTTTCTCCAACTGGTTCCAAACGGTTTCAGTGGTGCGGCTTTTGTTTTCAAAGATACGTCAATTTTTTTCCTTCCACAACTCCCAGACCACGAAACCTAGAAATAGCTCCCAAATCCTATTCACAATTTCATTTTTGAACGCTTTTGGGGGCCAATTGGCAATGGAGAGGTCTGGCCTGTCCCGAACCTTGGCCGTCTTACGAAAGCACTCTGTACCTTTCTCCTAGAGATTGGATGCAATTGGGCAGGAATCTAGGAGGTGATTTATAGTCTCAGCATCTGTCGCACACATCGTGCATATGGACGGTCCTGTGAATCCTCGGCGTTGCAGATTTTCCCAGGTAAGAATGCGCCTGTGTAATAGTAGCTAGTTGAAAGATGCGATTTTGGACCACCAATTTCCTTTCCATATCTTCCTCCACTTATCATCAGTCTCCATTCTATATGTCTCCATATGCAGCTCCATGGC
The DNA here is from genome assembly GCA_027924585.1 of Larix kaempferi. Taxonomy (NCBI): domain Eukaryota; kingdom Viridiplantae; phylum Streptophyta; class Pinopsida; order Pinales; family Pinaceae; genus Larix; species Larix kaempferi. The sequence goes on along the minus strand of BSBM01000767.1, from coordinate 21,268,954 downwards.
TTCTTTGATATTGAAATCATCGGTATTCTTATATCCCCATCTGACCTTGTCCGAGCCTTCCAATCTGGGAATCTTGCGTTTGCATAGCTCGTCATAGAAGCTATCTAAATTCTCATCGGGAGCAAGAGATTGCCACAATTCTTTAGGTTTCTAGGTCTTGAAATGGGCATCAGCAGGAGTGGCCTCCCAAAAATCCTTTACTTGCTTCAGAGGGCCATGATGAAGGTTAAGAAGGAGATCCGGAATGCCTTCATGATTTGCTAAGCACGGAAATTGTTGCCAGGCATCTCTAGTAAACAGGGCTGTGGCCCCGTCTCTGATTTCCCAAAAACTATGTTTTTGGATGATTCCCCTATTTTCTTGAGCTGCTTTCCAAATGTTGGACCCCAGAGAGTTGGCTTCAGATCGGATCAGTTGCTGTTTCGGTCATTGGTGCGCGTATTTATGGTTCCAGAGTTTGCCCCAAGGTTCATCGTTGTGAGTTATCCATCTCCACCAAATCTTTGCCCCCATAATCTTGTTGATGCTGATCGGGTCCCGAAGTCCTAAGCCCCCCGCATCTTTTGGCTTGAATAGAGTATTCCATTCAACCAAGGTCCATTTCTTATGCCCATCCTTGCCACCGCACAAGAAATTCCTCTGAATGGAACGGATTTGCTTGAGGATAGACTTGGGAGTTGCCAAAACAAAGAACAAATAGAGAGGCATTGTTTGGAGCATTGATTTAACTAGGATGATGTGACTGGGGAGATTCAGGGCCCTAAAGGTCCAGTGGCCGAGCTTTTGCTTGAGTTTATCCAGCAGGTCCTTCCAAGAAATCTGACGAATAGTGGACTCGACTAGGGGAGCCCCTAGGTATTTGGAAGGCAGGTTCCCTTCCGAGAATTCAAGAATCCCGAGGATGTTTCTTCTGGTTATTCTTGGGGTGTTAAAGAAAAAGACCTGGGATTTGTCCCTGTTAATCTCCAGACCGCTTGCTAGGAGGAAAGTATCCATCCCCTTCTTCATTCCTTTGGCTTCTTGAACATTGGATGGTCCCATCAACATGGTATCGTCGACGAATTGCTGGTGGGTTTGGGGGTCCATCCCTTCGTAGAGAGTGAGCCTCCGGATCTAACCATCACTTTGCATGGCTTTAAGCATGCGGCCCAATCCTTCGACAATGATGATGAAGAGGAAGGGTGATAGAGGGTCCCCTTGACGAATTCCATGAGAAGCCTGGAAAGGCTGAGACGGAGTGCCATTGACCAGGATCGAGAAGAAGGCAGAAGAAACAAGGCTCATAACCCAATTAGTCCACTCCCTAGAGAAACCCAAGTTTCTAAGCACTTTAGCAAGAAATTGCCAATTCAGTCTATCATAAGCTTTAGAGAGATCGAGCTTAAGTAGCATACCTGGAATCTTATCCCCTTTAGGGAATGGATAGTTTCATGCACCAGGATTATACCATCCATGATCTGATGACCTTCCACGAAACCATCTTGCTCAGGGGAAATAAGGAGCGGAAGCAGGGGGTGTAGTCTGTTGGCGATTACCTTGGTGATGATCTTATAGACGACATTACATAGGGAAATCGGCCTGAAATTTCCCGGCTCTTCCGTGCTCGTTTCTTTGGGTATGAGTGTGAGGAAAGTAGCATTGAGGGATTTCAAAATAGAGCCAGTTTTTCTAGAGTCCTCAACAAGAGCCAACACTTCATCTTTTATCCAGTCCCAACAAGAGTGGAAGAAGTTCGTAGTAAACCCATCTGTGCTTGGGGCTTTATCCTCTGCCATTTGTTTGACCGTTTCCTCCAATTCCTCCATTTCTATGGGTTTTATCAACATGAGGTTGTGGTCGTTCGATATTACCTTCGGAATGAACTGCAGAACCTGGGATTGAGCCTCCTGCCTATAAATATTTGGTTCTTCCAGGAGGTCAACAAAGAAGTCGTTAAGGGTGGTTTCCATATCTCCTTGGGTTTCAGCATGGGTTCCATCACCTTTTTTGAGACGCACCACTCGAATTCCATGCCGGTGTTGAATGGCCGCTTTATGGAAAAACTTGGTGTTGCATTCCCCTTCTTGCAGCCAATGGTTTCTTGATTTCTGTTTCCAGATGATTTCTTCCTGTTGCTCTTTAGTGTTAAAATCATTCAAAAGGAGCTGCTCTTCTTTTCTAATCTCCTCGGTGAAGCCCCGAGAAATGCCTTTTTGCTGTACTTCTTGCATCTTCTTATCCAACCATTTTTTTTTTTGGAAGATGTTCCCAAAGGATTCCAAATTCCAATGGTTAATTTTGCCTTTTAGCATTTTCAGTTTTTGTTGGAACTGGTACATTAATGTACCTTTGATGTAAGGAATCTCAGATCACCACTGGCGAAGTTTCTTTGGGAAATATTGGTGGAGCATCTAGAACTGTTCGAACCTAAAAGGTCTTCGAAGATTCTCCCCCACCCTCGACCATTCCAGACTTATCAGCCAATGATCCGAGCCAGCCGAAGGCAATACTACCGCCGTTAGCTCCGCTCCGGCCAACATGGTTGATTCTGTAACCAAGAAGCAATCCAAATGGTAGGCAATGCTCCTGTCCCTAGACAGTTTGTTGTTCCAGGTGTACATGCTGTTCATGGTTCTTATGTCCACCAACTCCATAGCTTCAATGACTTCATTAAAGTGATCATTGATGGGGTGTCACGTCCCCATTTTGGCCCCCTTTGTATTAAATCGTAAATGATGTAAATATTGATGTTTAATCATGGTGAGGAGCTCAAGGCCAAGGCCCCACCATTGATTTAGCGTTTATGTATCGGCAATTAAAGTAGATGCTTATGACTCTTGTGCTAGATGGGCACAATGTAAATGAGACATCATGTAAATGCGAATTTTAATGAAAAATACCCACAACTAGCTACGCAATGCAACAAAGAGATGGGGGCATGATCTTTACAAGGAATAGGGAGGGAAAATAACCAAACCCTTGAGCCATGGTGTTAAGCCATTTCATTGAGGAAACCCATGAACTCTCAACTACCCATTTGGTCTCATGCACCAAATCATTTAATTCTTCCAATAATTGGTTGAGACAATTAATGCCTTGGGATGGGAGAGGTATGGCCGTCAATTTTCGTGTATGGGAAAGACAACAACCTGGGAAATCGAGTTTTGGTGTGCTGGGCAAGAAAACCCCCACGAAATTGGCCCAAAGCCATTCTTCACCCATGGCATTCATCCTCTCACGCAGTCGAAGCTTGTTGGGGTTTTATCCTTCACGTTTTTCACAATTTCCCTGCATTTTCCCATGCTGGTAACTCGTTTTTGCATATACAGTAGCTTGGGAGAGAAGGGCCACGACTTGGGGACTGTATGGAGGTCGTTTTTGCCCCCGAATGTCCAAGGACGTTTTTCTAAAAATGGATTTGGCTTCCCTGGGTTGTTTCCCAATCTTTCCATTTCGTTTTTGTGTGTTCCCACGTTTTTCTGAGCTGGTAGAAACCCTATCCTTGGTTTGAACCTGTGAGCAGGAGATTCAGGAGTGGAAGAGGACAGATTTGGCTTGATGAGCCCAATGAAGTATCCATAGCCCGATGGGTGAGCCGCTAGCTTAGTAATTCACCTCTGTCCATCTCTTAACAGCCTGAGAAACCCAATTGCTGATTGGCTTGGCTGATTCTGGTATATCTTTGGCTATGTGAGAGCTTGCTTTCCCCTTTCCTTGTGGAGATCATGCCCAGCTCGGGGGTGGCAGTGGTGCTGAGAGATTGAGGAGCACACTGGCCTACGGTTGGGTGGAACGTTGCAGAAGCGTAGCTGGTTGCTCAGGGACTACTTCCTTATAAGATAAGTATTCTCCTGTATATTCTTGCAATTATTTATTTGATGGATATCTGAATGTATGGTGAAGGTGTAAATGATATTACCTCCGCTGTGTTTTAAAAATAATTATGCATCTACATATCTTCATTACATTATGTGAATGCTTATCCAATAAGTTAATGGGGCTGGATGCCCGGTTTAACCTCACGATCCTCTCCATCTAGCTGGTATGATGGGAGGGGACGTGACATAATGGTATCAGAGCTGCTGGTTGCAGCATTGGGCCTCTATGGGCCAAATCCAATTACAGTCATCTCTAAAAGAAAGAAAGTTTTCAAAATTTTCCTAAGTCTGTTTGAAAAATTTGTTTTGAAAAATTCGTTTAAGTCTGTTCGAAAAGAATTCCCGAATGTCTTCCGCAACTGCGGAAGCATTCAGCGAATTGCCCCGAAGCAGCGGAAGCATTCCGTGAGTTTTTCCGCAACGCGGAAGAAGTTCGGGAAGTCGCCCCGAAATTTGCGGAAGGATTCCGCGAGTTGTCCCGCAACGCGGAAAAATTCGGCGAAATGCTCCGAAAAAGCAGAAAATTTTGTAAGTGTTGGCGTCGAAAGAAAAATTTCGGAAGGAATTCTCTTCCGAAATTGAGGAAGGATTCCGCGAATCGTTCCGCAACGCGGAAGAGTTCGGCGAGTCGTTCCGAAATTGCGGAAGACTTCGGCGAATCGTTCCGCAACTGCGGAAGACCTCGGCAAATCATTTTGCAATTTCGGAAGCATTCCGCAAAACTGCCCGAAACCGGGGAAGCATTCCGTGAACGGCTCTGAAACTGGCGGAAGCCTTCGCCGAATGGCTCCGCAGTTGCGGGAGCATTCGCCGAATGGCTCCGCAACTGCGGAAGCCTTCGCTGAATGGCTCCGCAATTGCGGGAGTGTTCGGTGAATCACCCCGCAATTGTGGGAGCGATCGACGAACCAGCCCGAAAAAAAAAAAAAAAAAAAGAAAAAAAAAAAAGAAGAATTTTCATTAGCAGGAACATCCGGACTCAGAATGGAATGATTCCTGTGGGGCTCAGAGGCCATTGACGAGGGCCATGAAAGAACCAGTGAAGACCCCGAGTCCATTACACTCCGATTTGACAGAAAATGGATAATAGTGGCTTTTGAAGGACGGAGTCCCGAGGCTTGACGGAAGGTTGGTTTGAGCTGAAATTGATCAGGCGCGGCCATGAAGCAGGCACGATGTTAAGTTCAGAATCTTGGAGCCAAACTCCAAAGGATGTGAAGTCGGGGTGAGCAAGAAGGCCAAAAAGCACTGTTCCGGGCCACTTTTTCGGGATTTTGAAAAGCTTGTGGGCAGTAAAAGTGACCCTAGATGTGGGAATAAATTTTTTTACTGAACTAGACATTTCATATTCTCATTAAGACGGACAGTTTCCGTTAGACGAAGATTTTCCAGAAATGCACCGTTTGGGAGATAGCCATTTTTGGCCCAAATTTTAGAATTTTGGAAAAATGTGAAAAGTGAGAAGTAGTAAAACCCAGAAATTCATAGAAGATGAATGGTGCATCGGAATTGAAATCCGTGAATTGCTGAGTGTTCCTGGTTATATGGAATAACTTCGCCCGATATAATTTTTTTTTTGATTCCTCATAGATTTTCTTTCGCAGGTGGCTAAAGTTAGCATTCTGGACCAAAATGCAACTGTGCAAAATGTGCAGAATTGGAGTGAAAGTTGTCATTTTTGAAAATATGCAGTTTCCACACCCGGTGTCGGAATGAAGCATGAAGACAGGAATTGGGAAGCTTGTCCAGAAGGGAACAATGATGCATGATTAGAGTTTGAATGAGGTCTACATATATCATAGATATTTAGTGCAGAAGAGTGCCAGCGGCTGTTTTGACAAACAAATTTTGTTGTCAATATGGGCAATTTCTACAATTGCATGATATGGAGGAGGAATTCCATGTTACGATGAAGGATCGAAAAAGGAAGAATTTCTTAAACCTCTGTTTGTTATCATACTTATAATTATGAAATTATCATATGACATAAAAATGTTAAAAAAGATGTAAAGGATTACATAGATGTATATGCACTAGATGGCATCTTAACAAACATTGCATAGTGCATAAATGGGATATTGCATATTGGTAGAATAATGAAATCTGCATATGCAATGAACCACTAATGGAGAATATTGTGGTTGATAATCACTATTGATGTTGGTATTGGTTGTACGACCAAAGATAACAAAGAGCATGGCTAAGTGTGCTGAGGATGTTGTTGCATGAAGCCAACAACCTTTTGCAGAAAGGATGGTGCAACAAATTTATGATCATAAAGTTGGAAAAAGGACTGAGCAGCCTTGGTAAGAGGCCAACTGATCAGGTAACATCAGACGATGTTAATGGTAACCATGCAGGTAATGATTATTGGTGCCAAATTGCATGAATGTTGAAAGGGGATTTGGTAAGATCTCTTCAAATATGTTTGAGCTATGTTGAGTTAGTTTGAATGTGATATTGAATATCGATTGGGACTGTTAACCTACCAAGCTTGGTGAGATGTGGGTAAGTGAAGGGAATGATCCTTACACCCTATGACTGTTTAGAAATCTCAATGCATTCATGTGAATTTATTTCATGCCATGTGTATGATTGGTTATGTGCTTAATAACCCAAGCAAGTGAGGACTGGTGGTCCTGATTATGGTAATGCAAGTTATATGAGATAGTCATGTTTCGATCATAATATGCTTGAATGCATAGTACTCATGAAACAATGCAAGGTAGCATTTAGTAGATGTGCATTAAAGAGATTTTATAAATCTTGTGATGCATGGTGTGAATACATAGGGATGATGCATATGTTATTGCAAAATAAATAATGAATGAAGTGATGAATTGATGATAATTCCGGGATCATTTCATGGGTTGTTATGAATGCAGAATAGTAAATGCATGAAGAGCCCAATCATGATCAATGGGATGCTAGAATGATCTGTGGAAGGACAGAGTTGTATGAATGATATGACTGTGAAATTTGATCTAGAGCTTATGAGAAGGAATCTCATGGTTGAGAGCTCTAAGTTCTGTTAGTAAGAACAGTTGTAAATCTCAGATTTGTAAATGTTTCGGATTTGAAATTTTGCTAATAGTTGCTAATGATTGTTTGGCTTATATGAAAATGTGTTAGGAGGACATGCTGTAAGTGGATGCTCATGTATGGCAGCAGGCACAAGACCATAATGGGCAGAGTGGTGTCACTTACAGGAGCCAAACAATATGAGGATAGCCTCATGGATAAGAAAACCAATTTCTGTAGTAGACAGAATTGTAAATTCATATTGATTTAATTATTAATGCTATTGATTGGTTATGGAACAATCACATTTGAAGCTTATTGCTAAATGTTGCTGACTGTTTGGCTATTTGATAAAGTGTGCCAGGATGACACATTGCAGGAAGGTCATGTGTGATGGCCTGCAGAAGCCAAACCAGATGGGAAAGACCCCATGCTTTGGAAATGGGTTTCGGGTGAAACGCCATTGATAATGTCTCAGCCAAACCGCATGACGGTAAACCATGAAAGTGAGATGGTAAAGCTATGCCCAGAAGGCATGTGAGAAACATCTGCAAAATGAATGAGTATTCTGTGACCCTAGACAAGAACATGCATGTCTAAATTATTAGGGTTAATACGCATAGCATGCTCTATCTTATTCATATCATTGCAAAATGCTTGAGTACGATTAGGGCCTACATGGCGCACATCGGAAAGGGGGTGCACACCTTTTCTGGTGCTGGGTCATGATAGGGTTCTCAATATTGACTACACCCTAAGGGAATGGACGCATTCCTGGTGTTTTAATACTTGATAGTGAATGATATGAAATATGATTACAATTTTTGGGCAACAATACTGATGAGCCTACTTATCCTTCTTGTGCTAACAGCTTACACAAATGCAACTTGGTGTTGCACGAAAGAGGCAAAGTGAAGAAAAGGGTGCTCAAGAGGACTGTATGGGCAGTGGTAACCTTTCTACGCTCACACTAAAGGACACTAGAAGGGATGGATAGGCCCGAGGAGCTGTGTTGCAGAAAAGGGGTATCATCCTTGTGTAGTGTGAGTGGGTATTGTGGGGCCATGCTAGCCTGCAGTCAAGTGAGTCACCTATGGAGTTCCTGGAGGGAACCACTGGTTGCATAAGAGAAGGACCCACGTAATCATATTATGTTGTTCATATTGCCTGATAAACCCAGTCGATGTACTCGCTTGGCAATGGTTGTTGTATGCCTGATAAACCCAGTCGGCGTACTGGCTTGGCATTGGTTATTTGGGAGTTGTAGCGAAAGGTTGCTAGATGCCTGATAAACCCAGTCGGTGTACTGGCTTGGCATGTTGTTAAATTAATGCCTGACAAACCCATTTGGTGTACTGGCTTGGCATTGGTTATGGAGGTATTGGTTATTTGGGTGTTATTTCCTGACAAACCCAGTTGGAGAACTGGCTTGAAAATGATTGTCGTATGCTTGATAAACCCAGTTGGCGTACTGGCTTAGCATACTGATTTTTGAAATGCTTGATAAACCCAGTCGGCGTACTGGCTTAGCATACTGATTTTTGAAATGCTTGATAAACCCAGTCGGCGTACTGGCTTAGCATATTGATTTTTGGGATGCCTGATAAACCCAGTCGGCGCACTGGCTTGGCATTGCCTATTCGGATGATGTTGTGGAGCAGCATGTGTGCTGGCCAAGCATCCACCCCACAGGTGATCCAAGGCTTGTAAAGCAGAGAAGGAACCCTGTGGAGTAGCGAGGAAAATGCATAATACAGATAAGTATTCATTTTCATTTAATTCTTGTTTGGAATAATGAAGATTTCAGGTACAAGTTTTATTGCAACCAAGCTAATACACTGTTGTTTCTTTGCTGGAAACCTTGGCCATTACAGGAAACAAGGACCCTGAAAGAGCTATAAATGCTTGGTAAAACCAGAGAGTAACTGGTTGAGAGCTATAAATGCTTGGTAAATCCAGAGAGTAATTGGTTGGAACTATAAAATTCTTGGTAAAGCCAGAGAGTAACTGGTTGGGCGCTATAAAATTCTTGGTAAATTCAGAGAGTAGTTGGTGGGAACATTAAGCACTTGATGTTGGGGAGCAACCGGCGTGCTGGCCAAACATTCCCTTAAACAATTGATAAAACCAGTCAGCGTACTGGCCTGGCATTGCCTGATCGAATGGTCGTGGAGTAGCCTGCATGCTGGCCCAACATTCATTGTTGTATCCACGGGGAAATCCAATGCTTGGAAAGCGAAGAAAGATCCTGTAGGATAAAGTGAAGACATCCAATAAAGATAAGTATTTGGTTATCTTGCAACTCTTTCTTATGAATATACATGTGTATATGATTTAATTATGATTTCTTAAATTTACATTTGGAGATAAACACTATGAAAATACACTAAACCTGTGAATTGACTCAATGTTTGAGTGTAGGTATTGCTGGAAGCAAGGACTATGAAAGCATCTGGAGGATGCATGAGGACATATGACTGTCCTAAAGAGCTCAGTGTGAGCAGTAATGAAAGATGGTGCTAGTGGAACTGTGTGGGTCCTAGCAGCCAAAGGTTCCGTAAGCAATAATGGGGAAGGGTGCCCTAGCTGAAAATCCATATGCAGACCTTAGACACTAAGTGTCATAGCCAAGAAAGGAAAGTCAAAGCATTCACATTGAAGTGAAAGAGACTAAGGAGCATGAAACCACAGCGGTGGTGTAGCTCCATAATAGAACAAGACTAAGAGGGAGAAACCCCTACTCTTCTCTTTCCTTTTGATTGACGCATTTATAAAACAAAAGATTGTTGAGTGCATATCATGGCTGAAAAAAGATTGTGTTTAATTGCTTGAGATGAATTGTGAATGCTGAAATAGTAAATTTTCCTGTGAAAGGATGAACATGAATGAGTTCATGTGTATGTTGGGAAAGCATGAAAGTATGGGAATAAAGCATGGACGTTCCATGTCAATTAGGCGAATAATTGACTAATTTTAACATTGTGTTATGCTTGTCCTAACAGGAATTGCTGTGATAAGTCTCACAGGAGAGACATTGAAAGCCATTGTTGCAGCTGTTACTAGCCAAATGATTGCCAGTGAGAAAAGCAAGAGCCAGTTGTGCACATTGATCCTGGCAGCAAGCCAAAAGCTATTCGTTTTGGCTGGAAATCTTCCTCAGATAGTTGCTGGGACAACAAGAAGGATGGCACCCATGAAATTCTAGACTTGTGGATCAGCTAGAAGGTGAATAAAGGAAAGGGATTGCTCTGGAGCAATGCCCACCTGAAGAGCTGGAAGACCAAAGCTAGCAGGAGAAGCCTGGGGAAGCTAGAGGACTTGATCCAGAAAGTTCAAGTAAAGAGATGAAACGCAGGACAGACCTGCCACCAGTTGTGAATTTTGGACATATGTAGAGTGGGTATTTATTTCCAAAGTGTTGGAACACCGAGGACGGTGTTGTTCCAAGGGGAGGGGAATGTCACGTCCCCATTTTGGCCCCCTTTGTATTAAATCGTAAATGATGTAAATATTGATGTTTAATCATGGTGAGGAGCTCAAGGCCAAGGCCCCACCATTGATTTAGCGTTTATGTATCGGCAATTAAAGTAGATGCTTATGACTCTTGTGCTAGATGGGCACAATGTAAATGAGACATCATGTAAATGCGAATTTTAATGAAAAATACCCACAACTAGCTACGCAATGCAACAAAGAGATGGGGGCATGATCTTTACAAGGAATAGGGAGGGAAAATAACCAAACCCTTGAGCCATGGTGTTAAGCCATTTCATTGAGGAAACCCATGAACTCTCAACTACCCATTTGATCTCATGCACCCAATCATTTAATTCTTCCAATAATTGGTTGAGACAATTAATGCCTTGGAATGGGAGAGGTATGGCCGTTAATTTTCGTGTATGGGCAAGACAGCAACCTGGGAAATCGAGTTTTGTTGTGCTGGGAAAGAAAACCCCCACGAAATTGGCCCAAAGCCATTCTTCACCCATGGCATTCTTCCTCTCATGCAGTCGGAGCTTGTTGGGGTTTTATCCTTCACGTTTTTCACAATTTCCCTGCATTTTCCCATGCTGGTAACTCGTTTTTGCATATACAGTAGCTTGGGAGAGAAGGGCCACGACTTGGGGACTGTATGGAGGTCGTTTTTGCCCCCGAATGTCCAAGGACGTTTTTCTAAAAACGGATTTGGCTTCCCTGGGTTGTTTCCCAATCTTTCCATTTCATTTTTCTGTGTTCCCACGTTTTTCTGAGCTGGTAGAAACCCCATCCTTGGTTTGAACCCGTGAGCAGGAGATTCAGGAGTGGAAGAGGACAGATTTGGCTTGATGAGCCCAATGAAGTATCCATAGCCCGATGGGTGAGCCACTAGCTTAGTAATTCACCTCTGTCCATCTCTTAACAGCCTGAGAAACCCAATTGCTGATTGGCTTGGCTGATTCTGGTATATCTTTGGCTATGTGAGAGCCTGCTTTCCCCTTTCCTTGTGGAGATCATGCCCAGCTCGGGGGTGGCAGTGGTGCTGAGAGATTGAGGAGCACACTGGCCTACGGTTGGGTGGAACGTTGCAGAAGCGTAGCTGGTTTCCCAGGGACTACTTCCTTATAAGATAAGTATTCTCCTGTATATTCTTGCAATTATTTATTTGATGGATATCTGAATGTATGGTGAAGGTGTAAATGATATTACCTCCGCTGTGTTTTAAAAATAATTATGCATCTACATATCTTCATTACATTATGTGAATGCTTATCCAATAAGTTAATGGGGCTGGATGCCCGGTTTAACCTCACGATCCTCTCCATCTAGCTGGTATGATGGGAGGGGACGTGACATGGGGTACAGTTGGCGGGATCCTCCTTTTTTTTCGTCAAGAGTACGAATCAGATTGAAATCCCCCCCAAGAAGCCAGGGAGCGGAACCAACCAGATCCTTTAAAAAAACAGGGAGTTCAAGAAGGAGGGTTTAAGATTAGCTACAGAGGGGCCATAGATGTTGGAGATGAAACACCGAGTTTTTGTGCCAAGCACATGGAATGCGACCAAGAGGGAGAAGTGAGAGGCAAAGAAGCCAGAGAGAGAGAGACCTCCCTTGGGTTCCAAAGGATTCCCATCCCCCCCCCGCCCCTCTAGCATCCGAGGCCATGACCTTTCATTTGAGCCAGAGTTTCCTGCTAATAATTTTGAGCTCATCGGCTGAGCATTTGGTTTCTTGGTGAAACATGATCATGGGTTTTTCCAACTCAATTTTTTTGTTTTAGAAGACGAATCTTCTACAGGCGTTTGCAGCCTCGAATGTTCCAGGTTGTGATCCGCATTAAATCACTGCTTGGGGATTGCAGCAAAGGATGCGACAATGGTGGGGTATTGTCCTGACGTTACCAGCTTTGAACCTACCAATTGGATCCTCTGCCCGTTGCTGTGTCGCCCTCGTTTCTCTTTTCTGCCTTTCTTTTTCCCATCCGTTTCCTTGAGGGAGTCCGAGGTTATTCCCAAGTATTTGATATGCTTTGTCTTGAGAATGGCTTTTTCCAGCAGGGAGACCTATTTGTGCGAGAGGGGATCCGGGTATTTTGCAGCGACAACCACATCCAAGCTCTCCAAATCTAATCCTTCGAACTCCATTTCTTCCCCTTCCTCCTCCTGGGGGCAAGCTTCCGTCATAACTAGTTCTTTGTCCGGTTCTTGGGAGATATTTTCCGAGGGTATTTGGTTTTCTTGGATCTGGCCTTCCTGAGTGGGTTCACTTTCTTTCCCTAAGTGCAGAACCTCAAATCTATTGTGGGTCTGAATTTTTTTATTTACCTCCAAGCCTGCTGTTCTTTTCTTGCTTGTTACTTTGGTGAATCCTTCTTCTTTCTTCCTTTCCGGATTGTTATCGCCTCCAGAGCTCTTATTGAGAGGGCAGTCACGAAAGGGATGTCCATGTTCATGACATCTTCTGCATCTGGAGGGGATTTGTCCATAATCAATCGCTTGAAACCAATCTTCATCTTACCATGACAGCTCGATCCCATCCGACAAATCTTGGGAGATGTCCATATACAGACAAATTCTGGCATACGAAGTGTATCTCATCTGCTTGGTCTGTTCCGACACCTTAACAAAAACACCCAACATATTGCCTATGTCGGTGAGGATCTCTTCTTTCTAGTATTCTGTGGGGAGAGAATACAAACGGATCCAAACCAGCGCAATAGTGACGTTCTCCTTATCTGGATTGAAACGTTCTTTCCAAGGACGCAGGTACAGGCCTGCAAAATGGAAGAAGTACAGCTCATTGTCGAGAAATTCTAGATCAGTCAGATTCATTAAAGAAGACTATGGTGAAGAACCCTTTGGCTCCAAGCTGGAGATCATAATGTCCTTGCAGTTTCCATGTGGTGTTAATCCACCATACCAGAGCCTTTTCCACCAGCCAAATTCCTACAAACTTGCCAATGAGAACACGGTCTTTCATATATTGAATATCCTCTCGAATCCGCTCAGAGCGGATCTGTAGTTTGGGGATCGTCTTGGATTTCGGCATGCATTGCCCAGGTTTCCTGTTTCCAACCTTCACGGGGGTCTCTTTGCCAACACCACTAGACCCTGCTCCTCCCTTTCCTTCTAAAGTCTCAGATTCCTGTAATTTCTCTTTGCCATTTGCAACACCCGGATCAGGGGGAGGAGGCGGTTCCTCCCCACCCGTAGGATCGTCCATGATAATAATCCCTTCCCAGCTGGAAAGGAACCGGGGCCTGGCCCTCGCAGATCCAACACCAGATAGATCAAAACCCCAACCCTAGATCACCTTGAAACCAGCCGCCTCCATTGCTCTCAGTTCACCTTCCAGAATTTGCCCTACTTGGTCATCATCCCATGAGAGAGATGTACTTGAATTGGTTACCCGGTGCCTTTTTCGTTGGGATTCCCATCCTTTTCACATGTGTACCGGCTCATTCCTCCTCCTCGACCTGTTTTTTTCTTAATACTGCAAAAAAAACATTACTGCATTTTTTTCTGCACTTCCTTTTGTAGCTTGTTCTTCACATACGTGAGTCTCTTCCTCTGACTACAGGGCGAAACATTCCACCTCTCTTTTACTTAACAGCTGCACCTTCCTGCGTGCCTTTTTCGTGAAATGGCAGCCTCAGATTTGGCCCCTGGGCCACAAACTCCCACACGAGCAATGGCTAGCACAATCAGCCTTTCAACACTGCAATATATTTGCTGTCGGATCTGCCTCACAACCGTCACAATTACATGCTTTTGAAGCAGATAGTGATTGAGCGAAGATTTTATGCATGATATGCCATTGGAAACGAACACATTTCTGTATCTCCATGTGTTCTTCAAAATTACAGCTTTAGCAAACCTTGTTTCGCTAGTTCCACGACCTGACAAACTACAACCCGACTCTCGGCGGTGGCTTTTTTTCCAGGATCTCCATCGTGATGGCCAGGCTCTTCAATGCCTAATTTGTTCCGAGTCGACTGGCTTCTGTGACTTCGTTTAGGGTATTGCACCCAGGATTTAACAACTTCTCTTCGTTAGCACAACTTTTATTGCTAAACATGCAGTATATAAACCGGTGACTTGGATTGGTGATCTAATTGCAAAGTTGGATGTGAGATCAATCATCAAACACTTTCATTGCTACTATTAACACAGTGGGCTGCAATGAAACCAACGATCTTTTCCCAGACTTTAATGTGACGCTCTATAACTCTATGCATTCCAAACTACAAACACCAGCAGCAGCAACAGTCGTAGACTACAATCTTTGTGCACCCAGTTTTGATCTAGATGACAAATCCATGCTACGGGCATCCAATCCTTTTTGCATAAAATAAAGTTTATGGAATCACGTGCCACTTGACCTTTGAAGAAAAAACAAATTGAGCGAGATGTTACAAGAGAATCAGTTACATTGGGTCTAATATTTCACATGGCCAACAAACATAGATCCCAAATCAGATCCTACTTCAACGCTCTCCAAGCTCTGTTACCAAATGCCGGGTTTATAATTCACCAGCAAATACACACAAGGAAGGGATAATGAGAGTTTTTAGTCAAGAAACCCCCTCAGGAGAAACTTTACTGCTGAAATTATAAAATAAAGGCACCTGTGTAACCCAACATAAGATAAAGGCACCTCCGATGACACAAATATAAAGGCACCTGTGTAACCCAACATAAGATAAAGGCACCTCCGATGACACAGATATGTGTGGTTAGTTCTTGTTAACAAAGTGTCAACCCAATAAGATTTGCAAATGAAGACTTGGTCAGATCCCAGGAGATGTGCAAGAGTGATGGAAAAGAGCAAGTCATTTTGCCCATCCACCAAAGAAGGATGGGGGAGAAGTGCTTTTATCAACATGCGGTAAAGGACTTTGGAATGGTGCTATAATAGAGGACAATACGAAGTGGTGGTTGGAGGATAAGTCAATAAAGGATAATAAATAATAAATGGCTTCTTTCTTATTAACTTGACCATGTGGCTTGTCAATAATTCCATTTTGTTTCAAGACAAGGAGATCCCTTCCTTTCAAGATATTTATCAAATTAAATATGCTTATGAAGGAAGGAATAAACATTGTTGGGAAAGTTAACACTACAAGGTAACTTGTAGAGTAGAGTTGGAAATTCGAGTCAATCGCCACGAGTATTTTTTTCTTCTTCAATATCTATAAGGTTTGTTATATCATTGGATTGGGTGTAAGTATTAATAACTTTATTGAGTTGTTATTATTAATATGAAAAACATTTCACAAATTTAAATTTGTGGTAATTTAAAATTTGTAATATATTGGATGAATAGAGAAAAAGCAACGTGTTAATTAGAGGAAATTTGGAGTTTAAAATGAGTTTTATAAAAAAATATGCCATGAATTGAATTGGATTTTTCAAATCAATAAAATTTAAATAACTTTGGTCAACCATTATGGTTGAGTTGGACATATGATGCCTATGTGTCATATTTTTACTTAACAATAGTTAACTTCATATAAACTTCACCATGGTTAAAATATTTAAAAGTTCATATCGATTTCAAACGGAAATATTTGATTTTCCTGGTACAATTTTGAAAAAAATCGACATAAATTTTTAAAAATCCAGTTACAACTTTCAAACTCTAAAATTTTGGGTGCCCAAGGGTTTTTGATGGTGTTGAATCCGTTTCTACCATCAAAATCGCCATTAAAACAATTATATTCATATTTTGCAAAATAAAAAATGCCGGCTTCCACTAAAAAATCCCCCGTCTGGGCCAAATCATCGAATTTTTAGACGACTTCATGATAAATATTCTTGAAATAATAAATATAGGGTATTTTATATTATCATTTAAAATATAAATCTCACATTAATTAAGATGATAGTGGGCAGTGGAGTTATTTTGAAATAATAAAAATATTTATATAATTAATTTTTTAAAAATAAAAATAAATAATATGTAAAAAATGATATTATATAAGAAAATAACAGAGAAAATAATCTTTCGCTATTTTCATGATAAATTTATCTCCCAAACTTGGAATTGGGTGCTCTTCATACATATAGTTGGAAATGTTTCGACAATAACTACAACTTTCATGTTTTGAGTTTTATGAGATTCTGCACCGATTTTTTGGGACGGGCATTTTAGTACCCTAGTGCTAAGAGCGCCCAATTTTGAGTCCAGGAGAAAAAGTTATCGCAAAAACATTTAAAGAATCTTTTCTCTCTCTCCTATTTTTTCTTATTTAAGACGCTTTTTCAAATATTATTTATTTTTATTTTTTATTTTATTTTTGAAAGATTAATTATATAAATGTTTTTATTGTTTAAAAGTTACTTCACTATCATCTTAATTAATGTATTAATGCGAGAATGACTTGGAAATAGTGGTAATATAAAATAAAATAACAATAATGATTTTTTTTGGAATTATTATAATTTTAGTTTTTTAAGTTTTAGATTTTAAAAATATATAAAAAGTAGTGATACATTTATAAAAAAATTATAATATAAATTTAAAAAATAACTCTATTATTATTAATGGGATATGATAAGTTGATCTTTACTAGATAATATCTTTAACTTAGTGTGACATGGTATATTTGTAGTGTGATGTGTTTTTTTTTATTATTTTTCTTAAAAATCTTAATTTTTTTTTAATTTGAAACTTACTTTTAACTTCTATTTATGATTTATTAAAAATATAAAAAATTAAAGAAACTTGATTTATTAAAAATGTAAAAAAAAGTTTATAATTTTTTTTGTTTTCATATATACAAACAATTAAAAGTAAAATATTGTTAATAAATTCACCCGTAAATAATAGGCAACTCCATTGTCCTTCTCATTATTTATAGACATCTCACTTAGTTGTTTGAGACTTTATTATGTTGACTAGACCAAACATTGTTATAATTTAATAAAGTAATTTATGTTCATAGATGCATAAGGTGTATTTAGGTGATTTAGTTGATGAGTAAAGTTCATTTTTGAAGATGACTATTGGCTTAAATATTTTAATTAGAGTATCTTTATTGAGTGTTTTGGGTACCTATAATGTATTTTTTTAATTTTGAAATAGATAATTCTAATTAAAAAAAAACAAACATAAAATATATAATATGCATATGTTTTTAGGAGAAGGTACAGGTCATGTATTTCCCATGATACAATGCATTTCCCATGGTACAATGTATGATAAGAGTGGTATTTTTACTTTGGTTTTTATGATGGTCAATAGGTTGACATCAATTTAGTCTGGTTGGAGAAATTTACAAATTTTTTTCGTAGATTTATGTATTGTTCATTTTATAAGACTTTAAAAGATTAAATATATACTTTTTTACAACCTTATAGTTTATAAGATGAATTTTTTTATTTGATTAATAATTTTATTGAACTTTAACAAAATAAATAACAATAACAAGATCATCTTCAATAAATTATTATAACTTTTTAAACATGTTTACCTTATTTAAATTAAGTAAGCATAATATGAACTAAGCAACAATGACCAAATCCAATTTATTGAAAAAAAATGAGTTGTTTACACATATTAATATGACTTATTTGCACTAAACAAACATTATAAGGAGAAGTCCAAAAAAACATTATGAGAAGCAAGTCCACCAAAGAATGAGTTGTTTAAACATATTATCATTTTATAAATTTAAACAAAAATATATTTGTCAACTTAGTTTACATCACAATATGGTTGATAATGATGTGAACCATCGAGTTGGTCTTCATGCTTCACAAAAGAGTTACTTTCCCACTTCTATTTATTTGAATGTAAAATTCTCTATCACATCAAACTATGTTCATTAGGTGCATATCAATTTGTTAAATATGTATAACAATAAATTTAATTAAAAGTGATGTTTCAATATAATTTTAGAGATTTTATAAATTAAGGTTTTAATGCTTTATTAACTTATGATTATCATATGGAATTCTTTGGAATTTCTATTGAGGAAGGGTCTTGAGTTTTATTTTTAAAAAGAAATTGAAAATATTTTACTTGTAAGAATATTATATATCTTGCGTTTCGATTATGTATGACTCCACTTTATGGTTAATGGAATAAACTATCTTCCCATAAGGATTTAGGAATAATAACTTGCTTTAAAAAGAATGAGTTAATATAAGTAAAATTAATTAAACTAAATACTTCAATTAAAATAATGAGATTTTTCAAAATAGGGTAGTAATGCTTTACTAACTTGTGACCTTTCTTTAAAATTGTTGGGGATTTTCATGAAGGGTCTTAGGTTGGATTGGATTTTAAAGGAAGTAGGATTATTTTACTTGTAGAAATTTGTGAATATGACATATCATTATCATTATTTCTAATATGGCTGAATTTATTAAATATAGTTAATGTAGAATAAATGATCTTCTTACAAAGGTTTGAATGAATAATTTGCTTTTACACTTTATGTTAAGCTTTATAGGAGATATTTAATTTTTCTTGGCAATATATTATGTTTTTTTTTCCTCGGAAAAAATCGTAATTTTATTTCAAGTAGATGAACAAAATTACATTCTGCACATGTAGTAGAATCACTTAGATCCCTACATTGTCACATCTTAACAGTCCCATATTATCATCTTGTCTATTGTCCCATACATTCAGCAAAAAAAAACTGCTTTCCATACAACCCACATATATCCTATTACATAATATCAGTAAAAACCATCATTGATCATCAAAAACTGATTTGTAGCTCAGTGCTGTGCCTCAATATCATCATAAAAAGGTCTATGATAATAGCTGAATGTGCCCCCCGAAGAATGAATAGTAATCCTCCATGTTCCAAGTACTAATTCCTGCTGCGTCGCTTCCTTGGAGAGTTTATCGGCCAACCCATTCCTCTCCCTGTAGATATGTGTAAAAGTAATGTGGTTGAAAGACAGCTTTAACCGGATCACCTCCTCCAGAATAGGTAATAGTACCATCACATGACATTGAGTGATCTCCTTTGCCCAGTTGATAACAATCATGGAGTCGCCGAAAATCTGAAGCGATAGGCATCCTTGTTCAAGTGCGAATAACATCAGTAGTTTCAGAGCCATGAGTTCAGCAAAGTTATTTGTTCCTCTCCCCAAGCCAGCCACGAGATGGAAGAAATGGGACTCAGATTTGTAAAGGGCTCCCCCCCCTCCACACACCGCATGATGGTTTGATGAGGCGCCATCGAAGAATGCCCACTGCATGGAATGGTCAATCTGTTCTACCCTCACAGATCGTGTTCGGCTCACATGGACAGGAGCCTCGAATTGATGTAATACCGCCACAGCTTGAGCCACTAGAGACTCCAACGGAACCCTGCAATCATGAAAAATCAACCTGTTGCGTGTAATCCAAATGCCCCATGCGAATATACACGGGAAGGCCCGAATGGGATTGGTTTTATGAAAAGACCACCACTCATGGAAAGCTTCCAGGATGCCCTCGCCCCTCCACGGCACCTGCAGATCCAAATATCTGCTGGTAGCATGCCAAACAGCTTGTGAAAAACGACAGTGAATGAAAATATGAGCAATGGTCTCTTCCGCATCCCGACAAAGTGGACATATCCCCGACCCCTGGAGGAAACGTTTTTGCAGGATGTCCTAGGTAGGAGCCTTATTTTCCAGTAGAGCCCAGAAGAGTAATTTTGCTTTACCCGGACATCGTAACTTCCACAGAATTTTCCACCACCACACCAATTCCCTGTTATGAACTTCCACATTCAGCTGGATATATCCATTTTTAGGTGAGTAGATTCCCGAGGGATGATGATCCCAGATAAGTTCATCAACCCTATTGGTCAGGCGAATATTAGTATGTCTTAAGATCCGTATATAATCCTCCCAGTCCCCCTGCAGTTCGACAGAGATCTCAAGTCGCCGTGCAGAGATCCACCCCTGTTGCCATAGGGTAGATGCTCCCGGATCCTCTATATCCGCTAGAAAATGACATCCTCTAGCAGCCAAAATAGTCCTCAATTCCACAGAAAGGACATGACCTCCCTTGCATCCAACCCAAGGGTCCAGCCCGATACGAAGGAGACGCCCATTGCCGATCCTCCACACTAATCCAGAACCGACCAAAGAGAAATGCTGCACCACCGCTTTCCAGACCACAGAGCAATTTGCCCTCGACTTATTGCCCATCCGGATCCATTCGAGAAGAGTAAGAGGGGCAATATATTTATGATAAACCACTCTAGTCCAAAGACTCTATGTATGTATCAGACACCACGACACCTTGGCCCCCAAGGATTTTGCAAACAGAAAAATATTCTTTAACCCCCAGCCTCCCAATGCTTTTGGGACAACAATTTTATCCCATCTGACCCACACCAAAGCTTTATGCTCACTCGATCCCTTCCAAAGAAAGGCAAAACACAATCTCTGGATCTGCTCCAGAACGCCAATGGGAATCCAAGCAAGAGACATCCAATACACCGAAATTGCTTCCAAGACTGATTTAATCAGGACCAGCCTCCCAGCCCTAGAGAGCCATTTATGGCTCCATCCATTAAGGCGTTGTTCTAATTTTCCTATTAGCCAGTTCCAATCAGCCTTCAGATAAGCATTCGGTTTCAGTTGAAAGCCAAGGTACTTTAATCCATCGTCAATATCCAAAATCCTGTGGGGTAGTTTGTTAACCATTCTATGGATTTCCTGCTCGGTTAAATTCGAACAAGTGATAGTAGATTTGTCAATATTCACTAACATACCCGCTGCAACTTGCACTAATTGGAGGCCTTCAACCACCTTGTCAATATCCTGTCGCGTGCCATCACAGAATATCAGAATGTCATCAACAAAAAGAAGATGTGTAATAAACAATACCTGGGAAATGGATATGCCACGAAAGGAACCATCATCTTTTGCATTCAGAATAAAACGGCTGAGTCCTTCAACAACAAGAAGAAACAGCAGCGGAGAGAGGGGACATCCCTGTCATAGCCCCCTTCCCGCCTGGAAGAATGGGCTAGCAGAACCATTGATCAGTACAGCAAAGCTCACCGTTGTGAGGCAGGCCATAATCCATCTAATAAATTCGTAGCAGAACCCCAGATGAGTTAAAAGCATCCGGATATATAGCCAACTAACCCTATCAAATGCTTTTGATAGATCAATCTTAATCACAGCCCCCTTCTGCTTCCGCACTTTCAGAGTGTGTAATCCTTCCTATGCAACCCCAATGGCCTCATGAATTTAGCGGCCTTCCAAGAAGCCAAATTGCTCACAAGAAATATGCTTGGACAAAATAATCTTGAGTCTCCTCGCCATAACCTTAGAGATGATCTTATAGATACAATTGCAGAGGGAAATAGGTCTGAATTCATCAAAGCTGACAGGCTTGTCCTTCTTCGGTATAAGAGCTAAAAAGGTGGAGTTGAAGGGGCCATGTACAAACCCAGCCTTTCGCGATTCTTCCACCACATTCAAAATTTCCTCCCCGAAGAAGTCATAGAATCCTAAGAAGAATTCTATAGGCCAGCCATCTGGCCCCGGGATTTTATCTTTTTGAAAGGATTGCATTACCAGCAAGAGCTCCATCGGCGTCACCTCCTCCATCAACATTCTATTATCACCCTCCCCCACAAAACGTGGAAAAAGCTGAGTCACCCGAATGACCTCAGCAATGGAGACACCAGGTTGTGCAGTGAATAAATCGCCAAAATGTCGAACCCCCATCTCCGCTAATCCATCAAAACTGGAAACCTGTTCCCCTGCTTCTAAAGATAGTTCCCAAATAGAGTTAGTGAATTTTCTCCCCTTAGCATACGCTTGAAAAAATTTTGTATTCTCGTCACCGCACTGAAGCCAAATCGCCCTACTTTTCATTCGCCACACCTCTTCTCGCTCACACAGGATCACATTCCTGCGTCTCTCCCACTCCAACAGCTCACCTTTCTGCTGATCATCCAAAAATCCCATACCCAAACTAATTAGAATCCTATCGATGTTCAGCTCAGCATCCCGCAAAGTCTGATCATCAATCACCCTTTTGTCATGAGCCTAGGAGATAGTTGCCTCTTTTATTCGCTTAAGATTGTGATGAAAGTGTGCACCCACATGCATCTGAGAATCATTTGGACGATGAACCCATTGTTCCTGAATCAGCTTAATAAAAGCCTCCTCCTTCATCCAGCTAGGATTGAATTTGAAAGGGCTTGGAGGTTTTTTCCTGTTACCTCTTAACTCCAGGAAGATGGGACAATGGTCAGATATCCCTCCTGACCCTACCCACTGTCTGACAACATCTACTCCCAGTGCCAATACTTCGGCCACTAGAAACCTATCCAGTCGTTTTGCCACCCTATGTTCCCCAGCTCTCTTATTCCTCCAAGTTGGAGTTAACTTGGATGGTAAAATGTCCAGAAGATCCTTCCTGACAAAGGCTTGAATGAAATGATTTGCTAATGAGTCCGGAGCAGCCCGAGGCCCCCAAACTTCAGAAGCCCCCAGAGATAGATTGAAATCCCCACCCATAATCACATCCCTGCCATCAAACAGATCCATACATAACAAGGAGTCCCAGTAGCCCACCCTATTTAAATAGGGCCCATATATATTTAGAACCGTGATCATCCAACCAATCTCAGCATCCCAAACTTCCAAACCGATACCAGAGGAGATTCCCCAAGAACAATCACAACGACAGCTCTTAACCTTCCACCCCGAGGCCAGCCCTCCAGAACGCCCACGAGCATCCACTCCAACAAATTTCCAACCAGGAAGCAAAGATTCTAAAGCTCGTACAACCTCCTCACTACCACCCAAAGTTTCTTGCAGCAATAATACATCCGGCTGATTTATGTCAACCAACCTCCTAAGTGACGATTTTTTTAAGGAACTCGCCAACCCACGACAGTTGAAGGACATAAGTTTCATAAAAAATCCCCATCCTGGGCTTTCACTGCTCTAAGTGCCCACTCTATAGAAGATTGTGTACCCATCACTAAATCCACTTTAGCCCGATCTTGAGCTTTAGACAAAAGGGATTTGCGGCCCCGTCCTTTCCCCCCAACACTATAGGCCAATTCAGGAAGTCCCTTGCCCCCCGTTCCATCAGCAGGTATCTCCCGACTATGAAGAGCGTATCGGATACATCTACCCTCGGAGCTGATAGAGTGATTGGTGGAGACAATTGACGGCGTGACAATACTATCCACATCAGACCGCAAACAAGGAGCATCCGGGCGAGGAGGAGACCCAAGACTTCCCCCCCCCATTACAATAGAGTCATCAAAAAGGGAAGCAGCAGGAGAAAGGGAAAGAGATATACCCAAGGAGTTTGCAGATGTACCCCGACGATTGGGCAGCTCCTGGAGTAATGTGGTGGTGGCCCGAGTAGTAGAAATCACAGAACACATAGAATCCCCCTCAGCTACAGGAGGCGCACTTCCATTAATCTCCTGTTCATTGTTCACCAACGGTGTCAATATTTCCTCGGATCCAATCTGCCCACAGAAATCTGATGGTACCACCGAATCGAGAATCACCCCCCCGTCTAAAACAGGCCTACTCCCATCAGCCACCGCTGCCTGAGAGTTTACCATCGACACTGGATCTGCGACTACTTCAGCTGTTTCATCAGTCAGAGGCTTACAAGTCCGAAACGATAATGGGAAACAAGCTACCAGATGTCCAAGAGCGTGGCAGCGATGACACCTAAATGGCACACCCACATAATCCAGTTTTTGCACAAATTCCCCATCCTTGTAATGAGCTTTTATCTCAGCAGAAAGTCCCATCCGCAGATCGATATTAACCAAGATCTTAGCTACCGTATAGATGCTAGTCTTAATATAGGAGGAATCTGAACATACATAATCACCGAGAAAATTTCCAATCTCAGCAAACCGAGTTTCATTCCACATATGCATGGGAAGCCCAGGAAGCTTCACCCACAGCGGTTCTTTAGCAATTTTCTCCGATTTTGAGTCGAAGAAAGGGGACCAGCTTTTCAGAACAAGAGGGACTCCTAGAATCGACCATTGTCTTCATAAAACAACATTGACATCCCCACTGTTCATAAAGATGAATGAAAACCATCCTTTCGTCAATACACGAACCTCAGGGGCTGATGACACCAAGTGCATCCACTGCTCAGCCGCCCAACGCCGAAGAAAACCACGACCAAATCTTCTTCCCCTAACATGACCAACCACAGCAGTGTGAGAGAAGTCCTCTGCCTCTTCCAACGTTACATCCACCCCCAGTACCAACAAGTCCTGTCGCTGTCTTTCTTTGACCCTCTTAACAGTGTTTTTGAGTGAGTCATCCTTAGCAGTGTTCCCTGATCGAAGCTGGAAATCGTTAACATGCAAATAAACTCCTCCCCCCGGGGCAGCCATCAGTACTCCACACGATGCCAAGAAACAATCCCAGAATCAACTGAACAGGACTAAATCACCAGAATCCAGATGCCCGCAATCTGTGTGCAGAATCCCAAATTCCCAGACCAATGTTGCATGCGTCCAAGAAAATCATCCACAGTTCCCAATCCTAAAAATGCTCATCGGTAATCACTCAGAACATCAGCAGCAGAGATCATCATTTCGCCTGTAATTATGCTCACGGCCTTCCATCAATTCGGTCTTGATGTTCCAAGACGGGTTGTGGAATCTTGAATCCAATTACCAGCCAGCATGAGTCTCCTCCATCCTTCTGCTCAAATCCACCATGTATCCGCTCTGCAATCACAAATCCATAATATAACAAACAACATCAATCTATGACTATCTCGCACGCCACTGGCCAATTCCAGAAACAAGCTGAGTAGGGTGAAAAGATTGTAGATGACAGATCTGCGGGATGTAGTAGCTTGCTCATCGGAAAATCAATCTCATGCCATAATCAAATGTCAAGGGTGCTCCGCTAAGTATCAATAGTGCTCAGCTCTGATGCGCCCAGCTAAGTAGTTTCTCCTCATCTTCACCAGAAGTCCGCACTGGAATCGCAGATCTTGATACAACGTACTTCAACCTGCGATGAATCATGCTCCTCTCTGTATCTTGCCCTTCCCACAGCAGATGCAATCCTATTATCGAATCCTATGCCCTTTAATGGATGCTCCGGCGCACCTAAACCTCCAAGACCACCAATCAATAACCAGGAGTTCTGTGCCAGAGGGTATCACCTCTCCAATTCCATAAACCTGCACTTAACCCCTCACGACCTTGCTCGGCTCTGTATCAGTTCTTGGAGCGAAAAATCAACCCCTTTCCAAAAATATTTCGGCAATATATTATGTTGTTTCAATAAACTCAATATATCATAAAAAATAATTTAGATAAAAATAAGCAAACCATAATCTTAATTAACATGTTTAACCTCGAGTCTCTACAGTGAGAGGACATTGATTTGATCTACACCTATAAGAAGCATTGAAGATTAATTTGAAACTTTTTTGGTGTAAAGTTAAATTATGTAGTTGCCATGATCTAATAATTTGTAAATGTTTTAAACAATCATGAAATTTCATTTGCATATTTGCATCCATGATCTTGGAAATAGTGAAGATGACTGTTTTTTTTTCCATGGAAAAAAATGTATTTCTATTCATTTATGATAAGAGAATATAGTCTTTAGTGCCCTTCAGCAATGGTTACATCCAAAAAATAAAAGAGGCCTTCAAAGGATCCAAAAAACATGCAAGACAAAATGTTCAGAACATCATTTACATCATAGATTATCAAAGGTTATGACTAACTACAAAAAAATTCTAAAGAGAAATCTAAAGGAGGCCACGAGGTGCCCCCTTGGAACTCTTGGCAGTCATAGAGAACTAGAGTGAAGTAATAATCTTTGCTTTGATAAGTCATTGGCCACAAAATTTAATTCTTGAAAGATGTGCTTGAACTGAATCAAAGGGAAAATCCCACAGATTTGTTTCAACTGAGCCACAAGAGAGATTAGCCCTAATTTTTGCATCGAGTGAAATGAGGTGCTCTACAGCCCAGTATGGGGGAGATCTTCTAATGTGTGTGATGTAGCGTTACATCTAATAAAACTTAAAAAATATTTAAAAAAATCCTATAATCATCTAATAAAACGTAAAAAGTATTTAAAAAAATCCATGTTGGTTCATAAAATAAAATATTATGAAAAGTAATTAAAAAATAGATGTTCGTTTATAAAATAAAAACTTAAAACTTAAACGCGGATCTATCAATCAAGAGAGATCAAATTTCTTGAGTTTAAATTTAAAAAAAAATACACCTTAAGAAATTAGATCCCTCTTGGTGCTTGATAGATACGGGTTTAAGATGGATCTATGCTGGTTTTACCTCAGCTGTCCCCAACATACAATTGATCACCAACCTCTAATCACTATATACCTGTAGCGCCTAGATTCCACATCTTGTCGCCTTCTTGAGAAGAAAGAAAAGTCCATTGAACTCCGCCCAATTATTTGTGCCGGGCCCTAAGCATCCCTTTTCCTAGAAGTAATGGTTCGAAGACAAATAGAGGATGAAGCTAAAGCTATTCGTTTGCTTATTCTATTGACTAGCCCCATCAAAGAAATACCAGGGCTTGCTCTTGTCAACCGTCAGAGTTCGATCGCTCTTATTGCATGAGAGATAGATGATGAATTCATATACTGAAAGAGAGAACAGACTGAGCAACAACTTGAAAAGGAGGTCTTGACTTTCCCTGGAAGATAATATCGTTCCTTGCTAACCGTATACCCCAAGAAACTATCAATGGAAGAGCTCTAAAAAATTCAAATATGGAACCTCAAAATACCTTTTGAAGCAAGCTGCGATTGATTGTTTAGACTACAACTCCAAACAATTTAACAATATTTCCATCTCTTTCCATACTCCTTTGGAAAAGATACACTCTAACAACAAATGAGTCATCAATTCTTCACCGAATTTGCAAAATCCAGGACCTTGAAAATTGAACCTTTGCAACTAGTCCCAAGTTAGTACCCTGTTTTCTAGGATTAGCCAAAAGTGCAAAACATTCTTCGAGGGGGATTTAATTCTACAGAGTTCCCACCACCACCATTTGGGCTCTCCCAAATTCATCAAGAAGACAAAAATGTATCCTAATTTGGACGAGTAGATTCCTCCTTTTGAATTAAAAGACAGACCACCTGAGTGCATTAACTTCATCCAATAGGCGAATATGAGCCTGGGATAGCCTTCCACAAATTTTTTCCCAACAAACCTTCCATTAGGGGAATTTTGAGATAAAAATGGGCCTCGAAACAAAAAAAAAGTACTATCAAAATCAACTTTAAAAGAACCAATCACATTCCAAAGGATGACATCATCCATAATGGTTGAGGTGGCATTGGTTGAGTTAAAGATGCTTATTTGTCAAATTTTAAATGGTGAATGAAAACCCATAGTTAACTATAACAATGTTTTTTTTCAAACACGAAAAAATAACATACTATTAATAGAAGTAAACAGTATAAAAGGTTACATAATCAAAGGCTCCAACCAACCTTCACATAAAAGTGCCCAAATTCTGGCAAAAGCCATGTCCACAAATAACTCCAAAATAAACAAAGCTCCCCACCGAGAACAAATAGTCCCAAGGAGAAGACACAACAAAATTCATAAATATCAAAAGGCCCAATCCAACCCACCGTGGCCAAAAGCCAGAATACGACAAAAATACAGAGGTACCAGGGAAAAAGTCTATATCCCCCCCAAAAAACTAGAATACAAATATGACCAACTTTGCATCAACTACAAAGTATCAACAACCACGAAAACCCAACAAGGAGTTGGCCACCAGATAGAGCTAATCACCTGCAGAAAACAATAATAGCCGCCAATGTATAAACAACATATAATACTCAGAAAATATGAAAACTGCATATATATGAAAGGGCCATAAAATACTAGAGTTGAAGATGATCCAATGAACCACCAACCACCAACCGATCCGAAAACCATTCCTCCCCAAAAATATGTTCACAGGAGAAGAGAGAGCCCTCTTGGATAGTTCATTTGCACATAGATTATGAACACGGAGCAAATGATGAAAGGAGATGCACTCAAAACAATCAATCAGTGAGAGAGTCTCCAAAAGCCAGTGTGTGAGCAAGAGCACATTGAAAGAGGCCGAACCCCTTGCCCAAGATATGATAACCTTCGAATCCCCCCAAGTTTGAAGACGGGAAATGTTTTTAGATCTGGTAAAGCGGAGGAGCATCCACAGAGAAATTAGTTCACTGCGAGAATTTGTTCCCACCCCCGAATTCAACCAACACTTAAAAAACCTGTTGCTATCGGTATGGAGAACAACACCAATCACACTGATAGTTCGACCAAGTTGTGAAGCCCCATCAAAGAACCCACAGGGGTAGATGTAATGATCCCGAGAGATATTAGGAGCATGAACACCACCCCTTCCCAACTAAGTATGACCAAGGGAATTAAAGTACATAAAGGCCGACAACGCCTAGAAACCATAAAATGTGACATTGGGCCTCACTCCATCAAATATAGCAGAGTTACGGGCACGCCAAACCTCCAAAAAAAAAACAAGGAAGAGCTCTCTAGTCCATATATTGGTGCCCCCAACTAATCAACCCATCCTCCAGCTGAAGTGTTCCCCAGTAGAACCGACAACCACTTAAACTGCTGATCATCGACCATAAAACCTTGACAAAGGAACATCTAACAAAAAAATGATCAACTGTTTCCACTTGTGAAAGACATAACTGGCATCTGCCCGGACCACAAAAACCACGTCGAAAAAGATTGTTCCAAGTAAGAACAATATTATTAAGGACCAACTAGTTGAAACATTTCAATTTAAGTGGCATTAAAAATTTCCAAATCTTAGAAAACCACCATCTCGTCTACGAGGATTCAAGTGATACAATTGATTCATATGCAAGCTTCGCCGTGGAAACCCCACTGGAATTATTCCAAGATCAGACCAGCCTGTCCAAGGTCTCCTGTAAGTTGATGTTTAAACTGTTCAAACCTTTAACATAAGTATTCCATTCTAGTTCCAAACAACCCAAAAGACCCAAGTGTTGCACCGAGATCGAGGAGGGACGACTCACCCTAACTGATAACGGAATCACAACATGACACAGAGAGTAATATCCCTTTGATATTAACAAATTGAGTAAGTCCTGAGAAAGTTGATAATTCAGAGGGCCACCGAAAATAGGATCCTCACCAAGACGGATTTCACGACCATGCCCTGGAATCCAGGACATCCAATTGGATAGGGTGGGGAAGGACCCCAATAAACCAAACCATATATTTGAAATCCCCTTACACATGGAAGTCCATTTATGAACCAATCGACCACATAGAGAGACTTAAGGTATTTTCCTTTGATTAGAGTACTCCATGCAGAATTTGAAAATAATGCCCACCACAAACTCTTAGTTTGAAGGGCCAAAGAAAATTTTCCAATATTTTTAATATTCCAACCACTCATGTGCACCAACCGAGCCAGCAAATGCCAATTTACCAAATGAAACTTCTGCTTTGTCCCACCACCAGACCAAATGAAATAGAAAATCCTCCTACGAATTCCT
Organism: Larix kaempferi; assembly: GCA_027924585.1. Lineage (NCBI taxonomy): Eukaryota > Viridiplantae > Streptophyta > Pinopsida > Pinales > Pinaceae > Larix > Larix kaempferi. The sequence continues at coordinate 21,239,063 of BSBM01000767.1, read as the reverse complement.
TTCAGCATTGTCTTTCGAATTTTGCACAGTGAAAGCCAGTAGACAGCCATATTTTGAATGACAGATTTTTCCAAAGTAAGTCTCTCCCCGATGGAAAGCCAGTGCCAACACCAGTGGTTGATATGTTTTTCAAAATGTTTAAGTAGCCACAACCAATCACATATAAGATAATTTGTTGGTTTAAGAAAGAACCCAAGGTAATTGGTGCCCTCAGTCAGAGCCTTCAAGTTGAAAGGGAGAAGCTGGCTGACCAATGATTTGATAACAATGTCCACATTATTTTCCAAGAACCAAGATTTTTGAGCACTAATCAACATCCCAGAAGCATGACAGAAGAGATCCAAGATTTTTTTGTAATTTTTCCATTCCAATAGTGTCCCAGGACCAAAAATCATAACATCATCAACAAAAAGAGTATGGGTCACGGATACCTGTTCAGAAACCTTAATACCAATAATATTCCCCTCCCTTTTAGCTCTGAGGATGAGTCTGCTCAGATCCTCAATGGTCAATAGGAAAAGTAACGGAGAGAGGGGACAACCCTGCCTCAGACCCTTGGAAATTTTGAAGAAACTAGATGGAATACGATTAATGTTTACAACAAAATTCAAAGAAGATATACAAGCCATAATCCATTTTACCACCACCCAGGGCAAGCCAATCTAAACCAGGATCAGCTGGAGAAAGGTCCAGTCCACCCGATCGTATGCCTTAACAAGATCCAGTTTTAGGAAGAGGGTATTTTGTTGCTTGGTCTTAACGCTATGAAAAAATTCTTGTGTGACTCCCACAACATCCAAAATCTGCCTATCCGCTAGAAACCCAAACTGTTCTTTAGAAATATATTTTGATAAGCCCGGCTTAATTCTGTTAGCTATGAGTTTGGATATAACCTTATAGATCAGGTTACCTAGCGAAATAGCCCTGAAGTCACTTAAATCTTCAGGATGAGATTTTTTTGGTATGAGAGCCAAAAATATTGAGTTGAGAGCTCCCGTCATGCCAGTAATATGAGACTCTTCCACTGCCTCCCATATGTCTGGCCCCATAATCTCAAAAAAGCAAATGAATAGCTCAATCGTCCACCCATCCAGCCCCGAGCTCTTATCTTTGGAAAAACCCTTCAATACCTTTTGAATCTCCACCAGAGTTACTTCATTAAAAATAGTTTCCCCTTCCTCGTCCGAGAACAATCTCAGGTATTCTTTGATCATCTTAAATTGCTCAATCATTGAGGCATTTTTAGGATCGTGGTATAACTCTTGAAAATAATTCCTGGCCTCCCTATGGAGGTCACCTAGACCAAAAATACGATGACCAGCTCTATCATTTAGGTCCCATATGGTATTTTGAACCCTACGGGCATCATCACACTTATGGAAAAATTTGGAATTCTGGTCCCCAGCTTTGATCCATATAGAATGACTCTTTAGTCGCTAGGATTCCTCCTGAAACTTGAGATGTTTTAACTTTCTCCGATCCAAATCTAATACGGTGGCCTATTCACAATCATTGAGCATCCCAGTATCGATTCTTATCATTAAGGCACTTAAATCGTGTTCAATCAGTTCAAGATCCTTAGCCAAATCCTTGCTCTTTTGTTTTTCCCACTGCAAAGTAAAAGTTTTTAAGCTCCTCAATTTCGCAACCAATTTGTCCATCGCCGAGAGCTCACCAGAAACATCCTGACTTTTCCAATGATCCACCACAACCTACCGGAAAATTGAATCTGATAACCATGTTGAATTTAATTTGAATGGAAAAATATGGTAGGCCACATCAGTTTCAAACTGAAGACAAATAGGTTGATGGTCAATAATGCGAGTTGACAACACCCACGATCTGAACTTGAAAAATTTCCCAATTAAATGCTCAGAGATGAGGAAACGGTCCAAACATTTAGAGATAAGGGCCTCATTTCTTTGGCCATTAGTCCACGTAGGAGCTAAAGGGTAAGGTTCCACATGCACCAATCGATTCGTAGCAAAAATATCTCTAAAATAGTCACCCAAAGGGTCCAGCTTGGCATGACGACACCATATCTCCGAGGCCCCCCAAATAAAGTTGAAATCCCCTGCCAAGATCAAGTTATCTAAATCAAGTAGGTGATCAAAACAAGCCTTTTCCCAAAATTGCTTCCTATCACAGTAAGGACTATAATGGTTCACAATGTTAATACCGCTTGCGAATCCTTTCAACTTTCCTGACAGGAGGATCCCAACATAAACCGTAAAGTAATTTAACTCCAGTACCAAAGGGTTCCATGCATCCAACAAACCCCCCAAAAAAACCATTTGCACTAACCACACAAACCATCCAGTTTGGCTTGATTTTAACAAAGAAGGACTTGGCTTTTTCCTCACATACCATGGTTTCTTGAAGAAGAACAACATCTAGATTCTTAATATTAAAAATACGATTGAGGGATAGCAACTTGGGAAGGCCTCCCACTCCCCTTATATTTAGTGAGAGACAGATCATTTACGACCCCAAGCAAGGGATTTAATGCCTCTAAGCGCCCTGGATTTTGGAGATAGTGAGTTAGCGGGGGCACCAATAAGAGTCTCCTCCCCCAAGTTGTCTTTTAATACAACAACCTTACTCGTCCTCGCACTACAAGTTTTTAGTGGAGATAGTTCCAGGGCAAGTCCACCATAGAGAGCCCCTTTTATGTGTTTAGCTGAATCCAAGTGGAGACTGGACATCGACTTATCAGTGGTCTTGGAGGACCTTCTTTTCAGTGGTTGTCAGGGCCACTTTTCGGTTCCTGAAAAAGGTAGGAATGGCCTCCTTTTTTACCATTTCACAGTAGGAAGGGATCACCAGGAGGTGAGAATTTTCCACCAACGTCGCCGATCACCACCAATGACGTCGATGACTCCGGCACCACCAAAGTTTCCGATGACTCTGGCTCCACCAATACGGGGTCGGGAAGGGCCCCCGATGGGATAGAATATGACGGGGAAGACACAATCGATGCCAAAGGAGAGTGGTCCGAGGTGACAAGTATAGTGTTGGATGAAGAGGGAACCGAGACCAATGAGGCCGACCCGTTCAGTGAGGGGTTAGAAATGTTGTCAACAGGATAGTGCGGAGAGAGAGAGAGGCATCGACCAGGTTGAAATTTAGTGAGGACGCTAAGGAAGTAGGAGATGGTTCTGAAGAGGTCCCAATATCTGATCTTTTTTTTAAGTCCAAATCTCTGATAAAATACTTTTCCAATTCATTGAGTGAATTAAAGAATGATGGGTCATAGTGAGGAAGCTTACCCATAATATCCAGCCGATCAGAACCCAGAGGGGGAAGTATGTTGGAGAAGCCATCCATGTCACCCGTCACATCCAAATCCATCTCACTGCATCCAAATGACGAGGAGGATGAACCAAATTCTTACACTGGTGCCAGAGATGGCCAACCTCCATACAATGTGAGCATCGAAAGGGTATGCCCCAGTAATCAATAACTTGGGAAATTTTCTGCCCACGCCAGTCAATATGGAAAGTATCAATAAGCCCCATGGAAATGTCAACTTCCACCAGTAGACGACCCACCTTCTTGTCCACACCATTCATAAATTCCTCGTCCAAAGGCAGAAAGCGCCCAAGACTATTGCCAACCGCTTCAAAAGCTCCCCGATTCCACATAGCCAACGGGAAACTAGGAAGAATAACCCACAGATGACTGAATCTAATTGTGGCCCCATTTGGGTAAAAATTAGTGTGCCACCTTTGTAACATAAGGCTTCCCGCCCCTCTAAGCCAAAGATTCTCAAGGATGAGTGACGCATGCTCCTCCTCCTGAAATTTGAAACCATAACAGCCTCGAGCCATAATCGATAATTTAGGGACATAGTTTAGTTTTGGTCCCCACGTATCAGCCACCCAACGGACAATGTATTTCCTGTTCATAGCCATATAGGAAAAACGACCAACCGGCGCAGTCATGTTGTATTCTACCAGCTCCTCCAAACCCACATCCCACACCATCGTGAGCCAATGTTTGCCCGACTGACTCTGCCACTTCTCAAGCCTCCTTTTAGATCTGTGAGAGGATAAATGTCCCTGACCAGTGGCTTTGGATGAGTTAACCCCCCGATTACCATCAGAGTGGGGATGAGTTCCCCCACCCAGATCCTTTCCCCATTTGGACGACAACTGCCCTTTTTTGGATACGTGGCAGTCAACAAAGGATGAAGGATCAACACTCGACGCTAAGGACCTATTTCCTTTTAACATTTCCTTATAGAAATCGTCCAGCTTAATTAAGCCATTTTCTTCAATCCAGAAGTCCATCGGAGATGGGGAGTGAATCACCGGGGGAAGATTTGTGTGATCACCCATTTGTCCCATTTTTGTGGTGAATCACCACCAGATTCCATCCTAGACTCCAAAGAAAATCCCAAGTGGCAACCAACCTGCTCCAACTACAGATATAATAACACAAACCCCCCAAGTTAACTATAAAAATGTTGTAAGTAAAGTACTCATAAATCTTGGCATGTCTGGTGGTCTCCTAGTGGGTTGGAACCCGAAATTTTTTAACTTTCTGACTTTCAAAACTCATTGGGGTATTTTGCTAAGAGGGAGCTATATTACTTCCAACTTGCAGCTCACTGTGTTAAATATGTATGGTCCATACAAAGAGAGAACACCTTTCTGGAATTTATTGGCTGATTAAAAAATCATGGATATTGAAAACTTAATAATTGCCAGTGACATGAATTTTACTAGATCTGCCAGTGAAATTTGGGGCTCTAACTCTACGCTTGATCAATTGGCGGATTATTTTACAAATTTGCTGACTAAATATGATTTAGTTGATGTAATGCCAAGTACTCTTACACCAACCTGGACAAACGGTAGGGCTGGCATTGATGGTGTTTATAAAAGACTGGATAAGTTCCTTGTCAAAACAGATTTGCTGAAATTATGGACTTGTCACAGGACTTGGATTGGAGAAAATAAGTTCTTGGACCACTGGCCGATATTTTTCCAATTTGATGTTGAGGGCTCTAAATTAAAGTACCCTTTTAAATTTAACTATTCATGGCTTAAGGATGAGGACTTCTGCAAGATGATTAGGTCTTTTTGGGGTAGCTGTGGATTGGATCTGGATACAAATCCAATGGACTCCTTTGTTATTAAATTACGAAGGTTAAAACAACAGGTATCACATTGGATAAAAGAGAAACAAAAATTAGAGATACAGTTATTGGAAGTTCTGGAAGAACAGATTAGAGAACTTCTTTGCAAAAATATTAATGGTGACAAGGATGAGGATTTGGGTGAGAAAATCAAAATTTTAGAACACAAGAAAGAGGAATGGCTCGTTAAGGAGGAGATGGCATGGCGCCTTAAAAGCAAGGCCATTTGGATCGATTTGGGTGGCCGAAACACAATTTTTTTTCATGCATATGCCACTCAAAGGCAGAACAACAACTCTATTTGGGAGCTGGAGGGTGGTAATGGTATTGTCATTAAGAATATGGAGGAACTTCAGACAGTGACCAAACATCACTTCAGTACATTATACATTGATCCGAAGCAAGGCAATTTGATTACTCAAATCAATATTGCGAGGAAATTCCCTTTGTTTGTTTCAGAATCAGATGCTGAGGATTTGGGTCAAGCTATTACATTGAAAGAAGTGGAAGATGTGTTGAAGGACTTTGCCAGAGACAAAAGTCCTGGCCCTGATGGCTGGACAGTGGAACTATTTTTAGAAATTTTCGATGTTATGGGCAATGATATTTTGGCGATGGTGGAGTTTTCTAGAGATGAAGGCTACATTTTAGGTGGTCTAAATTCCACATTCCTTACCTTGATTCCGAAAATTGGTAAACCCTCTACCTTTGGTGATTTTCGTCCAATTGCATTATGCAATTTGGCATATAAAATCATTTCTAAGATAATTTCTGTCAGGCTTAAACCTATGCTATCTAGATATATTTCGGGTGAACAATTCGGTTTCCTATTGGACAGATGGATCCTGGACGCCATCGGCATCACTCAGGAAATGATTCACTCTGATAAAGCTAGGCGATTACAAGCTATGTTTATGAAGATTGACCTGGAAAAAGCATTTGATAGGGTGGATTGGTTCTTTTTGCGCCTAATACTTATATAGATTGGAATTCCTCCATTGGTGATCAGATGGATCATGGCCTGCTTATCCACAACATGTATTGTTGTTCTTGTTAATGGTGCTCCAACCGAGTTTTTCAAAATTACTAGAGGGGTCAGACAGGGCTGCCCACTGTCACCTCTGATTTTCTTATTAATTATCGAGGGATTAAGTTTGATGATCACTGAAGCTAAAGTGGCGAGCAAGACCACTAACATTTCCTTCTCCAATGAAGTTTCTATTACACATATATTATTTGTCGATGATGTATTAACAACTGGTTTGAACTCAGTATCTGAATGGCAGAATTATGCTTGCATTTTTAATGACTTCTGTAATGCTTCAGGCATGTTGATTAATAAGAGAAAGACTCGAGTGTATCATTTCGGCATTCCACAATGTAACATTGAGTAATTTAAAGAAATTCTGCCTTATACATTCTGCCCACTCGAGGAAGGTTTCAAATATCTAGGATATTTTCTCAAACCTGGAGCATACAGGCGCCAAGACTGGATGTGGCTCATCAAACGGGTTGAACATAGGATAAACAATTGGACGTTCAAATTACTATCTATTGGAGGCCGACTTACGCTTATCAAGTCTGTTCTCATCGGTATGCCAATTTACTGGTTCTCTCTCATGCCAATTCCTGTATTTATCTTAAATGGACTGAGAAAACTGTTTTTTAACTTCTTATGGATGGGGGGTTCATGCAATGGTTATTTGGCTATGGCCAAGTGGGATCGACTTGCATTACCGGTTGAAAAAGGGGGATGGGGCATAAAGAACCTACCTTTGTTCAACTATGCACTAAGATTAAAAAGCTTTTGGTGGGGACTATTTGGTCCAACCCTTTGGACATAAATTTTGAAGGTGAAATATATTAAAGATGATATTATCGGATGGCTCAGGAATACAACAAAAAAGATTCGAGGCTCCTCATCAATTTGGGCAGGTTTCCTAAAGCTCTATAATTATATGGATAAAGATCTTGTTTGGAAAGCTGGAAATGGTTTAGACATAATGGTAGGGATTGGCCCTATCATGGGTATGGGTGAAGACTATACTTTATCAGGAGGAATCCTACATATTCTACATTGTTTCAATTACAAGACATTGAATACAATTCAAGGATACAGGCCGGGGAATAGACAACCATATTGGCTTTCAGCGTGGGAGATGGGCTTTCAGGATGAAGAAGCATTTGAATGGGAAAAGTATATATTTAAACTAAATGCTGCGGGTGTCCGATTGAACAGGGATAGAGATAAGCTCATCTGGACGGGTAATGAAGCCACAGGTATGATTACTGCTAAATTTGCATACAAGACATTAATTAGTAACTGCTGTTCTTTTCCTGCGGATTGGTGGTATAAGGTGATTTGGAGGTGGCAGATACCAGGAAAGACACAATGCTTCATGTGGCAGGCCCTTAGGGGGTGTCTTAAAACTTGGGATAATCTACATAAGAGTGGGTGGAATGGGCCTGGCATCTGTATTCTTTGCATGAATGATTCGGAATCGGTTGAACATATATTTGTTGGTTGTAACTTCACCAGAATTATTTGGAAAGAGATATTCCAACAATTAGATATACATACAACATGGAAGGTGGGATTGTTTAGAGATTGTGCTCTTCAATGGTTCCGTGAATGTAAAGAAATTCCTTTTCTTCTAGCAGTGGTTTCATGGGAAGTTTGGCATTTGAGGAATGCAACACTATTTGAGGACGTTAGGCCTTCTATTAACAATATCATCTGCAAAATTATGGGGGTCACTAAAACTCATTGCACAAGCATTGGCAGTAAAAGAGTCACAAAACAATCTTTCTTTCAATACACTTTTCACAAACCAGTGGCTTTCTTCGATGGATCAGCTATTGATGGGCGTTGTGCTATTGGTGGGGTTATCTATATCAATAAGGATCATTACTTTACGCGGAAACTCAATTGTGGCAACGACACTAATACCAAGGCTGAGATGATCGGTTTGTGGTGTGTTCTTGCAGTCTCCAAACATTTTGGTTTTCATGAAATCTCTATTTATGGTGACTCCAGGGTAACTATCAAATGGGCTCAAGGGGATTTTAATATCAATGTGATCACTCTACACCATTGGTGTCGCAGAATTAAGGAAGCTATACTTTTCTTCAAGACTATATATTTTAAACATATATATAGACAACATAATTCACTTGCTGATACATTATCCAAAGATGCTCATGAAGGCGTTGAAGGCTATATTAGGTGGGAAGAATGTCAAGAGAGTCTACTGCTTGACTCAGATCAAGTTTTCATGTCATACTTGTAGAGGCATTGCATTTTTTTGAACTTTTGATGTATTGAACTATGATCAGACCCTAGATTGATCACACTCTGCACAGGATGAATTCTATGTTATTTTCGGATATCTGGATGTTGATTCAGGGCTCCATAGGGCCTTCTTTTTTATATAAGTCATGTCTCATAATGACTTAAGACTTTGTACTATTTGATTCCTAAATGAATACCAATAGTATAATTTTTTTCTGTTGAAAAAAAAAGTACTCTTACATTACTTTTGAATATAATATCAATGTACTAAAAAAAATACTCTTTATGTTTCAATATAAAATAAATTACAAATACAAAAAAATATTTTATTCAAAATCAAAACCATATAATTACTTTTCAATATAATATTAAAAATCTAATCTTTAATAAAAATAACAATCTTATATATATTAACTTTTTAATATATAGTTTTAAATACTTATCTAACCTTTTAATTTTCAATACAAGGTTCTTATTTGAACTTTTAAAATTAATCGCATAAGTGGGATACTTGTTAGTGCTAAGGCATATGTATACTTATAAATCCTGATTTAGAAATTTAAATGTATTCAAATAAAAAACGTGCTTTTTCAATAATTATAAATCTTTAGTTATAAATCATTAATTAAACTTTTAAATTTATTCAATTATTTAAACTTATAAATTTATTCAACTAAAAACTTATGAGTGGGATATGTGTTATGTGTAAAAATTTAAATGACATTTTGTGGGAGGTGAAAATTAAGTGTTAAACGATACGTATGGTAATATATGTGCTATGAATTAGGCATATGGTATACCTATAGCTATTTGATTCTTAAAAGAAGAATATGTAAAATAAATATTTATATTTTTGAGTTATGGATATATAATATCAAATATTTGTTTTATTTGTTTTTTTAAGTTACGAATATATAATATCATTATGTATATATTGGTTAACTAATATATTTTATAAATAATTTATTTTATAAATGATGGAAATATTTTTATAATTATAATTTATTTTAAACTTATTTTTATTAATGTGATTGGGTTTTAGTTTTAATAAATATAAGTTAGATTTATAAAATGGTTAATTACTTATTTTAAAAATATTGAAATATAAATTAAATTTATATGAATATATAATTGGTTTTTATTTTTAATGAATATAAATTAAATTTATGTAATGAATATATAATATAAAAGAAATGTCAATTCATTCATATAAATTTAAATTATGTTTAAATTTTATAATTAGTAATACATATTTTTATAAATATATTTTTGAATATTGAATAAATAAATTATATTTCAAAATTCAAAATTAATATACTTTATTTTATTTTATGAGTACATTACTTTATAAGTACACTCATCATATTATATTCAAAAGCAATTTATGTATTCAAAAGTACTCCTATTTTTAGTCACATCAAATAAGATTTTTTATTGACTTTATTTTAGACATCTTTTTAGTTTAACTTGATCATAGTTACCTTGGTTAAAGTGTAAGAGGTGAGTTGTAAATATACCTCCCCCACAAAATGCCATACTCATAATATTTTATTATATCTCTTAGGAGGCCCATTTTAGACCTCAAAATTCCCCTAATGCAACCCCCTCTAAGCGTCAGATCTTCCCCAGACAACCATCCTTGCTGCCATAGAGTGGAAACCTAAGGTTTAACAACCCTGTCCAAAGTACCCTTCCCCATCCCCTGTAAACGCTTGACTAATTCCAGAGGTAGACAATCACTGCCTTGAATGCCTAATACAGAATCCCTGCCTATTTGAACTGATTTACCATTACCAACTTTCCAGCCTAAATAACACATGCTCTGGGATTTGCTAACCTCCTTGCATTATTTCTGTGCTAAAACCTATATTGCATGGACTCGTGACGGCTAGGGTTCGGTCGATTTCCTCCCGCGATCCCTCACGACCTCGCTTAGCTGCGCCTGCTCATGGAGACCCCTTCGGATCCGAATCCGGGGGATCGATGTCGCTTACTGGATGAAGCCTTCAGGGCTTTGGTGGCTTCCACATCGCCCCCTCCTTCTTCTGCACCTGATTCTTGCGATGGCTTCATCAAAAGGGCTGCTGCTCTTCGGATCTAGATCATGTCAGTTGCTTCAAGATTGAAAGCCCTCGCCTTAAGTGAGAAAGACTTGATTGGGCAATTCACTGGGATTTGGACCTCTCCGAAAACGATGGATGCATGGATCAACAAAAATTGGATGCCTCTGATCTCAGGAGGACTTCAACACTGTTTCTGTGGTAAGGGCTTCTTTACCTTTCTTTTTGAAAATACTTCATGGGCCCTCGCGGTTTGTATCTAAATAGATAGGGCTTAACTTTTGACCCCTAAAAGGATGTACCCTCTGCGGTTCCGGTATGGGTTTGTCTCCCACACCTCCCGCTTCACTGCTGGAATGATGAATCTCTTCAAGCAATCAGAAACTCTTTCGGAAAGTACATTGGTAAGGATGAGCCAAAAGGGACACTTTTCTCTTGTGCCAGGATCTGTGTGGAGGTAGATCTGGAAAAGGGTCTGCCGAAAGTGGTGAGTCTGTGTATGGATGGATTGAAACATTTACAAAAAATCGACTACGAACAGCTTCTGTTCAAGTGTAAAAAATGCCATGAATATGGACATTTTTCTAAAAATTGTCCTAAAACTTCCCATGAACATCCAGAGAAAACCCAAGAAGAAGGATGGCAGCAAGTTAAAAAAGGAAGGAAACAATCCGCTCAAGTCCCACCAGCTAATCGACCTAACTCAAAAAAGAACAAGGAGCAACATAAAGACGGCAATGAAGCTTCCACAAACAATCAATTTCAAAACCTAATCATGGAAGAAGGAGAAATCCATGAAACAACAAACCCCCCACGTGAAGATCAAGAAAATCCTGAAATGGCAAGTATTCTGATTCCCTCCTTAGAAGAGGAACATACAGAATGAGTCTCAAAAGGATCTCTCACACCAGGTGGTACATGGGCATATATGGTTAAACATAGTAAAGCAACCCCGCTGAGCCACACTCCTGAACGCTCCGCTTCTCTATCCCTAGATACAACAGAAATAGGACATCCTCCGAACACTAAAGTAAGAAAATCACAAAGATACCATAGGGAGTAGGAAGCAGAACGAGAGCTCGAGCTTGGGAGGCAGAAAAGCATCGAAGAAACAAACCTTCTTCAAAATACAAATTTTTTAGAAGGAGCTAGAGCAGAAGGAAGATCCCGAGCAGGATCGCAACCAAGTAAGAAATGTTGAAAGCCCTCTCTTGGAATTGCAGGGGACTGGGGGGGAAATCCAAAGTGGAAACCTTTAAAGACTTCATCAAATCTGAAAAACCAGACATCCTATTAATCCAAGAGATCAAATTGACGGATGTGGATATTTTGGCACTCTCACATTCGTTCTGGAAAAATTTCCATGGAAATGCTGTAAGCTCTAGAGGCGCCTCTGGAGGTATCACCTCCTTCTATTCCAACAATTACACTTTAACTTCAACCAGAAACAATCCTCATTGGATGCTCACGGAATTACAAGGGAATGATAATGCAGATCCTCTATTCATCTGCAACGTTTATGGCCGTACTCACTACATGGATAAACAAACCTTCTGGAGTGAGCTCTCTTACCTTAAGGAGGAATTACGTGGAAAAAACCTCATTATAGATGGAGATGTCAATGCCACTAAATCGCCTAAGGAGAAGAGGGGGGGATCTAAAATACGGGACCCTTTCGGTGAGATGATGTATGAATTCATATCCGATTTGGATCTGTTAGATCCACCTTTAGAGAACGGTCAATTCACCTGGAGCAACAAAAGGCTAGGAAGCGGTCACATTGCGGCACACCTCGATTGGTTCCTAGTAAGTGCCTCCTTCCTACAACTTGATTTAATCCCCTCCTCCTTCGCTTTGTCCTCTGCTGTCTCGGACCATAAACCCATTACCTTATCTTTGTCTTCTCCGATTAACCTTGGCCCCATCCCCTTTCGCTTTAATCATCTTTGGCTACAAGATGGAAAAGTCATGGATCTTATTCAGCAAGCCTGGACTAATCATAGTTATGGCTGCCCAAGCTACATTTGGGAATCCAAACTCAGATCAGTGAGGTATGCTCTCAAGAGTTGGGTGAAGGTAGGTTTCATGAATCCAAGCTCAGAAAAAATTCAATATCAAAAGGAACTTTCCAACCTACACGCCAAAATAGAAAAGGATGAGATCACCTATCTGACCCTATCTAGAGAACAAGAGCTTAATTCTAAAATTTTAAAAGTTGCCAAGAATGAAGAGGAAGTTTGGAGGAAAAAATCTAGGCATCTTTGGTTAAAGGGAGGAGACAACAACACGAAATACTTCCACAAGCAAGCGAAGTTGAGACTCAGCTACAGTACTATAAAACAATTGAAAGACAAGGACGGGAATAAGATAGCAGGGCATGATGAAATAAAAAACACATCTTTCAACATTTTAATAAGCTTTACTCTAACTCGGATGATACTGACCCCATTTCCCAAGCCAACCTTATAGCCGACATTCCACCCCTCATCTCCGACCATGAGAACAAGATTCTTTTAAAGTCTATTTTGGAATCCGAAATTAAAAATGCTATTTGGGCACTGTACACTGACAAAGTCCCTGGGCCTGATGGATTCACCATAAATTTCTACAGGGTAGCATGGGATATCATCAAAGAGGATTTAACTCGAATGTTAAATTGGACTAGAAAAAAAGATAAGATTGGAGGTGCAACAAATTCCTCCTTCTTGGCTTTAATTCCTAAGGATAAGAATCCTCAGATGGTTGACAGATTTCGTCCTATCTCTTTATGCAACACCTCTTACAAGATCCTCACCAAAATCTCGACCACTAGATTGAAGAAAATCATGCCATCTCTCATTTCAGAATCCCAAGGAGGATTCATAGCTGGCAGACAAATTCTAGATAACATCATTATTGTCCAAGAAGCAATTCACTCCAGCGTGGAGGAAAAACATCAAGGTATGGCCATTAAGCTTGATATGGCTAACGCCTTTGATAGAGTCAATCATTTTTCCCTTTTTGAAATAATGTACAAATTTGGTTTCTCTAAAAGATTTATAAGATGGATTAAGGCTTGTATTGGTATCCCTTGGATCGCTCCTCTTGTGAATGGTAGAACTACAGACTTCTTTCAAGTCACCAGGGGACTTAGACAAGGATGCTCATTATCCCCCTTCCTATATCTCTTGGTTGCAGAGTCTATGAGCAGAAAATTACATTCCCTGCAAAACACGGGTGAGTTAAAAGGAATAAGGATTGCTAGGGGTTTTAAGACAATCAACCATGCACAGTTTGCTGACGACACTATTTTTTTGGGAGGAGCCTCCACGATAGTCGCTGCCAGATTCAAGAAAACTCTCTCCATCTTATTAAAAGCTTCAGATGGAAAAGTAAATTCAAACAAGTCTAAAATATATGGATGGAATTATCCCCTAGAAATATGGAAAAAATTGCCAGGACTTTAGGCTTTGAAGGAAAGACAACATGGACCTCTTTCAACTATCTTGGGATTCCCGTAGTAAAGGAAAACAAAATATGTCGGATTGGCTAGAGCTGGTGGACAAGATTAAGAACACCATCAATTCCTGGGGTGCAAGATGGAGAAAACCAGCTGGCAAACTTGTGCTTATCAATGCTGTTCCCTCGACCTATCCTAATTATGCTTGTTCAATATCCCTTGCTCCTAAAAGAATAACACAAGCCATTACAAAAGAAATTTGAAAATTCCTTTGGCAAGGTGGAAAATCCAGTGGTACAAAAAAGTTTCATCTGATCAACTGGGATACGGTCTGCAGTCCAAAAGAATGTGGGGGAGCAGGGGTTAGATATCTTAATTGTATGAATCTCGCTCTTGGGGCCAAAATACTCTGGTGTCTAATCTCTGGAGATAAAGCATGGTGGAAAGAGATTCTACAAAGAAAATACTTAAATGGTTCTAGACAAAGATGCCTGGACGCTGTCAACCCAAACAAAGAAGGCTCTCCAATATGGAGTCTATGCAAAAAGGCCATTTTCCTCATTCAAGGTAACCTTTGTTAGATTTCTGGAAGTCGGAAAAGGATCAAGATTTGGCAGGCCAATATAGGGCCCTCCTCCCCCTCTAAATTTTTGTCTGCCTTTGCATATTTCAGACATTGGTTAGAACATCTCAACATCTCCACGCTATATGATCTATCTTCTTGGGCCAATAATGGACGCTAGGCGGGTCGGAAAGAACTAGAGATTCCAGTTCATCTTCAGGCCGACTACGATACCTTCCTCTTTACTTTACAAGGCTTAGCCCCTGTACATAATCAACTCCATGACATAAGAGGTTGGGGGTCTTCTGGCTCTTACTCGGTAAAGGTCGAAGGATACTGCCTTCTCTACAATGCAAATAGAAATAATATCAAAGACAAAAAGTGACAAAATTTTTGGTGCAAGGATGGTTTGCCTAAAATAAACGCCTTCTTCTGGATTCTTTCACATTGGAAAACTCTCACAACCGAGAAATTAAGAAAGAGAGGAATAGCAAGGCGTTCACAGTGCATTCTATGCAAAGAATACGAAGAAACTCTTGATCATGTTTTCCTGGAATGCAACTTCACTCAGGAGGTCTGGTCTCGCGCAATGCAAGGCTTGCATTTCAATTTGACAATGCCTACAGTTTGGAACGATCTCTTCGCCTATTGGAAAGACTACTACCTTGGATCTCTTACTCAGAAACCTGACTTCACCAGGGATTGGGAAGCTCTCCCTAAATACATTTGTTGGAAAATTTGGACAGCGAGAAACAAAGAAATTTTCGAAGGGAAAATATCCACTCCAAATAGGGTCCTCTCCTCAGCTATAGCTCTCTGGATAGAATCTCTATCCTCGAGAGGGTTGTCTAACAATAACAAAGAACCTCTCACGGTGGAGGAACGAACTTGGGCCGCTGGCCTTTTAAACCCCAAGAGTTCACCTCCCTGCAACATATCCAATGCAGGATCTAATATTCAGAAGTGGCAAATCAGAACTACCCCTCCGGATTTTCAAACTTGGAGGAAAAGTATAGGAAGAAGTACTTTATTTTTTGACGGTGCCTCGAAAGGAAACCTTAGGTTGGCAGGTGTGGGAGGAGTGATCTTTGAATCCACAAGGAACAAGAAGACTGGTTATGCTTGGGGGATTGGAAGGAAAACCCACAATGGTGCCGAATGGTTAGCCCTTTTAAAGGGACTATAAATAGCCAAGATTCTGGGCATCGAAGAGTTGATAGTCTTTGGAGACTCACTCCTGGTCATCAATGAAGCTAGAAATATCACGAAGAATCGGAAGGATCCGACCAACAGAGCGCATCTTTTCCTTAATTGCATCACGAAGTAGTTCAATACTATAGACTTAAAGCATGTGCTTCAAGTGCTCAACAAGCATGCGGATGAGATGTCCAATGATGGAGCTCGACTCAATTGTGGCACTACATTTAGTGATAACAAGATCTACACCAAAGTATGGATTCCCTAGTTCATTTATCCCCTAATCCCATATAAATTGGGAATTACACGAACTTGAAAGTCTCTTTATTTAAAATGGGTTTGAATGACCACCATCCTATCTCATTAATGACCTCGGGCTACGCTGACAGAACGAGCCATGTGTATAACCGTCGAAAGGTAGGAAGGAACGTGCTCAACGCATATCATAGAAGCTTCAACATTTGCAGCTTGCTGAAGGCTCGCTCCATGAAGAATAAGTTATTGTCAACTCTCTGCAACATGGGCGACTCTTCGATGGCTCGGTGCTCGCTCTCGACTCAATGTCTCAGGTGCAGGAAGACCAATAAGAAACATGAAAGCCTATTGACTCAGGACTTAAGGAAATATATTGCGAACCAATATGATTTCCAAGTGATACCAGCCCCGTCAAGCCCCTCTGGTAACGTTTCTTGTACTCTAGACTTTCTTGGAATCAAAGGGAAATGGTACCCTACCACTGCTCAGCGCGAACATAGCACCCCTAGTTCTCCCTTGAGCCCGGAAGGCAGCGGGAATATGAAGGAATACTCTAAGGTTTTCAAAGAGATGCAGGAGCAACTTCGTATGCTCCATTATGAAAATGTGGAGACGAGGAGGGATATTACCAGCCTCTTCTCCCTCGTCCAAATCACGCTAGTAGAGGTTTGTGTTTGTCAAGAAAAGGAAGTCACTCATGGAGAGAAAACATACGTGACCTCGAACATAAACACTGACATCAAATTTGGTAATGTCAATAGTGGCATTAAGACTATGGAGAAGAAAGTGGACCTGCTCAGGAATGGCATTGGACATTTCTTCACTGGTTGGAAGGCAGGAGGTGGCAAGGTGAAGGAAGACTCAGCAGAACTGGTTATCAGCCTTCCCAAACTCCCGGAGCTGCAGGTTCAGACCCAGAAGCCTTAAACTACTTCAGGTTTCGGGACTTCCTTTTTTGGTTACCGCTATGATGAGAAGGCCTTTTTGAAAAGTTTTCTTGTTGCTGAAACCTCTTCACTTATATGTATTAGCTCTATTTCTACATAATCGGGTAGTAGGATAGGTGTTGAATTTGCATTGTTTTGGGATTTTAGGGGATATGTAATAGCTCTGTTTTTTCTTGACAAAAACTGTTTAAAGATAAGGATGAATTTAGAGTCATGGACTTTGTGTTCCACTGGGAGCAATCCTTCTCCTCTTTTTGTAAACTCTGGCCGCTTTTTTAATAGAAAACTTCTAAACCGTTTCTGTGAAAAAAAAAATAATTTCAAGCCTAAATAAGGTGACAATACAGAGAAAGAATTAGTGAGTGCTTTCTAATGATTTGAGACCCGATTCCTTCTTTTTTTAGGATTCCTTACCCAATCAATAACATAGTTCAGAGCTATGTATTTTTCATCCTAGATATCCTTCTAGAAACTCTCCTTGGTGAGGAAGTTCCAAAGAGACTTTGCTGCTAGTACTTTATTGAAATGAAAGATATTTTTCATCCCCTAACACCCTAGACTTTTCGAGTCCGTTGATGTTTTCCACCCAGCTAAGTGAAACCCCATATAATCCTTGCTATTCCTCCACAAAAAATTGAAGCAAAGTTTCCAAATAGAGTTTAGCGTGGAAACATGAATCGCTTCCAACACGTGCCATTATACAGGGATTGCTTCTAACAATGATTTTACCAAAACCACCCTCTTTCCTCTTGAGAGCCACTTGTTGCACCATAAATTAATCCTAGCTTCTACTTTAGCTATAATCCAATTCCAATATCGCTTACCATAATAGTTAGGCTTTAGGATAAATCCTAAATATGGGACTCCCTCTTCCATTAGTTGACACTCATAGGGAAAGAACACTCTCCAAAAACCTCTATCCTCCAACTGACTAGCCAGGATATATAGGGCAGATTTACGCTCATTAATTTCCATCCCCTAGGCCATACATGAAAGATCCAGATTCTCTACCAAGAATTGACACTCCACAAAAGATCGAGCACAAAAAAGGAAAATATCATCCACAAACATAAGGTGGGTAATGTTTTCTCTCCCATTAAAACAAAATCTTGATAATATTCCCCTGGATCTTTCAAACATTAATATCCTACTTAAGCCTTCAATAAACAAAAGAAAAAAATAGGGAGAGAGATGGTATCCTTGCCTTAGACCTCTTGAGGATTTGAAAAACGCTGAACCGGAGCCATTGATCAACACTGCAAAGTGAGGAGTAGTCACACATCCCATTATCTAGTTTGTCAGCTTGGGACTAAAACCCACATGGAGATGAACTAGTCTAATAAATAACTAGGATGATTTATCATAAGCTTTTGAAAGATCTAATTTGAGAGCTGCCAACTTCATATTATGAATTTTGATGGAGTTTATCCCTTATTGAGCTGATCCCACCACTTCATGAATTTATCTCCCATTTAAGAAACCAAATTGCTCTCTAGAGATGTAATTTGAAAGATGAGGTTTTATACGAAGAGAAATGATCTTAGATATAATATTGTACACACCATTGCAAAGCGAGATAGGCCTATAGTCAAAAAAATAAATTGGCCAGTCCCTCTTTGGAATCAGGGCAAGAAAGGTGGCATTCAAGGATCTAGGAATAAAATTGATAAGTGAACCTCTTCAACCATTTTTAAGAGATCATGTCCAACTAGGTCAAAGAAGTCCAAAAAGAACCATGGGGGGAATCCATCGGGCATTGTGATATTATATTTGGTGAATGATTCCATTCCAACTAATAATTTGCCATTCGTCACTACCTGAAACAACCCCACATTGTATTCTGGATCCAACAAAAGGGCGAATTTTCCAATCACCTACAACAAAACCCCCATATCTTTATGAATTGGGTTTGAGTATAAATATAATGTAACCAAACCAGCTATAGTCACACTAACTCAAATATTTGAAAATTTAAACACACAGAGGATGGGATGGCTACAAAAAGAACTAACCAGTTTGGATAGAATTAAAAAATAAAGCCCCAAACACCTCTACAACCTCCCAAATTTTCCTAATATGGATTTCAGGAACTGCTAAATCTCAAGGTCAACCTACAATATCCTAAGCAAACTCCAACTTTGACAACTGCACATTCTTTGGGTACATAACGCTTGGGACGACCCTTTGTCAAAGCCAAAGACTCTGAGGCAATATCCACAGGAATTATGTGGAACCCAATAGATTCTAGTGCAGATATAAAAGTTGTTGGCCTGAAAATAACCCCAACCAACTATAACAACCTTGATATTTGTAGTTAGACTCAATTGGACTCAGTTTGGAAGATAGGATATTAAAACTAGTTTTTGGACTACTCAACTGGGGGATTTCCAACTTAATTCTAATGGCCTATACAAGTTTCAAATTTCTATTCTGAAGGATGATACGTGTCCATTAACATGTATACTAACTGTAACAACTTACATACAAATAATTGGATCCATGGAAGTCAGTCTAATACAAAATTATGGAAAACTAGTTAAATTAGGCACTACAACGAGCATAGGATCAAATATTCATTAATATATTATTTGGCCCAGAATTGAGCCCAGAATTGGCCCTTTTTGACCATCATTTATCATCTTCCCTTCCCTTGTCTCACACCAATTACCTTGGCAATTCGACTTATTGTCCTTATCTTATTCCCCAATTTACCAAGGTATGGCCGATTATTGTTTTATTGTATTAATACTTATGATTGTGATGATTAAAGCTGTGCATCTCTTAATTTGTGCTAACATGATGCGATTTATGAAGGTAGTAAGACAAATAGATTGTAGGAAGATCGGAGCTGAACAAGTCATGGAGGAAGGGATGTTCATTGCTTGTAGAAGGTTACTTGGGGCTCAAATCGTCAATCAAGGCACAATCGTGGTAGGGCAGCTGTAACATAAAGTGCTATCTTAAGTATGTCGCTGCTCGAATCCAGCTGTGAGATGGAAGGACCGCCACTCTTGGGACAGTTAATAACTCCTCTCATATTTGGATATTTCAGTTCTGACACGCATTGTAACAGCTAGATTATTTAGGGCGCCTGAAGATTAGAGATCTTCATGGCTGCCCAATTATAGGTTTAGATGTTGCAAATTGTATGTATAAATATGTGGGATTGCCTCGACTGAGGGGTTGGACAGCAAACAATTAATTTATCCTGTATTAGCAGCCGAGCCAAAACTGTGTACTCATTCTTCTGTTAATATAAGGAGTTACTTCTGAGTTAAAGAGAGTGTGTTCAACCAGCGTCTCTGTGTGAAGGCTGGGCCCGTCTTCCACAGAGATTGCTGCGTTAATTTAGGATTTCATCTTTCTTGTTGTGTGATGCTTTGTTCTTTCTTTTGTACGCAGCAGCAATATTTATTGTGTGGATTTCTCAGTAACAATTATATTTCCGTGAGATTGGTGAATGGTACCTAATAACAGTCGACTGAGTCAGGTTTGTTTTACACATTTCAATTTCTGTTCACACTGCCGTGTTCATCCTACAGCTGAGACGTAATCCCAGGAGCTCTTACAATTTAGCTTTCCTGTTATGTGTTGATTGATTTATATTTTGCAATTCAGTTTCTTAAAACAGTTGCTTCAATCTCTTTCATTAAAGTTCTAGAGTAATGTTCAGGCCATGCTTTATGATTCTCAGCTTGATTAGATTAGACAAGTGATTATTTTAGAATGCGAATGAGATTTCCTTCTTGCAATCGTTGATTAGATCTGATACCATTTCTTCTTGATGCATGATAGAAAAGAATTGTAGTATAAGCAGTTAGAATGCAATTGGGATTGCATAGATTCTTGGGATGAACATGGATGATAGAAGATAAAAGTATTCACTTCTAATGGTTTTGTGTTTAAGCATATATTGTGCACTTGTCCTTTGAAATAAAAAGACTTTCTCGGGTTGACAATAAATTTCATACGCTCTGTGTGTTTGATATTTAATTATCTGCAAAGAGAGTGCTTGACATTTTGGCGCCGTTGCCGGGGAAGGATGAAAATTAAACACTAGTCATTAGTTGTATCTAATAATTGCTTTTAGTCAGTCTTTTGGTTGTTTTTGAAATGATCTGCTTCGCATGAATACGAGGAGGGTAAAACGCGATCACCTCCCAACCCCCAAAACCCCACAATTTACTAACAGTGCAGGTGGTTCGGGTCGTGGTCGAGGTTCACCGCTGGGTAGAAGAACATTTATTGACGACCTTGTTGACAAAACTGATTCAGCTGTCAGATCTCATCAACGGGAGCCTCCTATCAAAAGAGGCCCTGCTGATCCTGGAGCGTTAGCATCAGGATCTACAGTGGAAGATACAGGAGCAGCTGTGATTCCTGCATACACTCCTGCTAAAGAAGGAACAGCTGATTCAGCTGTTGCAATTGAAGAGTACGCAACTGTTACAACTGAAGAATACGCAGCTGTTACAACCGAATACGCAGCTGTTACAACCGAAGAATACGCAGCTGTTACAACTGAGGTAAGGAACAAAGGAACAAACGAAGGAGAAGATACAGAGGAAAGGATGAATAATAGACATGATAACGAAGAGGAAGAAGCAGTGGTACAATACCATCATGAAGATGATTCCCCGCCAGAAACTATGGCTACATTGCAATTCCCAATACAGCAACTAGAGGGGACAGCTCCTATGAAAAACATTTCACCGTCGGTGTTACCCCGCTTCCATGGCAGGGCGGCAGAGGATCCAGACGAATTCCTGTTTGAATTCGATATCCTCTGTCGCAGCTATGATTATGTCACAGATGCTCAAAAGTTGAAGCTTTTTCCTGCCACCCTGAAGGACAATGCATTACGATGGTTCATGAGCCTTGGGGGAGGAACTGTTGCTAATTGGAACAAGATGAAGCAAGTGTTCCTGGAAAAATATCAAGAATATTGTAACACCAGGGACAAAAGGGAGGAGTTATTCAAGATGGTACAGAAGGAGGATGAAAGTTTGGAGGATTTTGTGGAGAGGTTGCTGTACAATGTGCAGAGAGCTGGGCAGACGAACATGGGACTAGATGTGCTTAAGATAATCCTGCTTCGAGGAATCAGGGACGATTGTTTAGACATGCTAAATTTATTAGGAAAGGGGGATATCTCTAAAGAATCTTTTGAGACAATTGTGGAATTATGTAAGAGATATTCCAGGGGATCTTCTAGGCATAATAAGCAGCATAAACGAGATAAGCTGGAACGTGATGTCTTCGACAGAACTCAGAAGTCATCCAATGGGGGAGCTACACGTGCGGAGATAGGCAATCTTCTTGAAAACTTTAAAACAGAAATGATGAGCTCTATCTCTTCAGAGATTGATGTCTTGAAGGCCAAGCAAAGACAGGCAGTGGAGGATCTCACACTAGGTGTGTTTTGTCCCCGATGTAGAAAGACTCATCCACTGAAAGAATGCCCTCTTGACAAAATACAAGTGTGTCAGCTGTGCGAGCTGAACCATGATATGAAGGAATGTCCGACATTACCCCAAGTAAAGGCTGTTCTGCAGGCATCAACTCCAGAGGTAGATTCAGCCTACTTCATTGCACAGAAGAAACCCTGGCAACCCCGGAATCAAGGTATGTCTCCCGATCCATTTCCATTTTTGAATAATTTGAATAATTGGAATACTAATATGCAAAATGTGAATACACAATTCCCTTCGAATTATGCTCAGTGGAATTCCCCTCAACCTGCGATGCAGGGTTATAATTCATGGAGTCCTTGGACACAGCCACCACATCATCCTACTTCATGGTCTCCTGGATGGAGGAACTTCCATCCTGGGAACCAGTTTCCTCAACCACCTCCACCTCAACAGTTACCGTATCCTCCATATCATCAATTTCATCAATATCCTCAATACCCACCTCAGCAGTCGCAGCTGCAGCTGCAAAATAATCCTGTTCCTAACTTACCGATACGGCCTCAGCTGCCTGCCCAACCTAACCCTAACCCAAACAATAAAACAGTCCAGCAATTGGAAGCTCTCAGTATGCCGGCCTACTCTCTCTCCCCTGTACCTTGTAATGATATTCACTTACGGTCTGGAAAGATAGTAGAACGTGTAACTTCAGAAAATATTCCACCATCTGAGCATGACAAAGAAGAGAGTTCCCAGCATCCATTTTATCTGGTTCCTAACACTGAAGGTGCTGAGCATCCCTCAGATGGGACGGCTGAAACATTAAACAATAAAGTGGATAACACGCAGCCTACCCAGCTGGTAAGGCAACCACCATACCCTGAGAGATTGATGCTGCCACAAAGAGGGGGGCAACCTCAGTTCAATCTCTTAGGAGAATTGAAGAACCTTTATGTTAAGATTCCCCTTTTACAAGCTCTTCAAGATGTACCTATTTATGCTAGAACTGTTCGGGACCTGTGCACTAAAAGACCGGGAAGGAAACCCAGAGATCCTCCTACTGTTCATGTTATAGGGAATTTATCCGCTTTAATAACAGGAAAAACCCCTATAACCAAGTATGAAGATCCCGGCAATCCTACTGTCACTGTACACATAGGACAAACGCAGATACCCAACATACTAGTAGATTTAGGAGCTGCGATCAATGTTATAACAATGGAGACTGTAAAGAAGCTCGGATTCACCAATATTAGACCGACCCCTACTATCTTAGAATTGGCAGACAGATCCACCATCAGACCCGAAGGGATTTTGGACGACCTTGTTATTTCAGTAGACTCATGGGAATATCCTGCCGACTTTCTGGTATTACAACAAAAATCACAGCTGGGGGGACATCCATTGATTTTGGGGAGGCCCTGGTTGGCTACAGCTGATGCTTGCATCAGCTGTCGATCAGGATCTATGACTATATCTGATGGCATGGAAACCAAAAACCTCACCCTGTACCCTCCAGCACGGCCGAGTCTAGAAACTGAAACTTCCCTTTGGATAGAACAGGAAGAGGAGGAAGATGTTAAGCCATTACTAACAATAGGGAAGGCACTAACATTCAAAAACGAAACAGAAGACGATGCCATTAATAATTTCATTAGCGAACCTGCTTCAGTAGATAAGGAAGTTTATCAACTCCTGAACAGTACCCTTGGGAAGGAAGAACAAGAACAGCTTACGGAGGAAGCACTAGTCAATGACACAAACATAATCCCAGTCTTGAAAAACTCCAGAAGCATTCCTATTGAGGTAGAGCCTGGAAAAACTTTGAACATCAACCCTGGTCTCTCCTCAGAAGAACAAATGCGCCTAACCAATCTCTTGAAGGAACGCAAGGGGGCATTCGCCTGGGAGTATACAGACATGAAGGGTATTCCTTCTAGTCTGTGCACTCATCATATTTATATTAAAAACGACTCCCGGCCTGTATGTCAACCCCAACGACGCATGAACCCCAATCTGAGGGATATAGTGAAGGAAGAAATCCAGAAACTCTTGGAAGCAGGATTTATCTATCCTATCTCAGATAGTGAGTGGGTTTCCCCACTTGTAATTGTACCCAAGAAAAATGGTAAATGGAGAGTCTGTGTCGATTATAGGGAGCTGAACAAAGCTACACAAAAGGATCATTTTCCTCTGCCCTTTATTGACCAGGTACTTGATACCCTATCTGGGAAAAAGTTCTTCTCCTTACTGGATGGGTTCAGTGGGTACAATCAAATTCAGATTGCTCCAGAGGATCAGGATAAGACCACCTTCACTTTCCCTTGGGGAACGTTCGCCTACAGGGTGCTTCCCTTTGGATTGTGCAATGCACCTGCAACGTTCCAAAGAGCTGTGATTGGCATATTTTCTGAATTGGTTAATGATAGCATGGAAGTTTTTATGGATGATTTTACTCCTTATGGCAGGGATTTTGAGGAAGCACTAGAAAATTTGAAGAAAGTTTTAATTCGCTGTGAACAGGCTCGCCTCTCACTAAGCACTGAAAAATGCCATATGATGATGAGTGAGGGGGTGGTATTAGGACATTTCATCTCTACTGACGGTATTCAAGTGGATCCTTCAAAAATTAAGGTGATAAAGAATATACCAACTCCTTCAACTCAGAAAGAAGTGCGAAGTTTTCTGGGACATGCTGGGTATTACAAGAGATTCATAGAAAACTTCTCCAAACTTGCTTCTCCTTTGTTTTCATTATTAATGAAGGACGCACAGTTTGTGTGGAGTGCAGCATGCCAGACAGCATTTTATAAGCTTAAAGAGAAACTGTCCACAACCCCTATTTTGAGGGGACCTAATTGGACCATACCTTTCCACATTTCTTCAGATGCTTCTGATACCGCCATTGGAGCAGTACTAGGACAGCAGGACGGTCAAGTACCTTATGCTATTTATTATGTTAGTAAAAACTTAGCCCCTGCTGAACTAAATTATACTGTTACTGAAAAAGAATTCCTTGCTATTGTTTATTCTATTAATAAGTTTCGGCATTACATTACTGGGTATCCTACATTTGTGCATACTGACCACTCTGCCATTAAGTATTTAATGAATAAACCTGTCACTAATTCCAAAGTAACCAGGTGGCTTTTATTATTACAGGAATTTGATATTACTATTATAGATAAACCTGGAAAAGAAAATGTTGTTGCTGATTTTTTATCACGATTTACTAACAGTGATGACAGTTCACCTGTTGAGGATGCTTTCCCGGATGAACATTTATTCGCACTCTCAGCTCATTCACCCTGGTATGCAGACGTTGCTAATTATTTGGTTGCAGGGAAGCTTCCGCCACATATGTATAAACGAGAAAAAAGAAAAATTATTCAGCAAAGTGCCAGGTATTGTTGGCTTAAAGGCCATCTCTTTTACACAGGACCTGATCTGGAGATTAGAAGATGTGTAAGGGAAGATGAGATCTTTCATATACTGAAGGCCTGTCACGATGAACCTTGCGGAGGACACTTTGCAGATAAAAGAACAGGGCATAAGGCGTTGCGGATGGGCTATTATTGGCCGACACTGTTCAGAGATGCTAAAAGATATGTTCAGTCCTGTGACAGCTGCCAAAGGATGGGCCAAGCTAATAAGACAGATCAGATGCCTTTACAGCCCCAAGTGGTATTAGAACCGTTTGATAGATGGGCATTGGACTTTGTTGGTCCTATCAACCCTCCTTCCAAACAGAAGGTTTACATTTTGGTGTGTACAGATTACATGACCAAGTGGGTAGAAGCTGTAGCTTTGGCTAAGGCAAATGACCAGGCGGTGATTGATTTCCTGTACAGTGAAGTTTTTACCCGTTTTGGGGTACCAAAGGAAGTAGTTACCGATGGGAGACCACAATTTATTTCACACCAATTTGAATCCTTGCTCCGGAAGTATCATGTGCAGCACAAGATAGCTTCACCTTATCATCCCCAGGCCAATGGTCAGGTGGAGAGCACTAATAAAGTTATCGAAGCAATCCTTACTAAAACAGTTAAAAGCCATCGAAGGGATTGGGCTGACAGGCTTCCGGAAGCACTGTGGGCATATCGCACGACTTGGCGTAACACCACGGGTTTTTCCCCTTATGATTTGGTATATGGAAAGAGTGCCATTTTTCCAATTGAATTTGAGATCAAGACCCTGAAAACAGCCATTGAAATGAACCTGGATGTAACAGAAGCCCAGAAAAGAAGATTGAATCAATTAAATGAGTTGGATGAGAAACGATTAGCTGCAGTAGACCAGACTGTGCTGCTTCAGCAACAGAGATCTAATTGGCATGACCGATTCATCAAAAAGAAAATCTTCCGTGAAGGATACTGGGCACTATTATATGACTCCAGATTCAAGAAGGATTTTAAAGGGAAATTACGCACAAGATGGCTGGGTCCATATTTGGTTGACAGGGTATTTGACAACGGCACTGTTCGCCTGGTCACCATTGATGAAAACCGTATACCATTACTTGCTAATGGCCACAGACCTCGACTTTATCGGAAGCCCATTTCGAAAGATGCATTCATTTCACAGATTGCTGCTGATCCAAACTATCAATTGGCACCAGAGCAGGAACATTTCTCTACCTTTGCCAAATCTTAAACTGAAAATTATATTTGCTGTACATAAATAATGTCTTGCTGTAGCGTATAGTTGTCGTTTTCTTTCTCTTTGCATTTGATCTCTTTGCTGCTGTCGTCTTTAAAATTTTTTTTTCTTCAGGGAAGCGCCAGGAGAACGACCAGTTTGGGCCCGTAATGAAAATCGCCCTGTGCTGTCCTTGTGTTAAAAAAAAAAAAAAAAAAAAAAAAATTTCGACAGCTGCAACATATTTTCCGGCAGCTGTATATCCTTTTCCGGCAACCATATTCTCCTTTTCCCGGTAGCCATAATGCCCTTTTTCCGTCAGCCGTCAATCTTTCCCGACAGCTGCAATTTCGGCAGCTGCAACATCGGCGGCTGCAACATCGGCGGCTTCAACATCGGTGGCTGCAACATTAGTGGCTGCAACATCGGCGGTTGCAACTCCAGTTTCCGCGGCTGCCACCTCATCTTCCCCATGGTTGCCACCTCATTCACCAGCTATTGCCACCTCATTTCCCACGGCTGCCATCTCATTTTCCGCATCTGCCACTCCATTTTCCCCACGGCCGCCACTTCATTTCCTAGCAACTGCCATTTCATTTCCCGGTAGCCGTGATGTCCTTCTTCCGTCAGCCGTCAATCTTTTTCGGCAGCTGCAACTTCGGCGGCTGTGACTTCGGCGGCTGCAACATCGGAAGCTGTAACATCTTTTTCCGTAGCTGCCACCCTATTTCCCAGCGGCTGCCACTTCACGGCCATTTTATTTCCCGGTAGCCGTAATGTCCTTTTTCCGTCAGCCATCAATCTTTTTCGGCAGCTGCAACTTCGGCGGCTGCGACTTCGGCGGCTGCAACATCGGAAGCTGCAACATCTTTTTCCCGCAGTTGCCACCACATTTTCCAGCAGCCGCCACCTCATTTTCCAACGGTTGCCACCTCAGTTTCCAGCGGCTGCCACCTCATTGACCATTCACTGCCACATCATTTCCCTGCAGCTGCCATTTCTTTCCAGCGGCTGTAACATATTTCCCATAGTCGTAAAATCTTTTCTCGCCCGCTGTAAGTTTTTTTTTCCCGCCGCCGTAAAACTTTTCCGTGATAGCCGTAATTTTCCCCGATATCGTAAAATTTTTTCCGGCTGCCGTGAATTCTTTTCCGGTGACTGCAACTTCTTTCCCGCCAGCTGCAACAAGCTTTTTCATCGGCCGTGTTATCATTTCTTTGGCAACTTGCAGTGGTAACTCCCGTGTTAACAGAAGAATTGCTGCAATCTGCTAATCATGATGCTGATTCATCCCAGTTCCGCCGGCGAACTCATCATTTTAACCCCGAGGATGCGATGCCTTGTGTTTCACCGGCGAAGGAAATTAGTGCCTTATCCGAGTCATCATGATCCCACGGCTGACTGTGCACGCGTCCGGCTCCGTGACATCACCAACTGCATGCTCCACCGGTTTCCGCAGCCTTCCGACGCACAGTTTTATGAGGTATGGCTTTCATTTATCACGTGATTAAGTATTGATATCATTTAAACGAGATTGGCCGTACCTTCACTCGTACCACCATTTATACCTGATTAAACCTTTCCCTCGTACGACGTAATACTAATAACTGCCACCTTCCCCAATTCGGCATGAAAATTTTAAACTCTCTGCGCTTAACTTTTCGAATTAGCTCATTCGCTCAACGTCTCCGCTCAACGATTCGTGCATTCTCTGTGCTGCAACTTCCATTCTGGAATCCTGTACTCTGTCGAATAGCAGTTTCATCTTGCAGCCAGGACCATGGGCATTCCAGTTCGCCATGAACCTTTCAATACCAGGGAACTTAGACGGAATCTGCAAGTTCTGGCCATTTTTCAAGCTGCTGGCTGGGTCGAGTTCTTTGAACGATTGGATGGATTTGATCGGGACGCAGCCCTGCAATTTGCCTTGAATCTTACTAAAACACACTCCACGGTGTGGGGGCTGTGTATAGATGTTTCTGAGGTTATTATATCCGAGGTTACAGCTATCCCGATGGTGGGAAAACCTTGGTTTAACCGTCGAGTCCCTGCAACGCTTGCACGGGAGGAATTTTTACTTCCAGGGGAGCAAGTTGAAGCATCCAGGAGAGGGATTGCACTGAAGTCATTGCCGCAGCCATGGGACCAGGTTGCTGTCTTCCTCAAGAAGTACATTACCTGCGAAGGTAGATACCAAACTGTGTACAAATCTGAACTTCCTTTGCTTTCTCATCTCCGTCATGGCATTTTGTTGAATATTCCATTTTATTTATTGCACGACTTGCGCCATATGGCAACATTTGTTCAGTCTGCAAAACACCCATTATCTTCCCTCACCCACCATGGCCTTATTAAGTTAATTATTGTAAGAACCCTGGCCCAACATAATATAACATGGGAGCAATTCATTACCCGACCACAGCAACCTGTTCCCTTGAGGGTCATCCCATTGCAGCAATTACCGGTTCCGCCACAACAGGAGGACCGGAGTTCCTCCAGTGAAGTTGGGGGGAGGGATGAAACGGAAGAAGAACAACAGGGGGCACAGGCAGGACCATCCGGGGTGGATAAACAGGGGGCACAGGCAGGACCATCCGGGGTGGATAAAACCACAGAGGAAGAACAACCAGGGGCACAGGCAGAGCCATTTGAGGTGTATGAATCCCCAGCACAAGCAGAACCAGTGGGGGATGACACTGCATTTGAAGGAGAGCGAGGGGAAGCACAAACAGAGCCATCAGGCGACAATGTAGATGAAACCCTCGCGGAAAACCTAGATAAAAGGGCAGCTCCGACAGCAGAAGGTGAAATTGGAGCAGCATCAAATGCTGCGACAATGGAACCTGAAGATGACGGAGCCAGAGCAATGGAAGAAGATATTGAGCTGGTCACAATCGAGTCTTCACCGGAGTGGGTAGGAGGAGGAGCTGTGATTGAAGAAGAACAGCATGGGGGGCAGGGAAATATTCCTTTAACTTCAGTTTTGCCCCCCTATATTCCAGCTCCACAAGAAGAAACACCACAAAAAGGAAAGTCACAAAAGAAAACGCCACAGAAAAGGAAGAGGGCCACCAATGAGTTTGATTTAGTGGCACCAATCAGAAGGAAACGAACTCGATCAATCACAGCAGCAGAGGCAGCTAGAACAAAATGGGCAACCTTAGAAACACAGGTTGAACCCCCAATCCTTACACCAAAACCGAGGGATGCTCCACAAAGGCCAGTGGAGGAAGAACCTGAAATTGAGGGACTCTTGTATGAAAATGCAATGCTGAAAGAGGACCTTCAAGCACTAAGAAGGGAGCTGGAAACATGGAAGGAAATCTGCAGAAAGCAGGGTGGAAGAAAGATGTATACATTAATAGAGGCTGCAGACCAAGTGGAGGAATCAGCTTCTGCTGGAGCTGGAGAAAAGGATGAGCGAATACTCTGCCCCACCTGTGGGGAGATCTTTGAGGAAGCAGGCCATAAAATTTTACTTAGCACCTATTCAGCACAACAGCCTGTAGCCACAGAAGGGGAAGCAGTGGAGAAAGAAGGTGCTGTTACACAAGAACCAGCACCTTTAAACATCCTTGCTGCAGCTGCCACTTCCCATGATGCAAAAGTTATAGAACAGATGGGAGAAGAACAGGGAGTGGAGGATGCCCTGGAAATTTATAAGGAATGCATGGCAATCCCAAAATGCTCCCACAACATAGAAATCATAGAACAGATGGGAGAAGAACGAGAAATGAAGGATGCTCTGGAGCTTATAAAAGAATATAGTGAGACTCCAGAATGTTCCCTTGATACAGAGATCATGGAGCCGAAGGATACTCTGGAGGATAGTGAAGAATTTTGTGCTGTAACCCCAGAACGTTCCCAGGACACAATAATTTTAGAAGAAGAAACGGAAAGGCAGGACAGTGATAAGTTGGAACAGGATGCTGCAACACAAGAACCAGCAACCCTGAATAGGACTGTCCAACCGGCTGAGCAGACAGTAGAAGAAGCTGGGACGGAGGATACTTTGGCATTCAATGATGAACTCTGGGTTGTAACCCCAGAGAGCTCCCATGATACAGAACTCATAGAAGAGGAGCTGCAGCAGAAGAAGGATGAAGAGGTAAACCAGGATGTTGTTACACAAGAACCAACATCCTTGGAGGCTGCAACAAAAACTCCTGAATTACAGCTGGGAGATAACCTGGGAGTGGATATCATCCCTGACACACAGTGGAGTGACAATGAACAGGTACAGACACCATGCTCAGGTGACACTGAAATCTTGGAGGAGGAGCTGCAAATTGAAAAGGATATTCAGTCTCAGCAGCAGAATGACAAAGAAGACACTGTTACACAAGAACCAGTGTCTCCAAAAGCAATGAAGGTAGCTGCTGAAGACGGGTTAAAGGATGTTGCTGTTACACAAGAACCAGCAACTCTCCTGTTAACATTAGATGCACTGGAAGACACTGTCCCACAAGAACCAGTGCTTCCACCTCCTACAGGTGTCATTGAGTTGGATTCAGATTGAGGGTGTCTTTTCAACTTCCCCAGGCATAGCATAAGAGAACTGCAGAAAGATTCCCACCACACCAAGTGCATTCTCAGATATCAGCAAGTAGCAGTGGAAGGGAAACAGTGAAGTTGGAAGATGCCGGGTTGCTCACAGAAGCTTTTCAAAAAGGTAGATGAGGTGCCTGATTTACCTACATTCCTTCCTCTCTCCTGGACAGAGCTAAGTTCAAGATTCAGATGCAGGTTGTTGCATGAGGACATGCAACAGGGTAGTTGGGGGGAGATGTTGAGCCCAGAATTGGCCCTTTTTGACCATCATTTATCATCTTCCCTTCCCTTGTCTCACACCAATTACCTTGGCAATTCGACTTATTGTCCTTATCTTATTCCCCAATTTACCAAGGTATGGCCGATTATTGTTTTATTGTATTAATACTTATGATTGTGATGATTAAAGCTGTGCATCTCTTAATTTGTGCTAACATGATGCGATTTATGAAGGTAGTAAGACAAATAGACTGCAGGAAGATCGGAGATGAACAAGTCATGGAGGAAGGGACGTTCATTGCTTGTAGAAGGTTCCTTGGGGCTCAAATCGTCAATCAAGGCACAGTCGTGGCAGGGCAGCTGTAACATAAAGTGCTATCTTAAGTATGTCGCTGCTCGAATCCAGCTGTGAGCTGGAAGGACCGCCACTCTTGGGACAGTTAATAACTCCTCTCATATTTGGATATTTCAGTTCTGACACGCATTGTAACAGCTAGATTATTTAGGGCGCCTGAAGATCAGAGATCTTCATGGCTGCCCAATTATAGGTTTAGATGTTGCAAATTGTATGTATAAATATGTGGGATTGCCTCGACTGAGGGGTTGGACAGCAAACAATTAATTTATCCTGTATTAGCAGCCGAGCCAAAACTGTGTACTCATTCTTCTGTTAATATAAGGAGTTACTTCTGAGTTAAAGAGAGTGTGTTCAACCAACGTCTCTGTGTGAAGGCTGGTCCCGTCTTCCACAGAGATTGCTGCGTTAATTTAGGATTTCATCTTTCTTGTTGTGTGATGCTTTGTTCTTTCTTTTGTACGCAGCAGCAATATTTATTGTGTGGATTTCTCAGTAACAATTATATTTCCGTGAGATTGGTGAATGGTACCTAATAACAGTCGACTGAGTCAGGTTTGTTTTACACATTTCAATTTCTATTCACACTGCCGTGTTCATCCTACAGCTGAGACGTAATCCCAGGAGCTCTTACAATTTAGCTTTCCTGTTATGTGTTGATTGATTTATATTTTGCAATTCAGTTTCTTAAAACAGTTGCTTCAATCTCTTTCATTAAAGTTCTAGAGTAATGTTCAGGCCATGCTTTATGATTCTCAGCTTGATTAGATTAGACAAGTGATTATTTTAGAATGCGAATGAGATTTCCTTCTTGCAATCGTTGATTAGATCTGATACCATTTCTTCTTGATGCATGATAGAAAAGAATTGTAGTATAAGCAGTTAGAATGCAATTGGGATTGCATAGATTCTTGGGATGAACATGGATGATAGAAGATAAAAGTATTCACTTCTAATGGTTTTGTGTTTAAGCATATATTGTGCACTTGTCCTTTGAAATAAAAAGACTTTCTCGGGTTGACAATAAATTTCATACGCTCTGTGTGTTTGATATTTAATTATCTGCAAAGAGAGTGCTTGACAAGGAACTGCTAAATCTCAAGGTCAACCTACAATATCCTAAGCAAACTCCAACTTTGACAACTGCACATTCTTTGGGTACATAACACTTGGGACGACCCTTTGTCAAAGCCAAAGACTCTGAGGCAATATCCACAGGAATTATGTGGAACCCAATAGATTCTAGTGCAGATATAAAAGTTGTTGGCCTGAAAATAACCCCAACCAACTATAACAACCTTGATATTTGTAGTTAGACTCAATTGGACTCAGTTTGGAAGATAGGATATTAAAACTAGTTTTTGGACTACTCAACTGGGGGATTTCCAACTTAATTCTAATGGCCTATACAAGTTTCAAATTTCTATTCTGAAGGATGATACGTGTCCATTAACATGTATACTAATTGTAACAACTTACATACAAATAATTGGATCCATGGAAGTCAGTCTAATACAAAATTATGGAAAACTAGTTAAATTAGGCACTACAACGAGCATAGGATCAAATATTCATTAATATATGAAAGTAAAATTTGCAGAAAAAGAGGTCAAAATAATTCACATTACAGAGCTTCAAATATAGCATCAATTACCCATGTGGTCGCTATCATCCATCAAGGACATAATCAAGACAAATCACTATAGAAAATGCTCCAATTGATTGAATCTTCAACACCGAGAAAGGTAGCATGTATCTGACAATGGAATGGACATGAAAGTAAACTTAATGAGTAGGGATGAATTCTTTACTCCTTATGATCTATCTGAATCCACAATTGGAATAAAGAACAAAAGGGGCACATCTCCCAATTGTGACTAGGGGCACATATCGCAAGTCTTGAGAAGCTCAGAGCTCTCAATGAAAAACTCAAAATGAAAAAAGATCTGAGTGGGTGTGCTCCTCATTTTATAAGATCAAATATTGGATTCAATATATAATGAATTTGTTCCATCATCCTCAACCAATGTGACCTCATTGAATAATTTTGAACCTGCAACTTTTACCTTTCTTTTTCCTTGCTTTGTTGCTCATGAATCTTACTTTTGGTAGGTAAATCATGCATTCATAGCCTAATGATGCATCCCAATGGGATATTCTCTAAGGGGTTGAACACATGCTTTGAGGTTGACTAAGTATTTAATAAACGAGATGATGATGATATGAATGTTTATATGTTCTTTTGCTTGATTCATTTCAAAATTTGATTAAAAGGGATCTAATGTGTGGTATTAGTATCTCATTATGGACTGCATGCAATCACATCAGGAAAAAAATACAAAGATTGATGCGATTTTTAAGACCCAAGCATAATTGGAGGGCGAATTTCCACCACCAGTCGCGATTTAGTCACAATTGAGGTCACTTTCAAGAAGCTTAACTAATATCTGGAGTTCCAGATATTAATGAAGAAATGAACAACCAATTAAAGAGCAGTTTTACTAGCCTCCACAAAATTTTGAGACCCTGGCTCTCTATTAGTTATCTTCAGCATTTTTAGGAACGAGGGCTCATCTGTGACTGAGAGTAATTTTGGTAGTAGGTTTATATTTTTATGATTCTATGTAAAGACCTATATATAAGCCTTCGGGCGTAGATAGATCTTCTTCTTCTTCGTTAATATTCTTGCTAGATAGAGACAAGTTAATTTTTTGTAATCGAATACAGTTTAAATGGAAATGAACATCGAACCAACTTTTTATTGAATGGTGTGTTTTCTATCTATGAGTACTTAGTTTTAATTCGATCCTATGTTGTTTTGAGGTTGGGCCCCCTCATTGTGATCACATAAGTCTTGGTTTAATTAGATCATTTGGTAGATTAGATGTGCGTACAAATTGTGATTTAATTTCATTGAATTTTTGTTATAGTTCTGGCATCGTAGACTAGTAATTCTTGAAGTATATGGTGATTTGATTTCATGAAGTTTCTAGTTACTATTGTTGTAATGTAGGATTAGTCATTTTCAATTGTTCATAAATCAATAATTCTGGAATATTAATTGAATTGAGATCTTGTTAAATTATGCTTATTATTTATGTAATATAGATTAGATTTGTGTAGCTTTGTTTATCTACTGCTGTAATTTCATTGAATTACTTTCCTATGCATCCAGTTTGGTAGTGAATATTAAATTGCTAAATTTGAATAGGTTACTTTAACATTACAAGTTAGTTATTTCAGTAATTTAGAATAGTGATTTGAATTCTATATTATTAGTTTTGTATCAATTATGGAAAGGTTAATTTGGTAGTTGCTCTTACAGTCAGGTTTTTATTTCCATTTCATGCATTTAGGATTAGGGTAGGTAGTTGCTACTTAGAGAAATTTCTCCATCCCCATTCAGATCTGCTTTATCACTCCATTACCCTTAAGCCATCACCTTACTCCCTCTGTAGATTAGATCCTTTTGAATTTGCAAATAGAGTGCCAACACCTCTAAAGTTTGTACGATCTTGGAATGATAGAATAAAGTAAGAATCTTGTTTGAGGGATTTGAATCGACTATAATATCATAGATCCTCCAGTTTCCTTTCTACTTTGGTCTACTTTTCCTTCTTTTGGAAACATCTTGATTTTCCTGGATTTTCTCTACTTTCCTGCTTTTCTAGTGCTTTTCCTCCTTTTTTGCTTCTTTCTTCTTTAATGAACTTGCTTGCTTTTCTGCTTCTTTCTGGTTTTATGCTGCCTGCCATCTTTTTAGTGGATTTATTGATTTTCTCTGCTTTTCATCCAATTTCCATTGTGGATGAAATATCATAGGGTCCACAAGATCTCTTATGCGCCCTCTTAGGCCACCTAAGCATATCCACTCATCACATAATTAAATAATAATAAAATATTTACAATTTATGCATTACACACTTTCCTAAGTTTCGAATTTAATTAAACTAATTAATGCATTCAAAATTAACCCCTACACTTGATTGAATTTTTGCTAGAGCCTATAGGGATTGATAAGGTAGAAGGATGACCATGGATCCCTTAGGGAGGGGACATTACAGTCCTCCCCACCCAAAATTGATTGTCCTCGAGCAATTGTAGTTCTGGATGATACAACACTTGCTCACCTTCCCATGTTGCATCTTCACTGGGTAGGTCTTTCCACAAAAATATATATTCTTTGATGGTTCCGTTTCTTGACCTTTTTTCTCTTGTTTGCAGAATCCTTTATGGTACCAAGAATAGTTGTCCTTCATCATGCATTGGTGGAAGATCTGTTGATACTGTCACTTGTTTCCTAACTGCATTCTTAAGACAAGAAACATGAAATACATTGTGTATTTTGCTTCCTTTTGGAAGATCCAACTCATAATCAACTTCTCCTATATTTCGCACAACTTTGTAAGGATCATAGAACCTTGGTTTTAACTTTTCATCCCCCTTTCCTTTCAATTAAGATTGATTGTAGGGTTTCAACCTAAAGTACACCAAGTCATTAACTTGAAAGCTACACTCTATCCTGTTCTTATTTGCATACATTTTCTATTTATTTTGAGTTGTCTGCAAATTGTACTTGAGTACTCTCAAAATGCCTTGACTCTCTTGGAGCCAATCCTTTTCCTTTTGGTCCCTACAATCTCCAAAATCAGATCTTCAAATGTGGGAGCATCATGCCCATACAAAGCTTTGAAATGTGTCATGCCAATGGATATGTGAAAAGTTGTGTTGTAGCAGAACTCTCCCATGTACAAGCATGTAATCCATGCTTTCTGCTGCCCTTTGACACAGTTCCTGAGGTATCCTTCCAACCATTGGTTCACACTCTCATTTTTTCCAACAGTTTGAGGGTGATAGATGGTGCTAAGGTCCAAGCTTTCCCCAACCAACTTAAACAATTATTTCCAAAATGCACTTGTGAATTTGCTATCCCTATCACTTATTATGGTTTTGGGCAAACCATGCAACTTGAATACTTCTCAAAAGAAGAGACCAACAACTTGGATTGCTGCAATAGTAGATGTAACAACAAAAAAATGTGCAAATTTTGTTAGCTTATCAACCACCACAAAATTAAAATATTTACCTTGGATCTTTGGCAAGCCGGTGATGAAATCCATGGAGATACTCTCCCATTTCTGCTCCAGAATGGGCAGATGTTTTAATAGGCCAGTAGGATGTATACGATCCACCTTGTTCTACTGGCATGAAATGCACTCCTTCACATGCTTCATCACATTATTTTTGAGGCCCTTCCATGAGAACCTCTATCTCACCTTTATGTATGTCTTCAAGAACCCGGGGTGGCCAACTAAGGGTGCACTGTGAGTAGCTTCTAAAATTTTATTTTTCAAGTTTGATTACGAAACCAAGAAGATGTGGTCCTTATAATATATGAAATCATGGAGAAATTTATATGCATCATCATGTACCAAACCATATAGCATCTCACATGCAAACTTATTCCTAGAGTACTCTACTGCTAAATGAACCTTCCAATCAATAGGGAATTCCATTAAAGAAAGGGCTGGCTTCCTAGAAAGTGAATTTTCCACTACAATCATTTTACCCTTCTTGTACTCTATGTCAAAATCATAGGATTCAATTATACTCACCCATTTATGTTGCCTATCACTGAGATCCTTTTGTGTCAAAAATTCCTTAGACTGTTGTGATCAGTCTTGATAACAAACTTGCTCCCCAACAAGTATTGCTAGAACTTGGCCAATGCATGCATAATGGCAAGCATTTATTTATCATAGATTGAGTAGTGCCTTTCATGTGGCTGCAAATTTTTTCTCTCAAAAGAAATGGGGTGCTTATTTTGCATCAGAACTGCTCCAATGCCTTCACCGGAGGCATCACACTCAAGCACAAATGGCTAAGTGAAATCAAGTAAGGCAACGACTGGGAAGCTACTCATCACTTTATTCATTTTGTTGAAAACCTTCTCAACTTCCTCGAACAAAAAAAAAGATTCCTTCTTTGTAAGGTCAGTCAAGGGTGCTGTCAACTAAGAGAATCCCTTGACAAAATTTCTGTAGTAGGTGCATATCCCAATGAATCCTCTAAACTTAGTCACATTATTGGGGCTTGGCCAATCAAGAATAGTATGGATCTTATCCATGTGGAATTTTACCCCCTCTTGTACAATCACATGACTAATATATAACAACTCCTTCATTCCAAACTCACATTTGGACAGCTTTGCATACAATGATTGTTCTGCCAAAATTGTTAGTATAGCTTCCAAATGTTGCAAGTGTTCATCCCAAGTCTTGCTATAAATCAGAATTTCATAAAAATATACTAATACATACTTACAAAGATTCTTACTTAATACTTTGTTTATGCAATATTGGAATGTAGCTGGAGCATTAGTTATTCCAAAGGGAATGACTAAAAAATCAAAGTGTCCATAGTGACAACATAACGTTGTCTTTTGTATGTATTCCTCTCTCATTCTGATTTGATGGTAACTAGAACATAGGTCTATATTGGAAAATAATTTGGCCCCATGTAGCTCATCCATTAGCTCATCAATTCTTGGAATTGGGTACCGGTTCTTAATGTGCTTCTTGTTTAGTGCCCGGTAATCTATGCACATCCTCAACATTCCATATTTCTTCTTCACTAAAACTATTGAAGATGCAAAAGGAATCGAAATTGGTCTTATGAGTCCTAATTCAAGAAGTTACTTAATATCCCTCTCAATTTCATCCTTGAACTTCTTGGGGTTCTTATAGGTCCGGTTCATGACGGGTTGTGTTCCCACCTCAAATTCAATCACATGCTCTACTCCTCTATCTGGTGGCCTTCCATGAGGAAGGTCTCCTAGAACCTTCTCATGCTTTCTAAGCAATATCTTGATGTCCTTAGGGTGTTGTGACACATCAATGGTGGTGCCTTGAGTGCTTATGAGGCATTCAAAATCCCACTAAATCTATCCATGCCTCAAAATTGACCTCATATTGTGTGAGGATACCACTTGATTTGGATAAGTGTTGATGCCTTGCAAGACAATCTACTTCCCATCAGAATATTGGAAGTGTATTTGAGGCACCTTATAATTCATGGAATTGTCCCCAATGGAGTACAACCATTTCACTCCCAACACCAAGTTAGTATCAATCACATTCACAACATAAAAACTATCTGTCAAGGTATAATCTCCTATGGTCACTTGCAGCTTCAGAATCCATATAGTACAATCCATGTAGTTATTACCTGAAATGATGATTGTGAAACCTTCAAAGATTTCAGTAGGTATCTTTCTTCTCATCACCAAGGCTGCATCAATGAAATTATGGGTAGCACCTCCTTAAACCAAAAGTGAAACCTTCTGTCCTTGAACCACTCCCTTGAATATGAGAGTGTGGAAGCGAGGCACTCCTTCCAATATTGAAATATTTCCACTTGATGGTTGCAGTTGTTCTTCATATGTAGTCTCATATTCAACATAAAATTCAATTGGCTCATCCTACTCATCCTCCTTAGCTTCTCTCTCTGAGAATACCTCAATGTAATGTGC
Organism: Larix kaempferi; assembly: GCA_027924585.1. Taxonomy (NCBI): domain Eukaryota; kingdom Viridiplantae; phylum Streptophyta; class Pinopsida; order Pinales; family Pinaceae; genus Larix; species Larix kaempferi. The sequence goes on along the minus strand of BSBM01000767.1, from coordinate 21,199,463 downwards.
CTTTCCTTTGGCACACTTGTTTCCCAGAACCCATGGTTCCTGGCATGTGAAACATAACTTTATCCTCCTCAATTCATCTCAATCTTTGAAATTATACTCCTTCTTGAAAGTGCTAGTCAAATTCCTCAAGGGAGGTCTTTGCATATTGAACTTGGTAGGTATAGTATCCTTAGGAGGGAATCTTGTTATTGGGATGGCATCCTGTAGATATCTAGTTTTGCTCATTGCATCTCGCAGACTAGATGGTCTATATGCTTTAACCAACCCCTTCAATGGCTCTGCTAATCCTTCTATGAATAAACAGATCAAGAGAGATTTATATATATCAGTGACCATTACAATTAGATTCTGTAACTCATAAATATAGGCCTCGAGAGTTCTTTTCTGTCTCATATGCGCTATCTCCCTGAAGGATATCTCAGGATCCTTCTGATCAAACATTTCATCCAATCTTCTAGTGAACTCTTCATAGGTTGACACTTGTTCATTCCCCAAGGTCTTCATGCCATGGAACCACCATTCATTAGCCTCTCCATCAAGATGCAGGGTCACCATGTTGATGCCATCCCTTTTGGACATGGGGTTCAATTGAAAATATGTATCCAATTTTTGGATCCATGCACTTGCAATACACTTGGATGAACCATCAAAATATGGGAGTGGTATCTTACCAATGAAATTATTCAACTCGAAATTTTGTGTAGGCATCCTGTTTCCCCTCTTGGATGGATTTTTTATTGAGCTTCACATAAATCCTTGAAGGACAATGCTCTCTTGCATTGTTCACTCAAAGTCTCGGATACTCTGCATAGCGATCTTCCCATGTAGAAATGGATTCAATCTGCACTTTTGGTTCCTCCTTATTATCTTCAGTGAATTTGGGCATGGTAAGCCTTGGATGACTGTTGATCTCACTCTTGAATTCATGAGGCTGATTGTGAGGCCCTGTCTTTGAAAATAGAGTCTCACCAAAGACCTTCTTCTCTTCATGCTAAGAGCCACAGCTGCTCCCTTTTCCATCTTTGTTTACCAATTGCTTGGCAAGGAATTCTCGAGTCTCTTGACCCAAATTGATGATGTTATGGAATATGTATTGCATTCCCTTCAACATTCTTTGAACAAAGTATCTGAACTCTTCTCTTTCATCCATGTTAGACATGTGTTTTTCTCCTTGAAGCTTTCCTTCAGTGGAGTCAGCCTCCTCTTCAACAAGAGGTTCTTTTGGATCTTTCCATTTAGGAGATGGTTTTCTCTTTGGACTCATCAAGTATAATCATGAGTAGGTTCATAGGACCATGATATGATACCACTCTTATGTACCCAAACCAACTATAGGCACACTAACTCAAATATTTGAAAATTTAAACACATAGGATGGGATGGCTACAAAAATAACTAACTAGTTTGGCTAGAATTCAAAAATAAAGCCCCAAACACCTATACAACCTACCGAATTTTCCCAAGATGGAGTTAAGTACTAGATAAATCTCAAGGAAAACCTACAACACCCTAAACAAACTCCCAACTTCAACAACTGCACATTCTATGGGTGCATCACACCTGGGACGACCCTTTGGAAAAGCCAAAGACTCCGGGGAAATATACCTATGACTTATGTGGAACCCAATGGATTCTGGTGCATATATGGAAGTGGATGACCTGAAAATACCCCCAAAAAACTATTAAAAACTTTATATTTGCAGTTAGACTCAACTGGACTCAGTTTAGAAGATAGGATACTAAAAATAGTTTTTGGACTGCTCAACTAGGGTATTTCCAACTTAATTCGAATGGCCTCTAAGGGTTTTGAATTTATGTTCTAAATGATGATAAGGGTCCATTAACATGTCTACTAATTGAATCAACTTACACACAAATAATTGGAGCAATGGAATTTAGTCTAATACAAAATTATGAAAACTAGTTAAATTAGGCACTACAACGAGCATAGGATCAAATATTCATTAATATATGAAAATAAATTTTTTAGAATAGTAGGTCACATGATTACAGTGAATATAAGAGGAAAATCCTTCACATTACATAGCTTCAAATGTACCAGCAAGTACCCATGGGGTTGCTATCATCCATCAAGGACATAATCAAGATAAATCATTATAGAAAATGCTCCAATTAATTGAATCTTCAACACTGAGCAAGGTAGCACGTATATGAAAATTGAATGGACCTGCAAGAAACCTCAATGAGCAGGGATGAATGCATTACTCCTCATGATGAGACTGAATCGACAACTAGAATGAATAACATAAGGGGCACATCTCCCAAGTCTTATGAAGTTCAGGGCTGTCAATGCAAAACTCAAAATGGAAAAATATTTGAGTGGGTGCGCTTCTCGTTATTTTATAAGATGAATTGGATTCAATATACAATGAATATGGTCCATCATCCTCAACCAATGTTCCCTCATTGACTAAAATTGAACCTGTAACTTTTACCTTTCTTTTTCCTTGCTTTGTTGCCTTTATGGTCTGGTCTGCTTTTCATGCTTTTGGAAACACCTTGATTTTACTAGTTGTTGGCTTAAATTGACCCAGAGGTTTCCAATTAGACCCAGGTTCTTTGCGGTTCTCCCTTTTGACCAACAAAACCCCTTCGCACCGGCCCTTTCGGCAACAACCTGCGAGCAGGGTGAGGTCTCACCCGAGGTGTATCTTATGGGGTACTGCAGAATCAGGTTTCCACAGTAAATGATGAGTTGTTTATATGAACAAGCTGCACAACGCAGGACAGAAGGAGTGCGCTGCGGGTCAAATCGATGCGGTACGCAGCAGGATCTACACTACGAGTGACTACGATGCGGTGATGGCAACACTGCAGGCCTCACTAAGGGCTTCTTACTACTGAGAATCTTCTACTGGAACTACAAATCAACCACACTTATCCTCTACTTGGAAGATCTTGAAAAGGTTAAGGCACTGAGATGAATATCACGCATCCATCCATTCAGGCACTTACTAGTTATCTTTCTAGCATTCATTCAAGGACTTAGATTATTACAATGTGAATTGAAATGATAGAGGCGACTAACCATGCTGCGTTCCTTCACTGTGTTTAAGAAAGTATTAAACTTAAATGACTGATTCACGATCTTAACATATAATTGAAATGTTTGCCATTCATCTGTTCCCGTGGAACCTAGCATATCATTCCAAAAATTCTCCTATTGGTAAATGCATATCAAATTTCTCCTATTACAACATGCAAGGAAACATTCAAACATTCATTCTACATGCAATACAGGCAGTCATTCATTCATAAAACATAATCGCATAACACAGGATTTAACGTGGTTCACTTCCCTGGATGGAAAGCTACATCCACAAGAACGGTTGGTAATATATTTCTTTCAAAAGGGATGGGGCAAACGTCCTTAGTCTGTGCACTCAACTGCAGACTCTCCTTTTTCTCGGCTAGGTCTCTACGCACACAGCTGTAGAGCCTTTACAATATTCTCAGCTCGGAGAGATTTCTCAATACAAAAGGTTATATTATGATTACTCTAGCAACTAGCATCTGGCCCCCAAAAAAATAGAGCAACCCCATCCCATACAAAATTGTCTTCTTAAATAGATCATGCCTGAAGGTCATGTCTGTACAATGTTGAAGACCTAAAACCCAAAACCCTGGGTAAGTGGCCTATGGCACTGTACAACATTCCATTGCTACTTATCTAGAATGAAACCTCTTTGCTGACATGTTGAGTGTTGTGCACACTCTTAACAATGTTCTGGTAGAGATTGGAAGGAATCTAGAAAGTTACGGGATATGGATAAATGTTATATTGAAGCATTGGCTAAGATAATTGCATGACTATATAACATATTTCTTTATGTGTAAGAATTTGTTTTGAAAACTATGATATATTTTCTAATCATGCAATTTAACTTCTTGTGTAGGAAAGATCATATACCATCACCTACAAAAGAAGGACTACAACATTTGTTCAGCAACAAAGTTATCTATTGAAAATATTGAAGATATTGAAGTTCCCAGGATCTGGGAAGAATGCCATGATCGAGGAGTACCGATACCGGTCGATCATTAATATGTTTGGGATGCAGTCCCAAGACCTGAAGGGGAGTCTGTAGTGACTTCCAAGAGATCAAGCATGCTGCAGGTGGTAGCATAGATACTTTTGCTCCTGTATCCAGATACACTTCCATTAGATCCGTACTTGCTTTGGCTGCAGTGATGAAATGGAAGATACACCAGATGGATTTTAAGACAACTTTCTTGAATGGTGTAGTTGAAGAAGAAGTGTATGTGGAGAAGCCACTTGGTTATGAGACACATGATAGGGAGTCATATATGTGCAGAACTTGTTATAGTAGGATAGACAACTTTCTATCTAGTTTGGGATTTACCAAGAGTAAAGCGGATTCCAACCTTTACTACAAGGTTGAGGAAAGAAATCCAATGATACTACTTTTGTATATGGATGACCTGTTTATTACAGGTGAAGATAGATTGATTGCTGACATGCAATGGAAGCTTGCTGCCGAGTTCGAGATGAAGAACTTGTGGATGATGCACTATTTTCTAGGTATGGAGGTGTGGCAGAATGTAGATGGAATCTTCCTTGGACAAGGGAAGTATGCAGTAGAGATCCTGAAGAGGTTCGGGATGATGGACTGCAAGGCCATGGCCACACCTATGGCATCAAACTTGAAGCTTCTGTGTGATGCTTCATCTGAGCCAGTTGATATCACTATGTATCGTTAGATGATTGGGTCCTTGAAGTACCTGACGAACATGAGACCAGATATTTTCTTTGTGGTGAACACATTAAGCCAGTTCCTGACGGATCCGAGGAGTGTTCACCTGGTTGCTATAAAGCATATTCTGAGGTACCTGAAGGGTATAGTTGAATATGGGCTCAAGTATGATGTGAATCAAAAGTTTAACCTATAGGGTTATGTTGATTCAGTTTGGGCAGGCAATGCTACAGATAGGAAGAGCACTTCTGGGTGCTGCTTCAGTATGGGATCAGGTGTGATATCTTGTTTTAGTAGGAAGCAGTCCTGCGTAGCACTGAGTACAGCCGAGGCAGAGTATGTTGTAGCCTATTCGGCTAGTTGTGAGGAAGTATGGCTTCGGAAGCTACTGTCTGAGTTATTTGATCTCTCGCTAGAAGCTACTGGTATCTTTTGTGACAACCAGAGTTGTGTGAAGCTATATGAGAACCCAGTGTTCCATGACAGGTTGAAACACATAGAGATCAAATATCACTATATCAGGGATATGGTGCAGAGAGGAGCAGTGAAGCTCCTGTATGTTGCGACGGACGAGCATATTGCAGATGTGTTGATGAAGCCACTAGCCAGAGTGAAGTTCGAGCACTTCAGAGAGAGGCTTGGTGTTCTTCAGATCGACGACACTTCAAGGAAAAAGTGATGAATACATTTGTTGTAGCCATTCTTAGCATGGTGGAAAGGGGATCCTTCACATGGCTGTGGATGTAAGCGCTGGATGATGAGCATCAGGATGATGTTCTAGTTTCTGCTCTGTATGATCAGTTGGATCATTTACACTTGTATGTATGTACGCATCATGTTGGATGCTGGATATGATCAGTTGGATCATTTATGTATGTATGCATCATGTTGGATGCTTGGACCATGTATCTGTATATGTATCAGGTGGATACGTTGTATGATCAGGTAGATCATGTATGTTGATATGTATCACGTAGATACATTGTGTGGATCATGTATCAGGTGGATACACTGTGTATGGTGATATGTATTAGGTAGATACTTGGTATGCATCAGGTAGATGCATTGTATGATCAGGACAATCGTGGATGATGAGCTTCTCCAGATGACATGCATCAGGACAATGCAGTGATGATGATCAGGATGATCATGTGTACATCAGGATGATGTATGGAGAGTATCAGGTTGATACTCTGTGGCCGTGGACAGGTTGTGTAGATGAGCATGTAATTAGACCTAGGAGATCTGGACAGGATGAAAAAGGCCTCAGATGCTCTTTTGAGGAATTGTTGTGGGAGGACATGTAAGTAGAACTGGGAGATCTGGACATGATGAAAAAGGCCTCAAATGCTCTTTCGAGGCATTGTCCTATGGCATGTAAGTGGACCTGGGAGATCTGGAGAGGATGAAAAAGGACTCAGATGCTCTTTCGAGGCATTTCCATGACCATATGTAATATGCTCCTGGGAGATCTGACAGGTAGAGCTGTGTGCTCGTAATAGCCTGGGATGCTTCAGCTAGGTTTTGTGGTGGACCACATGTAATGTGCTCCTGGGAGATCCGACAAGTAGAGCTGTGTGCTCGTAATAGTCTGGGATGATTCAGCCACAGTTTGTGGTGAGATCACCTGTAATGTGCTCTTGGGAGATCCGACAGGTAGAGCTATGTGCTCGTAATAGCCTGGGATGCTTCAGCCAGGTTTTGTGATGGGTCACATGTAATGTGCTCCTAGGAGATTCAAAAGGTAGAGCTGTGTGCTCGTAACAGCCTGGGATGCTACCGCCAGGTTTTGTGATGCACATAATTAGTCCTGAGGATTCCACAGTATGGCCAGTGATGATGAATACCTGCAGGTGGTGGGCCTATATCTAGTATGAAAAAGGACTGGATCTGTAGAACTTCCTATGATGAGTAGATTCAGAGATTGATTGAGATAGTAGTAGCAGTGACGATGATGATGACTCGATGACGATTATCCAGTGACGATGATCTAGAGAAGAAGACTTGTGCTAGAAGACCTGTGTCAAGATATACCTTCCTAGTTAAGAGGGAATGTTGATGTATATGTAACTTTGGAATGTATTTCATATATGTATATTGTACTCCTATAGAGATGGTATTATTCCTCTATACGGAAGTGTTTGTATTCCTATAGAGATGTTATTATTCCTCTATACGGAAGTGTCGTCATTTATATTGTAAGTGTCGTAACTTATACTTGATGGGTTATTAGACCACCTTGTTGGGGTCGTCCTTGTATAAGTCATGTGGGTCGAAGGGTTATTAGACCACCCTATTGGGGTTCGAACATGTGGGTCAAAGGGTTATTAGACCACCCTATTGTGTGTCAGCCCAGTCAGCATTATGTTATGTGGTTAAGTTAAGGCTGACCTAGTAAAGGTTATTAGGTAAGTCAAGTCAAGTATAAATAGAGTGCGGGAGGCACTCTATTTCATCATTCTATTCTCTCTCACACTCTCGGGAGAGTGGCGCACTTGTGGAGGAGGAGAAGCTGCTTCTAGGAGATGTCTATCTCTTATGCTTGGGTTGTATCATTGCTCTATCTATCTCTGAGGAAGTTATTGGGGTTTTTCACCTTTATGGTTTTCCCCAAGTAAAATCTGTGTCTCTTGTGTGCTTGCATTATTGTGTTCATGATTGATATGTTGTAGATATGCTGTACATGTTGTTCTCTCAGTTAAGATCCTAGATCAAATTGAAGTAAATTATGAAAAATTAACACTCTGTCCATCCTATACTCTTTCAGCTGAGAGACCACCCCTGAGCTGGGTTGCGTATCCACTAAGGAGGGCTAGGTAGGTTCTCTAACAGTCAAGATCCACTTCAATGCTAAGCCATCCTACAATTGGGTTTATCAAGCATACACATGCTAAGCCAACCTGCAGTTGGGTTTGTCAAGCACCCACATGCTAAGCCAACCTGCAGTTGGGTTTATCAAGAACACATGGTAACATGGAAAATATTTCTAAGCTAATGAGCTCAAACACAGAGCTACCAACATCTCAATCACTTAGCAGATATGGCACCCACATTATCCATCTCACCCAACACAAGGAAGGTCCTCTTCTCTACTACACAGTCCCTCAAGGCCCCTTCCCTTCCAGTGTTATTCAGGGCAAGCATAAGAAGTTCCAACCGCTAGTTCTATGAGATTACAACCTTCACTGGGTTTGTCAAGAATATCAACCCTCAACCCTATCTTTTACATCTACTTAAACAAGTTGGTTCATCACAGGGCTGCAGACTAAGATCTGCCCCGCAAATCGACTCTCTGCTCGTAGATTTCAGGATTCACACAGCTTCCTCAATCTATTCGTTCCCTGTAATCCTCCCTTCGGCTAGTCTTCGGGGGTCTAATAAAAGATAACGCATACGCGTCAGATTCCTATCGCATTCAACTTCACTACTTAGGCTCTCATAGGAGATCTCTTCTTTTTCCTCTATCTCATGGCTCTCTCCCTTTCAGGATTGATACCACTCTGTAATAGCATGAACCGAACCAATCCCCTCCAAAATGAATGAACGATGAACAAATGAACCCCCTTCTCAGATCTCAGCACCATTTTTATCCCTTACGAATATCCTCCTTCGGCTTTCCTTCTCCACGTTTTGTAACCGAAGCCGTACCCATACAGGGAATCAAATCAGTTACTCCTGCCCAAGTGGCAACATGGGTCACCATCCCACAACCCCTTCACCTCTCCCTAGTGGGTACCTTTTCCCCCTTCTCGTTAGCTGCCTCACTTAGCCATTTTTGGGTATTTCATTGAAATATTAAACATTTACATCAATTAAAAAATTTAATGGCTTAATAGCACATGCATAGTTTCACTGTCAAATACTTGCCTATGAAAGCAAACCTTAAGCATCCACTAGTGGGGCCTTAGCCTTGAGCTCCACACTAGGGTCGACACACACATTGGAAAAACACAATATTTACATTGAGGCCAATAATTACTAAGGTAGGGTAGGGGTATTACAACTCCCCCCCCCCTTAGAACAACACCGTCCTCAGTGTTCTCAAAACTGAACAAAAACGAGAATGCCTCCTTGATGGAATCCTCCATCTCCCAGGTCACCTCCTGTGGACTAAGGTGCTTCCATTTCACCTTTACCTTTCCAATGGCTCTCCTCCAGAGTAATGTAACCTTCTTGTCGAGGATGCATATAAGCTCCAATTGGAATTTTCCCTCTAGTTCCACCTGTATCACATGCCAATCAATGATGTGATTAGGATCGTGTACATATTTCTTAAGAAAAGAGACATGGAAAAAATTATGAGCTTTCATGTTAGGAGGTAATGCAATCCTATATGCAACTGGTCCTATTCTATCAAGGAATTCAAATGGTCCACAATATTTGGGTGCCAACTTGGCACAAATTCCCAACTTCATGGAGCTCTTCCTTGGTCTCACTCTCAAGTAAACATGATCCCCAATCTGGAATTATTTGTGTACTCTCTTCAAATCTGCATAGATTTTCTGCCTGTCCTGAGCTGCCTTCAAATTCTGTCTGATCTTAACAAATTCTTGCTCCATCTCTTCAATCATTTTTGGTGCAAGCATGACCCTTTTCATTGGGTTGTCCCAATTCACTGGAGTTCTGCATCCTATGCCATACAAAGCTTCAAAAGGGCTCATCTTGGACAATGCCTGGTACCCATTGTTGTAGGAAAAATCTACCAGGTGTAGGTATTCCTCCCACTTGGATGGTTTATCCATCACATACATCCTTAACATGTCTTCAAGAATCTAGTTTACTCTCTCAGTCTGACCATCTATTTGAGGATGATAGGCTGTACTGAAATTCAATTTAGTCCCCAACTCCTGAAATAACCCTTTCCATAAGTTGCAAGTGAATTTTGTGTCCCGGTCTGAAATTATTGCCTTGGGAAATCCATGCAACCTGAATATCTCTCTCATGAAGATATTCGCAATATCATTGGCCTTGTGAATAGACTTAACTGGAACAAAGTATGCTACCTTTGATAATTTGTCCACTACAACCATAATGGAATCATGCTTCTTCATGGTCATGGGAAAACCTGTTATAAAGTCCATAGAAATTACTTCCCATTTCCACTCAGGAATGGGCAATGGACGCAACAATCCTGCTAGATGTTGATGCTTTGCCTTGACCTGCTAACACTTTTGACATATAGAAATATACTCTGCTATGTCCTTCTTCATCCCATGCCAAAAGTAATGTTTCCTTGCTGCAGTTATAGTTTTTTGATACCCTAGGTGACTAGAATATGGCTTCTGGTGTATCTCGCCCAACACAAGCTCCTTCAATTCGGCACAGTTTGGAATGTACAATCTGGCATCTTGGTACATAAGGACATCATCTTCTCCAATCTGATATCCTGCACACTTGTCATCCACCTTGCCCTGCTGCAACTTCTATTTGATTTTTAGGTAAGCTTCATCATTAGCCTGAACTTCAATGATCTTTGCCTTCAAATCTGATTTACAAACACTTATTGTTGCAACATGAAATTTCCTACTGAGCACATCAACAACCTTATTCTTCTTTCCTTTGACATGCTTAATCTCCAAATCAAAATTAGAGAGAAACTCCATCCATCTAGTTTGTCTGGCATTTAGATTTGGCTGGTAAAATAAATATTTTAAACTCATGTGATCCTTCCTGAGTTCAAATCTTCTTCCCAAACGCTAATGCCTCCATTTCTTGAGAGCATGCACTATGGATGCTAGCTCTAAATCATGTATGGCATAGTTCCTTTCATGATATTTTAGCTTCCTTGATTCATAGCCAATTACAAATCCTTCTTGCATGAGTACTCCACCCAATCCTTCCATGCAGGCATTCGTGCACACCACAAAGTCTTTATTTGGATCTGCAATATTTAAAACAGGAGCACTGGTAAGTAATTCTTTTAACTTTTGGAAACTCCTTTCACACTTCTCAGACCATATAAATTTGACTTCCTTCCTTTTTAATGATGTAATTGGGTGAACTATCCTAGAGAAACTTTCAATGAATCTTCTGTAGTAACCTGCAATGCCCATAAAAGATCTTACATCTACAACATTCCTCAGAGTAGGAAAATCCATTATGGCCTCAATCTTCTTTGGATCTATTGCAATACTTTCTGCTGAAATAATATGTCCCAAATACCATACCTTCTGCTGATAGAAGTCACACTTGCTCAACTTTGCATACAACTGATGTTCTCCAAGGACTTGCAGTACCATTCTCAAATGTTTAGTATGCTCTTCTTCATTCTTTGAATACACCAGAATGTCATCCAAGAATACAATTACAAACTTATCCAAATATCTGCTGAAGACACTGTTCATAAGACACATGAAAGTAACAGGTGCATTGGTGAGACCAAATGGCACCACAGTGAACTCATAGTGTCCATATCTAGTTCAGAAAGCAGTTTTGTGAATACCTTCGTCCTTTATCCTCACTTGATGGTAATCAAACATCAAATCAATCTTGGAAAATACTTTATCTTCCTTCATCTGATCAAACAAGTCATTAATTATTGGCAATGGATACTCGTTCTTGATTGTTACCTTGTTTAGCTGCCTGTAATCTATACATAGCCTTAAAGTCCCATCCTTCTTCTTAACAAACAACACATACGCACCTCAAGGGGATACAATCGGTCTAATATACTCCTTGTCCATTAATTCTTGCAGCTGCATTTTAAATTCTATCAACTTAGGTGTGCTCATCCTGTAAGGAGCCTTGAACTCAGTGCTTCTCCTGGAACAAGATTAATAGAGAAATATATGTCCCTCTTGGGTGGTAGTCCTAGTACTTCATTTGAGAATACATCCTGGAACTCTTGTAACAGCTGAAAGTCTTCTAACTTTGGTCCTTTATCTTTTGTTGAATCTGATATATGCACAATGTATAATTGACAACCCTTCTTATAGAACTTTCTCAGCTATAAGGCTGAGAGCTTCCTTACCGAAACTTGTTTTGGAATTCCTTTAACCAACCTTTGCCTTCCTTCATCATCAACACACTCAAGCACCTTCTTATTGAAATCAAGCTTGGCTCTATGATTCTCCAACCAATCCATTCCTATCAAGGCATCATAAGATCATAAGGGTAGTACATTCAAGTTTACCTTGGTGGGAAGTCCATTCAGCTCCATGGAACAGTCCACCACTACTTCACTCACCTTTCTCTTAGTCCTAGTGGCTAGTTGTACTAACCAAGACTTACTATGTTTCAATTTACTAAGTGAACAAATTTCAACCACCTTAGGAGACACATAACTATGAGTGGATCCTCGATCAGTTAAAACATAAACATATTTCTTAGCAATATTACCTTCAAATTATACCACTACTGATTGGTGGTCTTCGTGGTGATCATCCAGTGCTGCATAGATTTGAGGTGTGGCTCTGGCCATATCTTCTAATGTGGTTGCTTCTCCCAAGTTGTTAAAGCTTCGAGGATTCCTTCTTCGATTTGGGAAATCTCTAAGCATGTGGTTGTCTCTACATCCCCAACAATGAAGTGGTACTTTTGATGTTTTCTTTGCTGTTACCGCTGGTTTGAATTCACTTCCTGTTGGCTGTCCCTGTGGAAAGTTTCTGGATCGGTTCTTGAAAGGTAGCTTGAATCCACTTCTCCTTGGTTCAAATCCTCCTTTGGGTTTTCCTTTCCATGCTGGTTGAGTGTCTGTCCTCCCTTTATTCTGCTCATGACAGAGCATGGCCATTCTAATGGCTTCATCCAAGCTTGGTGGATGGAAAAACTCAATCCTATCCCTAATAGTTCTGTGGTAGGATTCCAAGGAAACACTGGATCTTCACCCTTTCATTCTTGATGTAGTATACATACCTTAACAATTCCAAGAATTTATGAACATGTTCCTCCATGGAATTTTGACGCAACTTGAGTTCATTGAACTCCTTTCTCTTGTTGTCATAATACTTAGCTGATAGGTATTTTTCATTAAAGTATATTTTAAACCGTTCCTAGCTGATCCTTCTTTCACTGGTTCTCTTCACTTTCATGATATGTTCCCACCAAATGGAAGCTATGCCATTCGGATTGTAAATGGAAACTCTAGCCTTCTCACTTTCTGAATAATCATGCATTTTGAAGTACTTTTCCATTCCAAGTAGCCATGCCTCTTCCTCCTGGCTTGTCTTGATTTCTCCATCAAAGGTAGGAGGCCTTGATTTCCTAAATTCTCCCTGTGGGATCCCTCTGGGCTTCCTTCCTCTCTCAGTCCTTTTGTAAGCGTGCCTTGGACTTCTTTGAGAGTCTCTGACGTGTTATGACCTGCTAGAAGGAGATACCGAAGAGGATGTTCTGTGCCTTATGCTCACAAAAATCCTTATATGGATTGGAGTCCTCTGCTTAGAATGAACTCTAGAGTGACTATCTACATTCCTTTCTTCTCTACCCATATTACTTGGATTGGACCCCATGTTTACTTTCTGATGCATGTCAGTGAGGCTCTACAGAATGGCCGCATTGAGCTGGTGCTACTCTTCTTGTGCCTTTATCAGCCTCTCATTAAAACTCATCAAGGTTTCAACCAAGTCCTGGGAGTCACCCACTCCCTTCTTTCATCAGACGTCATTTCAACGTGCTCTTCCTGCACGTTTTCCCCCAGTACGTATTCTTTAGGTTTGTAGGGATCTTGTACATCATTAACGATCACCATTCTTTTTTTCTGACACACGACCTTGCTGTATGCTTCGACTATACCTGATGTAATCACTGTGCATGATATACATGTTTATTAGATAGCATAGGACTTGAAACATCCATACAATCTGGAAATTACTCATTAAAAAATTAATAAATAAGAGTTATGTTAGGTTAAAACAGTGCCATGGGAATTTCCTTGCATGCGATTTCTTCCACGATTCGGCCCTAACAACCCCATTGTTGTAATTGAAGCTCTGATACCACTCTGTAACGTCCCCGAACCTCCCTTGTGGCCTTTTGAGGCCACCGAAGATCCTTCATTACTTTTTTTCTTCTTCTTTACTCCTAAAACTATACACAGCTGCAATGGGCTCGGATCCACAATTCACCATTGCAATCCGCAGTCTGTATTCCGCAATTGCAATCCGCAATCTGCAATCCGCAATCCGTAATTGATATCCGCAATCCGCAATTACTATCCGCAATCCGCAATCTGCATTCCGCAATCCGCACGTGTGAGATTCAGAAATGTGGAACTACAAGTTACTGTTACTATTCCAAACGACCTTCCGCAATCAACAATCCACAATCTGCATTGCGGATGCGGAAATGCGGAAATCCAATTTCTCTACCAAATGACCTTCTGCAATTCACAATCCGCATTGCGGATGCGGAAATGCGGAAATCCAACTTCTCCACCAAACGACCTTCCATAATCCACAATCCGCATTGAGGATGCATGAATGAGGAAATCTAACTTCTCTGCCAAATGACCTTCCGCAATCCGCAATCCACTTTTCGGATGCGGGAATGCGGAAATATAACTTCTCTGCCAAACGACCTTCCGCAATCCGCATTGCGGATGTGGAAAGGGTCATGCTCAGACCCCTTCTCCAACAAGTTTCTAAAGAAACTTCCAAGGGTCAGAACTTTCTCATCCTGGTTCCAAATGAGTCAAGGTTGGTACCGTTGGAAAGCTCTTGGGGAGCTCTATCCAATGTTACAATTCCATTCCCAACTGAGGTATATAAAATCCTCCTTTTCCCTTCTGAAGTTATTGTTTAAAGCCCTCTAAGGTACCTTCCATCCTTTAACAGGTATCTACCTGTCCCCTACCATAACCCCATCTTTCCTTTGACTCACAGAGAGGTTTCAAAGTACCCCATGCCATACAAACATTGTTGATGTATATGTAACTTCGGATTGTATTTCACCTATGTATATTGTACTCCTATAGAGATGGTATTATTCCTCTATACGGAAGTGTCGTCATTTGTATTGACAAGTGTCGCAAGTGTTGTAACTTGTTGTGATGGGTTATTAGAACACCAAGTGTGGGGTCGGCCCTTATTAGTATAACCATGGGTTATTAGACTGAGTTAGACAAGTCGAACCTGCTAGGTTATTAGGCAGGTCAGGTCATGTATAAACAGAGTGCGGGAGGCACTCTATTTGATCATCTCATTATTCACTTCTACACTACTCGTAAAGTGGCGCACTAGTGGAGGAGGAGGTTCAGCTGCTAGGAGAAGACTATCTCTTGTACTTGGGTTGTATCATTGCTCTTTCTATCTCTGAGGAAGTTGTGGGGTTTTTCACCTTTATGGTTTTCCCCAATGAAACTATGTGTGTCTATTGTCTCATGTGATTGCTTGGTGTGATTGATATGCATTGTTATACTTGATATGATGTACATGTTATTCTGTTAGTAAAGATCCTAGAGTATATTGAATTAATGCTTAAAATGTAACAAACATCTCCCCATGGCTAAGTGGGGTTAAATAACTCATTACATGGTAAACATCTCATAACAAAATACATATAATAAATGAAGCTAAGGCTAACCATACATCTAAAACATGTAAAATTAGCAATGAATTAAACTCATGCAACCAAATGAAGCATTCAACCAGCACTCAACCTTCCACTCAGGCTTACACATGGTATAACTATTACTCACATTCATATAAAATTCATTCAACAGTTTAAGCAAACATAATAATAATAATAATAATAACGTGGAATAACATCATTCATTCCATAGAACACTTATTTTTGTATCTTGAAGTTCCCCCGCAACTGGTTAAGTTAGCGCAACATTCCACCCAACCTTAGGTCTCTGTCCAACCTATACTCTTTCAGCTAAGAGACCACCCCCAAGCTGGGTTGTGTATCCACTAAGGAGGGCTAGGTAGGCTCTCTAATAGTCAAGATCCACTTCAATGCTAAGCTATCCTACAATTGGGTTTATCAAGCATACACATGCTAAGCCAACCTGCAGTTGGGTTTATCAAGCACACACATGCTAAGCCAAACTACAGTTGGGTTTATCAAGCACACAGGGTAACATGGAAAATATTGCTAAGCCAGTGAGTTCAACCAAAGAGCTACAGACATCTCAATCACTTAGTAGATATGGCACCCAAATTATCCACCTCACCCAACACAAGGAATGTCCTCTTCTCTGCTACATAGTCCCTCAAGGCCCCTTCCCTTCCAATGCTATTCAGGGTAGGAATAAGAAGGTCCAACCTCTAGTTCTACGAGATTACAGCCTTCACTGGGTTTTTCAAGCATATCAACCCTAAACCCTATCTTTTACATCTACTTAAACAAGTTGGTTCATCACAGGGTTGCGAACTAAGATGTGTCCCGCAACTCGAATCTCTGCTCACGGATTTTAGGATTCACAAATCTTCCTCAAGATATCTGTGCTCTGTAATCCTCCCTTTGGCTCGTCTTCAGGGTTCTACTCAAAGATAACGCATATGCGCCATATTCCTATTGCATTCAGCGTCACTACTTTGGCTCTCATAGGAGATCTCATCTTTTTCCTCTATCTCATGGCTCACTCCCTTTAAGGATTGATACCACTCTGTAATTGCACGAATTGAACCAATCCCCTCCAAAATGAACGAATGACGAATGAATGAACCCCCTTCTCAGATCTCAATGCCGTTTTTATCCCTTGCGAATATCCTCTGTCGGCTTTCCTTCTCCATGTTCTTTAACCGAATTCGTACCCATACAGGGGATCAAATCGGTTACTCCTTCCCAAGTGGCATCATGGATCACCATCCCACAACCCCCTCACCTCTCCCTAGTGGATACCTTCGCCCCGTTCGCGTTAGCTTCCTTACTTAGCCACTTTTGTGTATTTCATTGAAATATTAAACATTTACATCAATTATAAAATTTCATGGCTTAATATCACATGCATAGTTTCACTGTCAAATACTTTCCTATGAAAGCAAACCTTAAGCATCCACTAGTGGGGCCTTGGCCTTGAGCTCCACACTAGGGTCGACACACACATTGCAGAAAAACAATATTTACATTGAGGCCAATAATTACTAAGGCAGGGTAGGGGTATTAAATTTCCCCACTGATGGGACCTTAGATGGTAAGGCCAACTTGTGGTATTGAGCTACTGATTTCCATTCCTTTCCTATAGGATACCTGTGGTATTTTAAATCCTCTAGTGTTATTTATGCATTTGTAGTCTTTTCATATGAAATTGGTCCCCATCTCTTCACACTATTCCTCAAGGCTATCTAAATTTAAAATCCATTCTTGATCACGTCCACATCTTGCTCTCCATTGAATTCTCTTTCTATAATATTATCTTGAATTATTTGGATCCTCTTTCAGTCAGCTGATTTCTATAGTCTTCCTTGGGATACACCTCCCCATTTCCATCCCATGGAGAGGGTAATCCAAGCTTTTTTACTCCTTTAAATAGTCCTTTAAAGGTACTATTTTCATTTTTTAATTGCTTTATGTTATCTTGCATCCTTCTCAAGTAGGTTTGTTTCATCACTATCATCCTGGCTATCTTTATCAGTTGAGTCCTGTTGTCAATCTAAAGGTCTTCTAGCTGCTTCTTGGTTCTTCTATTCAAATAATCAATAACTTGATTAGCCTATTTTGGAATTTATCCTATTTTATTTCAAATGATTTGGCCTCCTCATTGGCTGATGTGGCCATTTATAATTCATATTGGATGAATTCAAAATAATCCCACTTCTTCATAAGAAACTGGGTTGTCTTATCCTAGATATTTTGATTTTCCCTTCTCAGGAGTTTCTCTCCCTGGACATCTAATTACAACTTTGTAACCTGAGTATTTACTTCATTTATCTAAGCTTCTGAGTTATTTATATCATCCTCTTGTTTACTAACTTGACCTTCCAACTCTGAAATCCTTTCATCTTTTTGATTTACCTCAACCTCCAACTCTTTGATTTTGTTGTCTCTATCATTTGGCATTTGAGGTGATTTCTGAATTATCTTTGTACTGGAGCATCCTAATCCATCATATAAATCACTACTTTCTCCACAACTTGCTTTTGGGAATCTTATTCCACTTATGCCATTTCTGCTACTGGCTTAATTTATTCCTGTGATTCAAGGGACTCTGCTTGAGGGGTCTATTCAACTGACATATTGGTATTTTGTAACTTTAGGGAAGCTATTTTCCACTGAAGCGCATTTATTTTGTTCTTTCTCTCTTCTGTCATGTTTTTATATTGCATCATACTTGCATATATTTGCTCTTTTTCTACCCGAAATTGTTTTAATTCATCATTTTGCATTGGTTCTGTGGTAGTCATCTTCAATTGCTTCCTCAAAAGAGATATCTCATTGTCCTTCTTTTGAATTAATGATTTAATTTGAGTTTCATATGACGTATTGACCCCCAGGGATATGACCTTTCCTTCCAACGCATTAATTATGACTTACTTAGCTCAAGTGGTCCATTTCTCAACCTTCCATAGTTGTTCAAACTTCTCTAAGGATTCTCTAAACTTTCTCTCCTCTTTGACTGGTTTTACAACTTTAGTGCAAATCATGTCACTTGCCTGCTTGTAAAAATATAGTCTATCAAGATTCCCAAATTCTTTAAAGTCTATTGTGTGTTCATTAGCCCTCTACTCACTTATATTCTAAGGATTTGGAACCTTTAGTTCTACAATAGAAAATATGAAGGTATCTTCTTAATGATCAACCACTGTAATGAGTCTTTTTTCAACTGCTGGTATTTGTTGTCTTATATCATTTATCAACCTCGCACTCCTTTCTTTGATACCTCTATACCTTTCCTACAAATCTGTTTTGATGGGTACAAGTCCTCCTGAAGGTGATTCTTGTAACACTTGAGGAATTGTGAATTCCATGGATGGGTAGTGAGTGTACCTAATTGGGGACCCCTTTGAGCTGCTTGATGGTTGTGTTGTTAGTTCTTCCAGCTCTCTTGGGATCTCCTCAGATTCCTCTCCCTCTACCATTTCTTGGTTTACTTCCTCAACTTCTGTTCTAGCCTTTTTGGAATGAGGACCTTACTTAGGACCATCTATTTCAATATCAGTTTGGAGCTCCTCCACTCCTCTTTTCCGACCTTCCAATTGCTTCGCAATAGATTGCTCTTATAATCTGTTTTGGATCTCTTGGAATCCTCCCAACTTTATTTATTTGCAATACTTTCCCAATCTGGTCTAGCTGCAGATATGTATGCAAAATTCTTGTTTTCTAATATTTGATTGGATATAGCTTTATGAGGATCATATGATCCCTTTTCTACCTTTTCAATATTTAATTTCTCTGAGAAGCCTTCCATATACTGCAAATCATTCAAACCTCTTACTTGAAATGGCTCCACTTCTTTAGGAAGAAGGGAAGTTCTATGCTATCTAAAATGCCTGAAGTGCATTTCATCTGAGATAAATCTCTGCCTAACATACTCCATTGCAAATATTCTATGGGTAAGGAAAAATGGAAGCTTATAAGGCTCTTCTTCAAAGCCATATACTCTAATCACTATATAATCTTCTTACAAAAACCAGTCTCCAAACCTCATGTCTGGATTGAACTACAAATGTTTCTTGTTCTCAGGAAACATCTTGGGAGGTGAGGCACCAAATATCAAGCATAAAATAATGCTTATTGCCTTATTTGTAAACCCTGCATAGTTTGAGTTGTCTGGCCTTCTTATGAATAAATTAGTTCATTCATAGACAAGTATCTGCATCCCGTGATCATATGAGATGTTCAAGTTTATATGCTTACAGTGATAAACATTCTGGTACAAGAACATGTGGAATAAAAAGGAGGGGTACCCGAACCACTCTATGACTGCATCAACTCTTCTAATTTCTCATGGATAGCTTCTACCAGGAAACTGCATAGGTCAAATTCAGGAGGGATGATCCCAGGGTCTGTGGTCAAGCTATTTAGGGTACCTAAAATCACATCATCCAATGTATTGCCATCTTTAAGGCCTATGATGGTGCATATGATTGATATGACCTTCTTGGTATTTTTCATAGAATACTGTTGTATTATAAGGAGGTGGAATAGTAGGAACAACCATGCCATCTTGAAGGTGCTTGGAGAAAAAATTATGTCTGTCAAAAGGTTGTAGGGATTGGTAAGAAGTGGAAAGGATTTTCTCATTGAAGGCTTGTAGAGCTAGGAATTCTGGAATGGAGAACATTTTTTGCAAGGGTTCTGCACTAGTAAAAATTATGGTTTTAGATAGGTATAAGGGCATGACAACTCTCTTACTTGGGTGTAATGTATGGAACATCAGGTCACAAATTCGAGAAAGCATACAGTTCTAGGGCAGACAGTCCTCGCAAAGTTAGAATTCCATAGGTTGAAGGTGTCCTGGTATGCCATAGCTAGGGATTTAACATCTCTAATTGTAGAATTTAGGTCTGAATTTGTAACAATGGTGTTGAATATATCAGCTTGATGGTCATAAACATGTTCATCACTAGAGAATCTGGGCCTGGGTAATTTATTCTTGGGTTTAGGAGCCATTTGGAACTTTTTACTTGGCTAGTAAGTTAAATGATTTGTAGGGTAGATTAAGGTAAATTAGGGCAAGTGATTTACTGCTTTATACAATGGTATAATATAAAATAATGGGAGGATATAAATAAAAAAATACCCGGGATAAGCTGATTTATGAACTCAGACTATTGGCTGCTGAGATGGGCTGGTTCGGTACATTGGATGCTAGGTGTTGGAGTATCCTTTTGGTAAACAATAGCTAAGAAAATGAGGATTTACCCCTTTAATGGTTAAACAAACTTTCAAACTTAACACGTGGAGGCCTTTCATTTGAAAATGAAATCAAGGTGGGATGACATGAGTGGGGTCCTATGTTGAACATGGAGGTTCAATACCGCATTCAAGCAAGAAGCATAAAGAACACACTCAAGACAAAGAATATAACTTTGGATAGAATGTTCAGTCGATTTGTATTCATCTTGGTTGGTTTATTTATACATCATATATGTGGTTGGAGTGGTTACACCCACTCCAACTGCTTCTTTAGTTATATTACATAACATAAATAAATGGAAACAATTAAGGGGCCTGAAGGGTCCCCTCCAACATCTCCCCCACTAAGAAAACACTTATTCGTCCTGAATAGAACAAGAGTGTACAATAACGTCTCAGGTCTCTACTCTTGCCGAAATAGTCCTCATTGTGCATCGTCCATGCCTACTGGTCTCCATAGGTAACTTAGCTGCAAAAAATGCCAGTTGGATAAGAAGATGCACGTATGGAAGGTTCTACCATGACCTATTACTCTTCAGCCTCCATATTCAATCCGGTAGAGGTCTATCGAAGTCTCACCCTCTCACTAAGGCAATCGACTACCTTCTCCACAAGGAGGTCTTTTGGTTTAAAGATTCACCCGCTCTTCATCTGGCCAACCTTTTCTCGACTTACGCTTGGGTCTTTTGGCTCGTCGAATTTCTGTACCCACTCTCTTCCTTGTAGCTTCCAAGTTTACAACCGAAGAATAGTTTATGTGATTCTGCACGGGGGGGATCAATCATTTCATTGCTCTTTGCGTCATCATATTTCATTAAGCTCTTTTTCTGTGCAGTGTAAGATGTCTTCTGCTTGAATGTCCTTCAACATCTTCATTTGCTATGAAGAGTTCGAATTACCTAAAAGTGTCATTGGAATTTCTACTTCGCTGTGTGCAATCTTAGCTGTGGGTGATTGTTTTGGACTCAAATAAATTAACTTAACACGATTTATATAATCTACTAAATATTGAATTCATTACAAATTTGAAGGAAATATCCTGCCTCGAAAGAGACTCATGTTTCATCCCTCCTTGACATCGAAATTTAAAAAAGAGTCACATTGGCATAGCGACTAAGTCGATGCAAATACATTTAATGAACTTCGACTATGACAGACTTTAAAAGACTTCAATGATCAATTACATCGACCAACTTCAAATACTCGACTAACTTTTAATATCGACCACTTATTTGTCAAAAAGTATATGATCCACACTCACCAAATGAGGGGTCGACCATACTTTTCTTTGCACTTAAAAAGTTCAACCCTTATATAAATATACCATCCACCGAGCTTAGACATCGGCTACATTACAGTATATTTTGGCATCAACTCAACCATATTTTGATATATTTTACAAAGAATACAATTTATCATTGACTTTTGTTTTAATAGGATTGGCCGCTTGTAATGACAACCTCCATAGAAACCAATGCAACTTACATTTGATAGCTTTGTAGCTACGATGTGAACTTTTCAAGGTGCCTTCGTAAATGAGGTGTCCAGGTGTTCATCAAAAATCAATTTTGATTGGTATCTCACAATTTGATGACGGTCCAATTTCTAGTCAATCTTTATCAATATTTATGTCGACTTTCTTGAGCAGCCAATATTTCTGGCCATTTGGCAGGCACATTAATCTTTAGTTTGACTGCCTCTATCATTAATCAAATCCATCAATATCAACGTGTCGATTGTATTCACCGACTAAACTAACATGGCTGAGATTCCACCAACAGAGATAACACCGCTGTGCATGGGTCTATATAATCGATCATTCCAAAAATAATAATTGACATCAACAATAGTTTGTGGAAGTAACAAAATAATCGAACTGGAATCCATCTATAGTTCAAATTTTAAAACTTTCTATGTATTTCACAAACAAACACTTCAATTACGCACACTTCTTATATTAAAATATTTTGCACATACCATAGTTAATATGCAAGTTGGTGGTCAATTTTTGAAGCAGTCGTAATATTTGTTGTTGGGTTTGTGTGGCTTCCCTCGCAGATGGACATACTTTGGGCAGTGTACGCTCAACATGTAATAAAGTGCATTCATAGCATCTTTGACGACATATTGACATCACAACGATAGAGCAGGATCAATTTACGAACAAAACTTATGACTTTTAGGTATCTTTGCATCTCACATGTTTTTTTGGATTCGAACCACCCTCCATCTGTTGCTTCTGTCACCCATACTAGATGGAGGATGGAAATGGCACCAAAGTGTTGAACGTGCAGGTTCAACACTGCATTCAAGCAAGAAGCACAAAGAACACACTCAAGATCAAGAAGATAACCATGGACATAACGTGATTTGTATTCATCTTGATTGGTTTATTTATATATCATATATGTGGTTGGAGCGGTTACACTTGCTCCAACTGCTTCTTTAGCTAGATTACATAACACAAGTAAATGACAACCATAAGGGGTCCGAAGGGTCCCCTCCAACTTCCTCCATGGCACTTGTCTATTTAGGGTAGGTTGATGTGGGGTTGGTGGCCCCACCTTTGCATACATGTACGCTTTATATTTTCACCTTTTTGGGTGGAAATCACCAAGGTTTCCCTGATCTATAACACCCGAAAATGTTGGCAATATTGGAAAGTTGCTTTATGGGGGTGAAATCAATCAGATCACTGCACGTGTCCTCAACGGTTTTGGGGACAATTTTCTCTTGGGATAAATTTATTTGGGGTGCAACTTGTTGGCATGCTATTAATCTCGACTATTGATTTGCTTCCCTCGTCCTTTGATTAACTCGCTAGTACTCTTAACTATCCGTCTTGCACTTTATGGTAGTGCTAGTTGTCTTGACCGTAGATCTCACTAGATCTAATGATGTTCTGCTCCTTTGAATTAACGCCCTTCTCTTCATACCTTGGTGTCCAGACTAAGGTTCTTTTATCCCATGCTCATGTGGAGGTCCCTTACTTAAGCTCCCCAGGGCCAAAATTTAACTTTGTTAGCTTTAGGCGCTCTTTTAGGTTAGTAAGCCCCTTGGCAGGTCTTGTTGAAAATTGTTAGTACTAACAACTTCCTTTTTGGCTATGGTGCACATCTCCATTCCATAAAAATCAACAATAAGGGGTTCCATTAGGGGAAGAATAAACAAAAATCCTTAGGGGAGCTCAAGCAAAATATCAGTCAAACACCGATTCTCACATTGCCTAACTTGTAGAAGCCTTTCAAATTGGATACAGATGCAAGAGGGTATGCCATGGGAGCGATTTGATGCAAGGATGAAGGCCAACATGCTATCATTCTAAAATGTTCCATGGCAACATACTGAACTACCCTACATATGATAAGGAACTCTATGCCCCGGTTCAACATGTTAAGAAGTGGAATCACTATCTGATGGGAAAGGAAACCATCATTCACACTGATCACCAACCACTGTATTATTTGTAGGCATAGAGTAAGCTACATCAAACAAGGCACTACAAGTGGATGCGATTTTTACATCAATTCCATGTAATCATCATATACAACAAGGATAGTATAAAAAATCTAGTAGATATGCTATTAAGTCCACCTACAACCAAGATAATAAATTTGGGTACTCTAATGCATATGGATCCTTTCATCCATGACACATACAAGGAGGAATACACAGAATATGAGGACTTCAAGGAGGTATTCAGATACAAGGCTAATTCCATGTAGAAGAAGGTGATAGCAAGGCTAACTATAAATGCCAATATGGGGTTACTCTACAAGATGGACAAGATTTGTGTTCCTAAATGTGAGGGATTGCAACTCATGAGAGAGGATCACACCTCCAAAGTTGCAAGGCATTTTGGTGTTAGGAAGATAGTCTCTAACTTTGCTAGAATATGTTGTCTAAGAAGACACATATTGCTGGAAATGAAATGTGAAAATATATAGTGAATTGGGCTCATCCTACACCTATTGAAGAGAATATAGAGGGAGACATTCATGAGGTAATGATGAGTAGAGAAAGGAGAGGTTTCCTATGTTGTATGGGTAGTGGAATAAGAGCCAAGTGTTAGTTTAATTAGAAGACTAAATAAGGAACCCAAAAATGGTTAGTGTGGATTTGTGTTGGATTTTTTTTGGGAACAAGGGGAAATGATTGGTGTTAGGAATAGGATCACTGAGCGATAACAAAAAATGAATGCGGAAATAAAACATAGAATAATATAGTAAAAAAGAGAGATATATATTCATGATTCACTTGATATGGACTACATTGACAGAGAAAAATCCAATCCTTCTTTTACTCCAAGTAATTAAATGAAGGGATAAAACCTATAACGCATCTGCTACAACCTCCTCTTCACTCTCTCCCACTATACAACAGTAATACAATTCCATCATAAAAATAGGGTTTCCTTCTAGGGAAAAACACACCAAAATAACTTCTAATATACGATCTAAGACCTAATTATGAATGGTCTAGATTTACAAAGAAATTACAATATTTTACAAAGCATTTTTCCATAAAAATCTCTTCGGGGACATTTCCCCCAAATCCTCAGCAGGGGGATACAAAAAGTTTCACTAGCCCCCTTTGGACCCCTTGGTCACATTAGTGTTGGGGGGAGGGTGAATCCCCTCAACGCCCCCTGTCAAGAACTAGGATAAACATGTCTAAAAAAAACTTCAGAATCAAGAAGACAATCAAGCTCCACAAGCAACAATTGGAAGTATTGAACAATCTTCTTTTCACTAGTGGTATCATAGCCCAACATAGACATGGAACCCACAAATGATTTGCCTATGATTGGGAGGAAAATGGTTCACCCATATTTTTTTGCTTTGGGATTCAGATTGTGAATAAGATAAGTATTTAGTTTTTTGTTTTGAAAAAATTTAATTAGTTGAAATTTGTTGGAACATAATATGTTAGGGTTAGGTGAAGATGAAGATTCATCTAAGAAGTCCAAGAGAATACTTGGGAGTATGAAACCAAGAGTCATATGATTGTATTTATATGTATATTATGTTATCCTACTAACATTACAAAAAAATGTATATTATGTTGTTAATGAAAATAATAATCTTTCACATCTATTATTTGAATGTCTTTTCTTATCTTTGGTTATCTTCCCAATTAGGCATCCCAACATGGTATCGGAGCCTTGGTAATGTTGGTTGCTTAGGCCTATCCCCTCTCAACCTTCTACCTCTGCATATTGTGTTATCCAGGTCTATGCAATTGTCTTTAGACCTGCGTTTATTCAATGCCAGCAACCCCATGCATAGTAGGAGTGTATGACTTTACCTATCTATTTCTTGTTTCTTTTGCTTCTCTTACTGGCCTGCATATCCGATCGTACATCTGTCACTAACTCAATCATTAATGTCAATGGCCTCTTTCACTATTAGAGTTCTATCCTTGGTTGAAGCTAGGAAATCCTTAGTGGTAAAGTGCCTATTGTTTTTACCAAAGATATGGTACAATTCTTCTGAATCTGGCCCCTCCCCCTCTAGAGCTTTTGCTGAACGCTTTGGGTATAAACAATGACCCCGTTTCGTGGGAACATCCCCCAGAATTTGTTCCAGAAAGGTTTATGAACAATTCCATCCTAGATATGAATGGACATGGTGCCATATATATACCATTTGGTTATGGAAGAATGGATTTCCCAGGCATGTGAGTAGCCATGCGTGTGGTTCAGCTTATTGTGGGTAGAATTTTGCAGAATTTTCCATTAGGAGTTGAATAGGAGTCTCAATAATCTCTTACGTGTCAATGAATAGGAGTAGCAGATGGAGGTAAAAGGTGTTTGCGTTGCTTTATCTCAATGAATAATATCTGAGCTATTTCCAAAACAATGGTTTGTTCCAATTTGGTTATCTAATGAAAACGTAGTTCATGGAAATGATTGTTTTTCAAGATAAGCTTTGAATCAATAGAGATCTTCAGAGTTTTTTTTTTCCCTCCCAATGTCATTTCGAAAGGAATTTTTGGGAATTTTTTTTTGGGCACATTAGAGTTTGGGGATTGTTCATTGGAATTTTGGAGTTGAGGTGACAAGGCAGGATGGAGTAGGAGCCAGATGGAATTTTGGATCCAAGGTTATAGGGCATGATGGTATTTCAAATGCATTTCTTCTATGCTAATCCTTGATCTCTAGTACTCAATTGAAAAACAATGATCTAAAATGCAATTGCCAAAAATTCTCTTTTATAAGTCAGGAATTGAAGGGGTCAAGGTGTACAGTCACTGGTGGACATGGTTATGGAATCATTGGAACATGTTACCTTTCTTCGTGGTGTTCCACTTCTTAGTTAAATGTTGAGTCACCCCCTTCAAGTATCTGTAATATATTGGGCACCCAAAATATCAGCCTCGACCCTTAGTGTTTACAATTATGTTGCAATTTCTAGCAGGAATCCAACAATAATTTGATTCCCACACTCACAATTCAATAGAGTATATTTATGAGACACAAGACTTCTTGTGGCATTGATAGCTGTCACATCACCTCAACATTATCTCAACACCAGACCCACTCTCTATATAATACACTCTCCAAAATCACCTCAAGCAATGAGACCTCCATCATGGGTTTATTCCTCTCAAACTCAAATGCTAGGAGAGATAGGGATTATTGCTTCACCATATCTTGAAGATTGTACAACCATGCCCCCTCATCTCCACAGCTCCAGGCACTCTCCAAAAATTATCAGGTTTTGCAATAGTTCTTTCAAATCATTGATGAGAGCAGATTGTACAACCAAGCCCCCTTAGCTCCATGCACACTCCATAAATTATCAGGTCTTGAAACAGTTATTTCATAGTCACTGACAAGGGCAGGGATGAAACCTCTTCTCTACTTCTATTTCCACTTATGATTTTGATGTCGAGTTGGGTCCTCATGCCTCATAAGGTTTTCCTAGCTTATATTCTTTTATTTTATGTTATTGTCATTTATATCTATTGGAATTTGTTAGCATTTTAGCTCTAGAATCGTTTTAGACACTCCAACTATTCACTGGCCACTAACTGTAATATCTGTTTGCACTAATCTATTACAAAGTTATTCATGAACATGAACATTAATCTTATCTCAACTTTCCTACTCAAATAAGAGGGATACTTTCAGGCATGGCCGTGGTTGGTCTCCACTTTTTGCTTTCTTCTCAATCATATTTTGTGGCTTTCGAACGTAGTAGTACTAACAGGTTTTTTATATGGAAATTCATCCTTCCACTTTCTGGCATAGCCATAGTTGGTTGCTCTCCAATTTTGCCTCTATTCTTAGTCATGTATTGTGCCACACGGCCAAAAGGTGGAAATTTGGAATGGGGTCCTTTTCCCTAATTAAATTGCAGCAACCTTGAAATATTTAAGAGGAAAACCTTCCATAAGGACCATGAATTTCCTGCATATGCCCAAATGAGACTGTCTAGTGACCATCTCATAATATCTATGGCATTATATTGCCCATGTAGATGGGATGCATGAAATAAAATTATATTGCTAAGCATTCCACGATATCCAATGTCTTACCATATCCCATTCAAGGAAAATTCCCACTGCAGTTCTCAAATTTCAATCCAACAACTAACCGTTCGATCCAATGCACATTGTAACATTTTAGCCATAAGTTTAAGCAAACCATGAAAGTAGTGTATGGCAATAATTGAAGAGAAATCTAAATCACTATGATTGTAGGTTTTCATGTAACTGCACAAAAAAGTTAGGGACCTAAGATGTTTTGCATCTATAATATAATTAAACTAAGTCGTGAGATGTGGATTAGAGATCAACATTCCTGCTCACCAAATTAGAATGTTTTCCAATGTATGGCTTCCATAATTTTTAGGACAAACTTGGGATATGTCCCCCATGATTATCACAAGGATATTATGCAATATAGTCGCTTCCAAAGACATGCTTCAAAGGAATCATCTTTAGGCCTCTCTGCAAAACAATAATTCAATTATTCAATTGAACAAAAGATAAGCATTAAGTGAACATGGGCAGGTGATTATATTGTCAATGATCGCTTCCTTCCCAACATGTGTACTTCCTTCCTAAGACAACATTTACGTAATTTTTAAATTAGACTATAATGAACAAAAACTTGTGTTGTTGTAGCACTTCTCAAACTCCTTGAATAATGTATTAAAAATGATTTTACCTTCTTATATTGCTTAATAGAGAAAGAAGTTGAACTTAAGTATATCTCTACTTCTGTTTTATCTATTGACCAAAATAGTTTATTAAACCATTGTATGCAGTAAAGTTAGTTAAAACTGAATAGACAACTAATACTGTGACATTGATTTAACTACATATGCTTAGTTTTATATTGCTATTTTTTAAGACTTCAATGGAAAAAAACTTGTGTGGCTACAACACCTCTCAAACTCCTTAAATAACGTCTTAAAGATTATTTACCTTCTTATATTGCTGAATAGAGAAACCAATTGAACAACTTAAGTGTAGCTTTATTTCAGTTTTATCTATTGAAAAAATAAGTTTATTAAACCCTTGTATGCACTAAAGTTAGTTAAAATTCAACAGATCAATGCCAATACAATGATATTAATTTAATTGCATATGATTAAGTTTTATAATGCCCAGTTTGCTCCACTACACATGCTAGGATTTTGCTTGTATGTGTAACACCCTAGAATGAGCTAAATTTTATTCTAGATTCAACAAATTATCATCAATACTATAACATTCATTCACCGCATATGATTAGTTTTATATTGATAAGTTTGCCTCATCACAATGTGCAAATCACTTCTACATAAGTGAAAATTAAGACCAAATCACTTCTACATAAGTGAAAATGAAGACTAAACATGCTAGCATTATACTTTTTAAGTTCTTAGGAAAGAGAGCACTAATAGGATCAAACATTCACTGAGTAAAATATAAAACATGCAAGATGAGAAACATTGTTGAAGTATGCAAAATAAACAAAAAGAGGTGGCCCAACTAAACATAGTAGGAATAACATACCATATTATGAAGAATGGGTAGCCCTCCAAAATCTAAATAATCATAAACCAAATCACCTTAAGGAAAGCAAGATTCTTTTTCGGTAGAGTGAGCACTAAGAATGAGTTATAATATTTTCTCCAGAAAAGAGTTCAAGTAAACTATGGATATAGATAAAGGAAGTATTATTAAATGACTACGTAGAAAACCCAATGGGTGCAATATAATCTGTGTTCAGTGCAACACATCGGTTGTACAAACTAGACAAAGAGATAGGACTTGTTCCTGCTTCTGACAGGAATGATATATAGTCTTCCCAACTAATTATTAATTAAAGTTTATCACTCGCTAAAGGCCACCCTTTGCATGCAAATGGGAGACTTGGTGGTGGGATCCTGCTAGTTATAATTGTTCATGATGGGATTCCATGGGGTAAAGGCCTATGATAAGCTATAATTAACTGAGGGAGTAATCTATTCTATTAAGGGTCGAGACTATACTAGGTCATTTTTGATTGAGGAAGTATTATACTAGGAGTAATCGATCCTATGAAATATTAATATGGGTCCAAAATGCTGATGGGAAAATACTCATCAGGATAGTTTTGTTTTATTTTAATCAACGTGAGGCCAACATTGTACAGATCCATTTAGTTTATTTCATTCGCTGATTACAATGAAGTAACAGGATAAGGACTTAGGAGACAATATAAAAATAATTGTTAGTTGGCTTAAATTATTTCTGTTCATAGAAATTGTATATCTGTACAATCAGAATAATCCATTAAATTTTATACTCACCAAAAAAGGACCAAATATTATAAAAAGATAGAAAAATACAAAATCTTGACTCATTATCCTAATCAAATAGGGATACTCTATCGACTTCACTCTGTTCAGTGCACATTTCTCATGTTGACTTCATTATGCTAAGTGCGTTTAGATGGTATAACAAATGATTCAGACAAGATGGAGCTCAAGGCATACACGTCCTTGTCCTACCATGCCTGATTTATCCATTCAAGGTTTATTATCTTTGTTATATGCTCTCTCTTAGTTTTCAGGAAGCTAGGTATTGAGAGTAGAAGAACAATTTAGTTTAATTGTTTGTCTAAGTGGAAAGATTATTATAAAATGAGAATTTTTTTCATGCTACATAATTCAAATGAGTGTTTAATATGGTTGTATTGATTTAGTGAGAATTATAATTTTTTTAGCAAATATTTATAACTAGGTGAAGTAGGAAAACAAATTCTTGACCAAATATCTATAACTCCTTTTGAATACACGAGGAAGGCAATGCTTCCAACATTACTAAATACCTTATGAACTGTCAACAAGTTTTGATGACAAAAATTAGTGACTCAAAACATTATTGTACCCATGATAAATATTATTTACTATTTTTTATTATTAATAGCTATTCATATCAAGTGTCTATCTCAATAGTAATCCCTTGGGTTGGCTCCCTCTATTGTGTTTCTAAATTTACATCTTTGTCATGTTAATCATTATAATTAGTGTCAACAAGTTTTCACTAGTGTAGTGTACATAAGAGTAGAAATAATAAATTATGAATAAAATTGCAAAACTACCAAAGAGTGGTTTATTTTCTTCCTAAACTGCATAGGTAGTAGAGTTGTTAGGGTTAACCTTGAATCGAGATTCAGTCAAAGGTGGTTAGGTCTAGCATATGGTATTTGGAATCCCATGGTATTGGCCCGTGGTGTTGCATGTAATGAAGGCTATAAAGTGCTTGGCACACATCATTGTAATGTGGCCTGGAGGTGAGCGGGTGAGCTCACTTGGCCTGGTTGGCCGATTTTTGGCCAAGGTAATGAAGATCTTCATTGGCTGGTTTTTCCCCTCATGGGGTTTTCCAGGGTAACCTATGTGTCTATGTGTACGTTGCTGTAATTTCTAATTTTATTCTTGATAAACTAGTATCAAAGCTATGGTTTGGCATGTTTGCATGTTGTTGTGCTCGTTGAAAAGCTGTAAATGTGCAAATTTGTGCCATCGATGGAAGAAGGATGTACATGTTGCCATATATGTGGATCTGATTGCGGATCTAGTGGTGTATAAATATTTTCATGTGATTCTGATGAAGGTGCAGCCAAATCATTGGGAGATAGATCCCATGTGGTTCTTTTTATGGGCAATGGATCTGCAAAGGATCTGTAAGAAGATGAGAAGGATCATTGCAATCACTGGAGAGTTTAGGGGTGAGATGTAATGTTGCTAGTTTTTGATTTTGTTGAGAAGAATTTGAAAGAGCCATTGTGAATCTAGCCCAGGTGTTGTGGTAGTTAAGACCGAAGGGAGCCCCTGTCTAAAAATGAGAAGAGGAGTTGCGCTAGTCGCTGTTGCTGAAAAAGAAAAAAAATTAATGGAGCAATTTGCATGTAAAAGGGCATATGGCTGTAAGACCTAGTAAGGCATGCATACCCCTGGTAACTCACCGTAAAGTTAGGAGAAAGACCTAGGTGATAGGGGGGTGTATGTGAAATTCCTTAGTTAAAAATTTGAGGGGAGTTGGTGATTTACTCCAAGTCAAGTCAAAGGGGGTATTGTTAGGGTTAACCTTGACTTAGATTGAGTCAAAGGTGGTTAGGTCCAACACATGGTATTTGGAAGCCCATGGTATTGGCCCATGGTATTGCATGTAATGAAGTCTATAAAGGGCTTGGCACACTCCATTGTAATGTGGCTAGGAGGTGAGTGGGTGAGCTCACTTGGCCTGGTTTGCCTGGCTTTGGCCAAGGTAATGAAGGTATTCATTGGCTAGTTTTTCCCCTCATGGGGTTTTCCAAGGTAACCTATGTGTCTATGTGTATGTTGCTTGTAATTGTTAATTTTCTTCTTGATAATCATTTATTATGCTCACTATAAACCTAAAAAGACTAACACCTATTCTGGTAAGTTTAATCATGATGACATTAATGATATCGTATTCTACCTTGAATTACTTACTACTTTGGGAGAAAAATCCAAAACTAAGAATAAATATTCACATGCTTCTTGTTGTGCCATATTTCTTGTATAGAGGAGCAACCATCTCTCTAGATCTTTCGACAAATGTAGCTTTGTTCACTCCATAATGTATAAAAAATTTCATGATCACAAAGAAATTCTCAAGCATTGAGACTCAAATTAAGGTCTCTATCTGCCATATCTCCACCCAAAAAAACAAGATAACACCAATCAAAAACATCATCAAAGAATGATCTCAACTCTATGAATCTTTTGTGATAATCGTATGTGTATAATTTTGGTCTTGGAAATCCTCAGGATATATGCTTACTTTTTCAATACTAATATAATTCCCTTGATGCACAAAATAGCCTTTGGAAGTCTGAAAATTTGCAATATAGATGTTGTTGAAAATACACTAAGAAGAGTTGTATTAAAATGATGTATTTGGAAAGATGGAAGAATAACGAACATATGATCTAAGCCCACTGAGGCCTAATCCAAGATCATCAGCTGATCCCACAATATATTAATATGCCCTTACGTTGGTGATCTTCAGCTTTGTTCAACTTCTTCATACGATGGAAACTGTTGTGGTAGGGCAAACATCATTGTTTATATTTAAGTTGGCAACGCCCTGCACTTGTTCTCTCTCTACGCTACCTCCAAATTCACTATTACAAGATAGGGATGTTTAAGACATTTTTTAAAGACAAAAACTAACATTTAGTCTTAATATTCTATTTTAGATTGATTTTATATATTTTTAGAATTTTTAAAATGATTTTTTAAGACGAATTAGTTAACATTTTGTCTAAATATCTAATTTATATTGTCTTTATTTTTTAGTTTTTATTTTCTTTAAAGGGTGCTAGCTCAATGGTAGAGTATCTACATTATATAAGGAAGAAGGTTGGTGGTTTGATTCTACCATGCCCTATCATATTGTAATGTTTTAAGAAAATAATATTTAATTAGTTTTGTTTAAATGATTAAAAGTTTTTTCTTTTCTCGACATGAAACAATATGGTTATTTATAAACACAATATGGTCAATAATTTAAGACACTCCCTTAAAGACATTATTTAAGACAATTTTATTTTATTTTTTGTCTCGAATTGAGACAATAATTTAAGACAATACAATTTTTTTTTAAATAGAGACAATAATTAAGAGGATACAATTTTTTTTGGTCTCAAATAGAGACAATAATTTAGCACACTAACCTAAACACAATATTTAAGACAATACACAATTTGTTTTTGTCTCAAGTTAAAACAATTTACACAAAAAATATCTTACATATTGCCTCAAAACCACTCTATATGTGATAGTGCTACAACTTAACTGCGTGGTGTCTTCCATCTATTTCAGTATCAAAACTGCGTGGTATCTCCCAATAGTCTGCGTGAAGAACCTGGTTGTTGGAGAGGCGCGGCTCTCTCTTCACAAGCTGCCTCCTCCACTTGCGAGCTATCGTTTATACACAACTGCATTTCCTTAACAGTGAAAGTCAACCGCTCCTAGTTTATCACAATCCGAATAAATTGGAGAAGGTGAGTTGTTATTGTATATTGTTGAAAGTGTTCTTCGTGAGCATTACTTGTGTTGAGTAGTACTTGCAAGGAACGATCAATAATTGAAGAGTAGGAATACTTGAGTGGACACCGTGATCTATGTGATTTTTTACCTTGGAGTTTTTTTTGGTCGACTCTCAACATGGAGTGAACCCCTCCTGGCATCCATTTTTCCTGTGTGAATTGATACCTCTATTTCTTTTGTAATCTCCCACTTCTGCGACGTCTCTCTAAACTCGAGCCTTGTTTGATGGCCATGACCTAGCAAGAAATTACTACACTCCATTTGAAGACCGAGCGTATTCATTTGAAGATTGGGCACTCCATTTGAAGTCTAGGAAATCCATTTGAAGACTGCACGTGGAGTTTGGAACACCCAAAATAGGAAGATAAGCATGAAGCTTTGAAAACCAGATCTTCAAGTGGAGTTTTGGAAACTAGAATAAAACAAAAGGATTCATGTTGAAGTCCTACACGTCGTTTTATTTTAGGTTTTTCGAGTCAGTTTATATTTTGGAAATCAACTTGGTTATTTACATTTAAAGGATTCATGTTTAGGGTTTTGGGATGTTTGTATGGTGTCTCTTTGTATGGTATCTACAACATATCACATTTTGAATTTCTGAGAGGCAATGAAGAAGGACGAAGGTTATGATGGTGTTGGGGTATTATTTATGATTTTGTTTTGAGGAAATCACTACTCTCAAGATATCTTTAAATTGTGCCAAATATTGATAAATTATAATTGCATATTAGAGGTTGTCATTATTATAATTCTCTGTAGAGTAGCTTGCATAATATCCTTGAATATAGTGTTGGGGAACCTTTTCACCATGAACCACATAACATAAAAGAAAATTGTAGAAGGGAACATTATTCCAAGAAGAGAGGTGGTGTCTAGAGACACCGTTACAACACTTAAGCACATCGCATTATGATTAGAACATCACAATGCATACTTGAACATACACAAGGACATACCAAAACAAATCATATGGTCATTCCTTTATAGTCTCTAGATTTAATGAACTCCCTTGAAGTGAGGAAGATCTGCTCCACAAATATGGGTCGTTGCTTTTAATCATTTCTACAAAATCCACAACATGCCATAGTTTAGTAAACTATTGTAGTCAAATAGACCACAACCTATTTAACCATTGAGTCAAACCTTTTACTCTTCTACTCGATCCATCGGTCGACTGCTTTGCTAACTGACCGTTGTCTATCGACTGACTGTCTCCAGAATATCTAGAAGTGTGATGAGCCTTGATAGCCTTAGTTTCAAACACCCTCCCATCATCACAATGCTCTATATATTTAGGAGATGTAATTACGTGCTCTGATCATCCCCCCATAATTACAATTTCATGAAGCCCCATCATCACAATGCTCTAGATATTTAGGAGATATAATTACGTGCTCTGATCATCCCCCCATAATTACAACTTCATGAAGCCTGATCATATCCTAGAGTTTCACAAACTTAGATTCTGGTGAAGGCTTTGTAAAATATCAATAATCTGATCATCTGTTCTGCAATAAACAAGTGAGACAACATTGTCCTTCATCAACTATCTCAAATAATGAGCATGAATTTCAACGTGCTTCATTTTTCTATGAGCATTAGGATGATCAATAACTTATATTGTACTCTAATTATCATAGTGAATAATGGTCAAGTCTTGAATAGGAAAACCAATCTCTTCTAGAAGCCGATGAATCCAAATTTTCTCTGTACCTACATTGACAACGACACGATACTTTGCTTCTATAGTCGAAAGAGAGACTAACTTTTGTTTCTTACGTGACCATACCAAGGTTCTAGAACTCAGTTGAAACACATAGCCATAAGTGGAATTACGGTTGTTAATGTCACTCCCTAGTCGGAATTAGTAAACCCAACCAATGGTTCTATACTGTGAGGATACTTAATATCATACAGATAAGTTCCTTTAATATAGCGAGCAATTCTCTTTGCAACTTTCGAGTGGCTTTTTTGAGTATCCTGCATGAAGCGAGAAACCGCACTAGAAACAAAGGAGAGATATGGTCGACTATGAGTTAAATAAATTAGACTACCAAACAACTATCAATAAGGAGTGGCATCAACTTGTGGATAGTCACAATATTTTGACAACTTCACGCCAGAATGATAAGGTGTAGCACAAGACTTAGAGTCATCCATCTTGAATCATTTCAAAACATCCAAAGCATATTTAGGTTGAGAAAGAAATATACCATCATCCATTTATAAAATTTAAATATTCATAAATAAATGCAACAGACCAATATTAGTCATTTCAAAGGTATCTGCTAGTTGTTTCTTCAAACCCAAAATCAGATTGACATGATTTCCAGTTATGACTAAATCACATACAATGCCACGATCAACGTATCACCATGAACATGTAATACATAAATACCGTGATCATATTCACAACATTTGAATCCAATATTGACAAAGAAACGATAAATCTTCTCATGCCAAGCATGAGGTGCTTGTTTCAAACCATACAACTTCTTCTTGAGTTGACAAACAAGACTAGAACCTGTCACAAAACCAAGCAGTTGTTCCATATAGATTTATTCAGAGAAAGAAATGCACTTTTAACATCCATTTGATGAAGTTCCCATCGAAAATGAGTAGCAAGAGAAAGGGTCAAGTGAACAGAGTTCATCTTTGCAATAGGGGAAAAGATTTCAGTGTAGTCGACGCCTTCTGGATGAGAGAATACCTTGGCAACCAAATGAGCCTTGTGACATTCAACATCACTATTGGAAGTAAACTTGGTCTTATAGACCCATCAACACTTCACAACATTATTTCCTTGTGGTCAAGGAGCAAGTTCTCAAATCTGACTATTCTTCAAAGAATCAATTTCAACAGTTATAACATCTTCCCATTCAGATACTCCCTGAGCATCAACTAAGTGTTATGATCACATGTTTCAAGAATATGTTCCATCAATGCAACACTGCCATTTTGTTTCTAATTGTGGTTCTTCCAACCAATACTAACATCTGGAGCATCTTCAATTGTTTCAGCATCCCACTGAGGTAAACAAGTCGATGGTGATTCAGGTCGGCGATTATTAGTCGGATGAGTCGGTGTATCAATGTCTTCAATCAAGGTAGACTGATTACCAGTTAAATTAGGAGTATAATTCCTCTGTCCAATCGAAACTCCATACAAGGGTACAATTGATCCAGATTATTCAAGAATATCAAACAGGTCACTATGCAATTGACCAGAGGAGGAATTCAACAACTTATTACTTGAAATATTTTCACCAAATATCACATTCCTACTCAAAATGATTTATTGTTTGATAGGGTCAAATAGACGATAGGATTTAGATTCATTCGAATATCCCATCATGATGCAGGCATGACTCTTTGCATACAATTTCTTCCTACAATTATGACTGATATGCGCCCAAGAAACACATCCAAAGGTTTTGAGTGTCCTGATAGAGGGTTTCCTCCATTCCACTTCTCAACTGGACTCATGTCAATAAATGCTCTAGTTGATACAAGGTTAAGGATATAGTTTGAACATTAAATAGCTTCTTCCCAAAATTTAGTCAAAAGATATTTGGATGTAGTAGGCACTGATCCATTTCCACCAAAGTTTGATTGTTCCTCTCTACAACACCATTTTACTGAGGGGTGTGAGGGACATATCTATGCCAAGAAATATAGTTTTGCAACTGATACTCTTCAAACTGTCGACTCACATATCCACAACCATTGTCTGATATCACAAATTTGATGGGTCAGCCACACTGCTTTTCAGCGAATGCCCTAAATTACTTGAATATTTCAAAGACATGACTCTTATTCTTCAAGAAATATATCCATGTAAATATAGAGAAATCATCAATGAATGTTAAAATATACTTCACACCTGCTAATGAGGTTTGTTCATGAAAAATATATCACTGTGAACAAGTTCCAGCCGGTTCTATGCACACCATGCTTTCCCTGAATGAAAGGGTGCCCAGTGATGCTTTCCAGGAACACACCCTCTACAAACTCCATTAGGTGGTACAATCTTAGGAAGACCATTGACCTTATTACGAGTAACCATCATCTTCAAACTTTGAAATTTTTGATGCCCGACAGGCCTTAGATCCTTTACGATAAAGCTATTTGACCAGAACTCAATAGTCTTCTTATTCTATGTAAGTTGAGAAACTGGAAAAAATTAGTGCTCAAGCTAGGTACATGATATACATTGGAAATTTGACCATGATGGAATTAAACATCCCCACTTCCAACGACCTTGAGAGCGTAATCATCAGTTACATAAATATTCTTTCTAGAGCGCAACTCCACTTAAAGAAGATAACATAGAGGCATCCTTAGCAATATGATGAGTACAACCCAAATCAACTATCCGTTCTGTATGAGTGGTATGGGCATGCAATTCCTAGGAAGTGATAATAGAGAAGGTGAAATTTTTAGCAAGTCAGTTGATCGACTGACTAGTCGACGCACTATGCTCAAGGTGCTTGACCTTTCCTTCCAATTCCTTCATCAAGTCTTCCAGTAGGTTTTCTCAACAATTCCAACTTTTCCACAGTAACGACATGTTTTCTTCTTTCGATCCTTCTTCATCGATGGCAACTCTCCATTATTTTCTTTAGTAGCTTGGTCGATACATTATGATTTATGATTCGATCGACCACATTCTTTATAATTTTGCTTCACCTTTCTTTTGATAAAGTGAGCTTGATGTTTGGCACCAAGATTCCCTTCTCCAAGAAAATTTTGTTGGCCTTTAATCAACAAATCATAGAAGACATCAAAGGTGAAGTCCTTATTGTCTTTCTTGTGAGTCATCCAACTAATGTGAAAGGATGAGCATAAGACATCTTAGGGTGTATTCAAATTCATCAAGATCAGTTCAATTAATTTTCCATCCTTCTTTTGAAAATCCTTACCACATTTTCCTAATTTCAATTGTAGCTCCTTGATGCAAGCTAAATAGTCCTCAATCCGGTCAAAGGAAAGAGATTCCAGAGAGATCAACTCTTTTTCTATCTGCATATTTTGAATTTCATTAACCTTGTTGAACATCGACTTCATCTTATTCCATATGGCATGAGGACAATTGATCCCACTTGTAAGAAAGAGAATCTCCCTTAAAATGCAGGTTGCGATGACCCCAGCAGCCTCACCCTTATTTCTGTTGATGATAAACTTAGCATTGACATCCATCGGATCTGTAATATTGACCTTCTTGTATTGCCATAGTCCTTAGATTTTAAACAAAGTCTCCATATCTGGTGCCTAGATTGCATAATTGTGTCTATTTAGAAAAACATGTTCTATCTTGGAAGTCATCCTTTTGACTAAACAGATATGATCAAAGTTCAAGAAGAGGTGTCAATCGAAAAATCTCCAACCCAAAGTCGATTAGCTCTGGATCAACCGACTTAGCATGATTTGAAGAAAACTAGATAGATAAAAACCAATAACTCTAATACCATGTTGGGGAACCTCTTCACCTTGAACAAAAAAAAAAGAAAGAAAATAGCAGAAGGGAATACTATTCCAAGAAGAGAGGTGGTGTATAGAGACACCATTACAACACTTAATCGCAACACATTATGATCAGAACATCACAATGCATACTTAATCATGCACAAAGACATATCAACACAACCCATAGGGTCAATCTTTTATAGTCTATCGATATAACAAAATCCATTGAAGTGAGGAAGATCTGGTCCACAAATAAGAGTCATTGGTTCTAAACATTTCCACACAATATGCAACATCCCATAATTTAGTAGACTGTTGTAGTCACGCCAACCATGGCCTCATTAACCATTGATTCAAACCTTCAACTCTCTTAATCGATCCACCAGTCAACTATTTTTCTAGTCAATTGTTGTCTATCGACTGCCTGTCTCCATAATATATAGGAGTGTGATGAACCTTCATTAGGTTATAATTGATTGTTTTGTTGCAGAATAATGTAAATTGTTCTAGAGATTGTTATTGTAGAGATCATGAGAAAATAAATTGTTTTGCAACGAGCAATTGGTAGTATAAATATATTGATTTATGATTTGTGTACAAAGGTCTCTTTATTTCAATGGCCTTGACACCATATCGAAGTATCATCACTGAAGGGTTTAGAGGTAAATAATTAATCTTTTAAGATCAATTCAACTTTTAAGATCATCAATTCTATCGATGATGAAATTGAGGTTCT
The DNA here is from genome assembly GCA_027924585.1 of Larix kaempferi. Taxonomy (NCBI): domain Eukaryota; kingdom Viridiplantae; phylum Streptophyta; class Pinopsida; order Pinales; family Pinaceae; genus Larix; species Larix kaempferi. The sequence continues at coordinate 21,159,220 of BSBM01000767.1, read as the reverse complement.
TGTAGCCATTTTTTTAGTGATGTATATAGAGAAAGATGTGAAGTATTTTAAAAGTTCTATTTAAAGTCAACCAACACCTTCTTGGCCATGACAATGCCTTATGGAGAATCTACATTAGGCCCAACAAGAGCTGGCAATTGTTATTGATCTAATTGAACATGTCAAGGAAAATGATGCAATGACTATTGCAGGGATGTTATAGCGCCTTTTGTCACATTATCCCCATAGATGTTATGATCGAAAATCTTACCCTTGTCCCTCTTTGCGACTTCTTTAATCCAAAAAAATATGTTTTTTAACCTTGGAAATATCTCTTAGAAAATCAGATTTTCCAAGAGGTATGCGACCTATGCATAGCCATCCTGTGTCCATGCGACTCTTTTGTGTCCAGATTGCATACATGCCTGTATGAGGGTAAAAATAAAATATAATGTTATTTTATGGGAAATTGATGGTTCTTTCCATTTCCCCAACTTCCCATTCTTGTAAATAACTATCTGTCAACCTCCCTAACTAACTCGATACCAATATAAAAAGGGAATAGGAGAGGAAAATCAAGCATGTTGAATCTAAGAGAGATCACCGTCATGCTGTTGAAATTCATCCAGATTTGAAACCCTATTCCCTTGTCTACAAATACCTTGTTCCTATATCTGATACCAGATTCTCAGTCACCATTGGAGGACTCTATTGTGCCAAAGAATTGCAATGATTCTTTTGGGTGTATCTTTCAGAGTAAATTTGGAATGAGTGTCTGAAGGACTTGGGCTGGAGGATCCTATATTTCTAGTTTCAGAATAGTGTCGTCAAAAGAAATAAAATGAAATCATTTCAATTGTAATTTGATGCTTATTATTAATAAAAGAACACTCTTTCTTTGTTAGGAACCTATGTCAACCCTTCTCTTTACTATGTTAGTATATTGTTGTTGGATACATATGCTTTGTAAGTCGTCCCGTAGTATTTGTTGATCCGTAGTTTATATTAGCCCATAGTATTGGACGCATATGATTTGTAAGTCGTCCCGTAGTATTATATGTCCCATGGTTTTGACTCATAGTATTGGGCATAGACTAGTATATAAGTGTATGTTGAGGTCATTGAAGGCACCGTGAAGTTAATTGTATTGAGCTTGCTCAAAGGAGGTTGCCCCCTTGAAGTGGCCCGTGATCAATATAAAAGTGATTATGCTCTATTATTTCTGATATCTCGTGTATTTGCATTAATTAATTATTGCAGCTTCAGCACATTTGGTATCAGAGCACTTTCTTGGGCTCGTTGGGTGGAATTTCTGCCAATTTTTTTTTGCATTTGTTGCAGCTTCGGATTTGGGAATAATCCCTATCCGCTTAACTGTGGGAAGTACTTAGGCATAATCCCTAAAACTCATTGTGAGGAGTACCACAGGAACCCCAAAGTAGCTGGCTCATTGAGAGGACCTGCCAGCGAAAAGGGCAACGACCCCTACCTGATTGACTAGTTCCCACCCGTGAGGTAAACCAAGAGCTGTCGTTTGTGGCAAAGCGGTTATTAGTTTTACCTGAACCGTGGAGTGAGGGGTACTGCCCCAATATGCAAGTCGTCAGACAACATTGGTGGCCGAGTGAAACACCTGAACTGTTAGGAAGCCGTACATACCTGGGGTCCATATCTATTGAACTGTTGCCAATCACTTCCACTCCAGATCCAGCCATTTCAGATCTATTTTGAAAGTCATTCCAGATCCAGTTGCCGTTTCAGATCCAGCCGTTTTCGATCCCTTCCGCGCCATTGCGCCACTGTTGCCAATCCATTCCTAAAATATCTCTCTTGTTTTCACTTTGTTTCCCTTAAAATTTTCGGGGAACCCCTGTCATCCCATTCTGCATTTTTCATTCCTGAGGACCCTATCCCTAATTCCCCTTCGCAAAGCCCGAAATCCCACATTTTTCTATTTTTAGGGTTTGCCATAACTTCCTCAGATTTCACCCAATCACCTTCGAATTTTACCATAGAGTTCCTTTCTAAATTCTGCTTCTTTGTCCCTCTCTGCCAAATTTTCACATTTTATCACCCCGCTTCTGAAATCCCCCTTTTTGCTTTCTTGTCCTTTCGACAGTGTCCAAAATCTAGTCAAACCCCAATTACCTATCAGATTGTTTCCTCAATCCAAATTTTCCTTTACTAAATCAGCTTCTGTTTGTGTTTTTTTACCCATTCCACCCCAAAAAAAAAGCACACACCATGGAGGAAGCACTTGCAGCCATCCAAACCAAACTCCAAGATCTGGATGAAAAATTTCTCAGCCTCCATCTTCAGCATTCAGCCATGAACAATACCAGACAGCCAGAATCTTTTGCAGCCACCGGGTTCTCTTCTTCCAGCAATTTTCGTGGGCCGAAGCTTAATTTTCCTCGCTTCAATGGTATTGATTTGACTGGATGGATATATCGAGCATAACAATATTTCAGTCTGCATAATACTTCTGATGCCCAGAAAGTTCCACTTGCATCCTTTCATTTGGAATAGGAAGCCCTTCAATGGTACCGTTGGTACATCAAAGCTCATCCCGAGCCAAACTGGACAGATTTTTGCCAACTCATTTTGCCACGATTTGGTCCTAGTGCTTTTGATGATTTCACAGGAGCATTCACTAAACGTCACCAAATTGGCACAGTGAGAGAGTATCAGACAAAATTTGAGAAATTGGCCAATCACATAGAAGGATTGTTTGATGAATTCTACACGAGTTGTTTTATCAGTGGTCTCAAGGATGAAATCCGCTCAGAGGTCAAAATGTTTTGTCCCAACACAATGATGGAAGTCCTAGGGTTGGCCAATCTGGCCGAGGACAAGATCGCAGCTCAACAACGCTCCAAACCCACATTTGTTCCCTTCATAAATATGGGTTCCCAACGACCTCCCATCATGCCTGCTCCTCAACTAACTCCTATCAAGCATTTGTCTGAAATAGAAATGCAGGCATGCCAAGAAAAAGGGCTTTGCTATAATTGTGATGAGAAATTCACTCGGGGACATAGATGTGTTCAACAAAAGCTCTATCTCTTGGATGTGGATTCTTCGCCTGCCTTAGAACTTGATAAAGAAGCTACAGATACAGTAGATGATCAGGTCGACATTCAACACCTGCCTGTTGACACCCCATCTCAGGACGACCCACCCGAGATCTCTCTCCATGCTGTAACCGGCGTCACCACTCCACAAACAATGCGGGTCAGGGGATACTTCAAGAAGCTCCCTCTTACCATACTCATTGATTCTGGTAGCACTCATAACTTCATTGACCTTCGGATTGCCAAACAGGATGATTGTTTTGTCCATCCTTGCTCCAACTTTGAAGTCATGGTTGCCAATGGGGGCACCTTACCTTGCAAGGGGAAGTGTCACAATGTGCGTATCTCTATGGAAGATTATAACCTACGCTCTGACATGTTTGCCTTGTCCTTAGGCAGATGTGATGTGGTTTTGGGCGTTCAATGGTTACGCACACTTGGCCCCATCTTATGGGATTTTGCTGAACTTTGGATGCAGTTTAAAGTCAATGGGGCACAACACAAATTTATGGGCTTACAACCAGGGTCTCTCTGCATCATCAGTTCACATTGCCTAGAAAAAATCCTTAAGAAGAATTCACATGGTGTGATCGCTCAGCTCAATTCCATTCAGATGCACCCATCAACAGTCTCCACTACTTCCTTGGATAGATATGCAGGTATATTTGCTGAACCAATGCGCTTGCTGCCTTCAAGAGACCTTTCCGGTAAGAATTTAGCCACATCTACCTCTCAGCAGGAAATGATGGCTATTTTGCATGCAGTACAGAAGTGGCAGCCATACCTATTAGGGAATTATTTCTGCATCAAGACTGATCTCCCGAGTCTGGAAATTGTTTTGGAACAATGGGTCTCCTCCCCAACACACCTGAAATGGGTTATCCCTATGTGATCACTTACAAGAAGGGTAAGGACAATATGGTGGAAGATGCTCCTTCTCGCCGAATTGATGACCCAGTTTCTCTTATAGCTCTTTCTCTGCTTGTTCCAAATTGGTTGCAATATGTTCAACATGGCTATCTCTTCTATGAACTCCATGCTTCTTCATCAACAGGGCACTCTGGGTTCTGCAAAATGTATGACCGGGAACAATGTAATTTCTTTTGGCAGGGACTAAAAATGACAATTCAACAGATGTTGGATGACGATGATACTTTCTAAGTCAACAAGGGGGAAATGACACTCCTTTTGGGATTGCTCAAACCCTTTCCCATCCCTAGACAGCTTTGGCCAACTATTTCTATGGATTTCCTAGCAGCGCTCTGGTGGTACAATACCACATCTCAAAGGACACCATATGAAGCAATCTATGGAAAAACACTGCCAGTTCTTCTTCCATACACCCTTAGCAGCTCCCCAGTTCAGGAAATTGACTCGGTTCTTCGAAACCGCGATCAGATTCTTTTCATTCTGCAGGACACTCTTCACATGGCCAGAATTCGCATGAAACAATAAGTCGATCAGCACCGTTCTGAGCGCATTTTCCATGCAGCTGACAGGGTTCTTCTTCATATACAACCTTCCAAGCAATCCTCCTTGACACTCCAAAGGCGTCAGTGGCCCGAAATGCAACCCGAGGATGCTACCGGGGAACCACTCTTTCAGATTCTGCAGCAATTTCTCCAACCAAAGCTTTGAGGACAAAGCTTTTTCTAAGGGAGAGGGGATGTTAGGAACCTATGTCAACCCTTCTCTTTACTATGTTAATATATTGTTGTTGAATGCATATGCTTTGTAAGTCGTCCCGTAGTATTTGTTGATCCGTAGTTTATATTAGCCCATAGTATTGACCCATAGTATTAGACGCATATGCTTTGTAAGTCGTCCCGTAGTATTATATGTCCCATGGTTTTGACTCATAGTATTGGGCATAGACTTAGTATATAAGTGTATGTTGAGGTCATTGAAGGCACCGTGAAGTTAATTGTATTGAGCTTGCTCAAAGGAGGTTTCCCCCTCGAAGTGGCTCGTGATCAATATAAAAGTGATTCTGTTCTATTATTTTTGATATCTCGTGTATTTGCATTAATTAATTATTGCAGGTTCAACACATTCTTGTCCAATTCAAGATCTTATGTTCAATTTTTATGTTTTTATGATTTGGTTATTTCAATCCGAAGTTAGTTTATAAATTATTATTTACAACAATAACTACTTGTTCTTTTCAATCTTTCTTTGTTTCAGATTGAACTTTGAAGAGTTGCAAAGAAGATTAAAGCTGTCAGTGTGGAGAATCTACGTCGAACATTGGACTCTAGGTTGGCCATTCTTTAAACTTTATCTCTTTGTTTGAAAAACGTATGCTTGCAAATTGTTATATTTTTTTTTCTACTTGGTTATTGAGTGATTTATTTTAGGGTATCTGCTATGTGGTGGTTTCACCCAAAAATCTATTAGGGATTAATTTCCCAAAACAGAACTGGCGACTCTACTGGGGACTTTATCTCCTTTTTGGGTTGTAAGGGTTTCGTTTGTGTGCTCTTTGATTTTTTTTTGTTTTTTGTTTGATTCTGCTTGTTTATTGAATCTATCCTATATCAACATAATAAATGCTAATTTTAGAACCCTTATAGAAATGAATTTTGGTTTATGGGTCTTAAATTTTTTATTTTTCACATTTTCCCGTACTTGTATGTGATCTATAGTGTACACATGTGTGTTTGTGCCATATACATTAGGGAATTTTTGAGGTCTAAAATGGGTCTCAAAACAAAAAAAGTACTATCAACATCAACTTTACAAGAACCAATCACATTCTAGAGAATGACATTATCTATTATAGTTGAGGTGACATTACTTGAGTTAAATATATTTATTTGTCAAATTCTAAATGGTGGATGCAAACCCATAGTTAAACATATTCATAATGGAAAAATAATCACAAAGTAACTTTAATGTAATATTCATACTCTTAATACTTCTAATATTTATAAAATAAAATACTTCAAGTACTTTTCTATAAAATATATTTTTATAAACAAAAATATAACTCAAATTCAAAATTTGAGATATTACATACTATCATGAATATGTGTTTCGAATTCAAGTACTACTTATAATAAATATGTGGTAGGTAATGTGTTTCGAATTCAAGTACTAATAATAAATATGTGGTAGGTAGTACATATTCCATTAAACTTTTATTATAATATATTATAACAAACACCTTATACATATTAAACTTTTTTATGTTTTATATTAAACCGGTATACGTGTTATCCTAACTTATCCATTTTATTATATTAAATTATATATATATATATATATATATATTATATTAAATTTGTTATAAGATTATATTAAATATTTTAATATATATCTTATTTATTACATTATATTATATTATAACAAACACCTTATACATATTAAACTTTTTTATGTTTTATATTAAACCGGTATACGTGTTATCCTAGCTTATCCATTTTATTATATTAAATTCTATATATATATATATATATATATATATATATATATTATATTAAATTTGTTATAAGATTATATTAAATATTTTAATATATATCTTATTTATTACATTATATTGAATTCAAATTTGTTGTAAGATTATATTAACGTATATATATTGTTTTAAAAGTATATGATATAAAATTATAGTATATTAAGTTTATTATAATATTATAAGATATGATAGTGTTATAAGGAATAAATAGAGTATAATGTGGTATGATAATTTTATTATAATGAACAAAATTGTTATACAATTTTAAAAAATTTAAATAATATATTTATAAATATAATTTTAAATTTTAAAAGTATATAAATTTAACTTTTAATTAAATTAAGCTAAACTAATATTCGTGATATCTAATTTATTTATATTTATTTGATTAAATTTTAATTTATAGAAATAAGTTTAAAAATTATTTAGAAAATATATTTATATTAAGTTTAATGAATATAAATTGAAATTAATTATATATATATATATATATATATATAATTACTAATGTGAATTTATTCATAGAAGTTTAATTTAAGTTTATAATTAAAAACTAAAGTATTTTACTTTATTTTATTTATTAGTACTTTACTTTAGTACATTTAGGTACTAAAAGTATTTTATTTCTAGTCACATCATGAGTTTTTTATTTTATTTTTATTTCTAGACATCTTTTCAATTTAACTCAACCATAGTTATATAGATTGTAGTGTAAGAGGTGAGTTGTAAATATACCTTCCCCACAAAATGACATACTCATATTATTTTATTATATCTCTTATGAGACTCATTTTAGACCTCAAAATTCCCCTAATGCAATTCACTATTTTGTTGGTTGTGGAGCCCGATCTTCCTGATTCATAGATGTTTTTGTTTCATCCGTGTTTGTACCCTAGTTTTATATGCTGTGCAGGTGGACTGTACACTCATCCTAGCGGGGGCTTGGGGGCGAAGCCCCCAAAATAATTTTTTTGGGTTGTTTGTTGGGAAACAGTTTACGGGCCCATGGTATTGGGTAGCCCATAGTATTTTTCCATGGTAATTCCCCTTTAAAAGGAATACATTTTAATATGACTATGTAATGTATTATAACATTGTAAAGATCTCTATGATTGTGTGAGAGAGATTATGAGAGAGTGAAGAGGAAATTGTAGCGGATGTGCTACAGGTTGTATTTATTGTGCAGGAATATACCCTATAGTGGGGGAGATAACACTACCAACTTACATGGGGTGACAGGTAAATACATTATGCTTTGCATTAATTACTATGAATGACACAAGATTAGGATTCCAAAGATAATACCTTTTTAACGATGACTGGTCCTAGCTTTCGACCAATCTTCCACAGTAATGTACCTGCAAAACAACTTAACCTTCCTCAGCGTATCTTGATTGTAATATATATAATGAAATTGAAAACAATTTAACATCAATCACAATCAGACATTCAATAAAATAGACATCATTGGGATGCGAAGGGTATTTCCACCTTTTATTGTCAAAGAAATGTAGTTAAGTAGAGATATACCTGATCTATCCAGACACTTCTGCAACCGAGTCCTGGGCTCCTGCTCCTCATAATGACTTAGAAAATCCTTCAGCGTAACAATAGCTTCTTATTCATTGGCCTCTCCCTCATGGCTTCCCATTGTATTTACGGGACAAGGCTGGAAGTTGGATTCCTGAGGTAGTTTGAATTGGGAGGTTGGGGGAGTTACAAACCAACTTCAACTAATCCCAATTCGTAATCTTAATATATTTTTTCATTCATCTTAACATGTGCGCATGTTTCATAACAGTAAACCAGTGCATAGTATGCAATTCTTGTTGTTTACAACTAGCGCACACATCTTTTGAGGTAAGTGCGCAGGTTCTCTTCAATAAGACCAGCGTTTAGAATGCTAGAAGTTAGTGGCAATAGTAGCGCACACATAGTGAAAACTGGAGAAAAAATATGATTTTTAGCTGAAGATGTGTGATCTCAGCAATAACTCATCCAAGGCCAATCTAGCTCTTCCATCCATGGTGTCCTTTTGTGTGATTGACATTGCAATGTGATCAAGGACAGAGAAGTGCAGATTTGACCTGTAACAGATGCCCCCTAATGTGTGAGTTCAGAGGGAAATGATAGCCAAAATACATTATAATTCCAAGTCAGAGGAGGAGCAAGAAACCATAGGACCAAATCAAAAAAGTACCTGAAAACAACGATCAAGGTCAGCGAGCAATTACAATCTTGACATCGTATAGATGTTTGGTGTGATACAACATGATCTTCAATACATAATTGGGAGATGTATATATAGCATGGACACTGAAATAAAAGCATGGATCCATGACAAAGATAAGAGATCATAGCCATAACAACAAGCTGGATCTATGTCTCATGAAGAGCCAAAAATGAGTGTGGCTCAGTCTTGCGCAACTTGGGTGATAACATAAATATGGTGATGCTATTAGAGTCCCAAGGTCTTCATCCAAACAACCCAAGGTACAAACCCTAACCATGTGAATAGATGAGTTGGAGTCGAACATGGGGGGTATCATTTGATTATCGATCATTAATGTATACCGTTAACAAATGCGAGGGATTCCATCGATAGTGATAATGGGGCCCAAGGTACCTAGTACGTTCCAACAAGTGTGAATAAGTGGACTTGGAGTCAAACACCTGAGGAACCTATCGAATAAGAGACATTGATGTATTCCCATTATTCAACAGCGAGGGAAACTGCCACTGATGACTACAATCCCCAAGGTACTAACTGAAACTCTAAACTTCATTCCCAGAGCATGATGAGTTGAAGTCGACAAGAATAAGTTCGTTGGAAGGAAGGCCTTAATGCATCCTCCATCATCCAACACGAGGAACACTCAAAAGTTTGAGATGATTTGGAGTAGGACAAGTAACAAGATGAAACAAACTAACACCAGGATGGCCGACACATGAAGTCAAGGTAACTGCAGAATGGCCGACATAGGCTGTATCCTTGAACAGTGAGCACGACACAAAGTGACTTAGGCAGCTTTTAACATGAGGGGAAAGTGATATAAGAATGGAATGTAGGAGACATTAACAGACTCTCCATATGATTGGAAGAATAACCAATGGAGGAGTAAAACCTATGATATCAAGTTCACCCTAAGGTCGAAAACTAAAACCCAACTGAATGATGGACTCAAATAGGTGCTGTGTTCAAGGACATGATTGTCTTAGCTTCCTTTGAAAATGAAAAGATGTCGATACCCTTCTCTTCCCTTATTCTTTTTTTCAAAAGAATATCCTTCTTGTGGTTTTAATGAGTCCAAGAAAGCAAACTCAATAGTCTTTATTCATGTTTTACAGAGTTCGAAGAAAAGATAGATGAATACTCTATAACACTGATCTATGGATTTTAATATCGAGCAGAGATCTATTCTTGCTCACCGATGTTTTCAATTTAAGGAGTCTGGAAAACTTAAACAATAACTCCATACACCTACCTGTGGATTTTAGTATCGAGCCTGAGTTGGTATGTGCTCTCCAGTGTTTTCCTGTTTATAGAGTGTGAAAAAATTAAACAATCTTCTATATACCCTCTCGTGGATTTCACATCGAGCCCGAGTAGGTGAATGCTCACTTGGTATTTTCATGTTTCGAGAGTCTGAAAACCCTAAAGAAGACTCCAAATGGTCCTTTTTCGTACAATTAGTCTTTTGACTCGAAAAAGTGTAAAATAATGAGAGAAGAGCTCTTTTAGCCACGGATGACTAGAGTATTCTTTTTTTGTAAGTAATCCGCAAAAGTACGCAAAAGGGTTAAACTTATACTTAAGTGGATGTTCCTTCAATTACTTTAACGAGTATGAAGAGAACAAGTATGCTCGACCATCTTGTTTGTTTTTGAAAAGTCAAACAAGAGCTTAAAAATGACTCAAAATAGCTTCAGGGATCATAAGTTCATGACCTGCCAAATGATAGAATTCTAGATAGCCAAATTAGTGATATATCGCAAAACGAGATTTTCTCAAAATGACATGAAGTACTGGAACAATGTCATACCTAATTCGACATGTCAATGACGAATACACACCTTGATGAGAAAATATAGTGAAGATCTGCCATATATTATTTACCTAATTCACCAAAACTCAAAAAGATATTAGCGAATTAAATGGTCATTTAACAAATAAATTGAAACTATACCACATTGAATAAAGTGGGTAAAAATCTAAAACACAAATTATATAAATAATTTCAATTTTAAAACATAATTCACCATTTCAAGTTTTTAGGGCAAGGTGTGGAGAAAAACCCCTAAACTTCCTTTGCTCGTTGCGATCAAAATAGGCTACCAAATCAACTTCTGCTTTCACCAAGTAAGTTATTTCATCCTGCTTTGTCATTTGCATGCAAATTTTATTAATTTTGGTGGTCAATTTCAATTTTTAGCAAGGTTTTAAATGCGTTTTTGCGCAAGCGCTACTATGTTTGAATAAAAATAGCGCACTCAACAAAAGTGTGCTAGTTCACTTTCAACACAGGGGCGTTCGGGGCACTACTGTCTATTTCAAACAGTACCGTTCACTGCAAAAAATAGGGTAAAAAATAAAAAATGACCAACGTTTAAATGGTTGCTTAGCAGAATGGTGCTTGTATGGCATGAGGAGATGGATCGACATGCTTTGAATGATCCATTGACCTTTCATGCATTAAGAATATGCGGTTTGTTAAAATTCTATCGAATGGTCAACATGTGGGCACAAATCCGATTACTTGAGAGGTTAGTTCAGTATTGGGATGCCAATGCATTGGTGTTAAATCTCCAAGGGGAGATTCTAGAATTAACCATTGATGACATCTACTTCATTATGGGTCTCTCTCGAAGGGGAGATGTAGTGAATCTCAAAGGTTCCTCTTGAAATGTGGGTGCCTTGTCTGTGCAATATTACATCAATACCTACTGTGTGGTGGGTACCCAAAAGACCAGTAGCCAAGTTCTTATCTTCATCATTGCGAGCTTCCCACTAAAAGTCATCTTAAGTATTCTGAACCGGATGGGAGGAAGTGCAACACAACACTTGGATTCGAGGAACTATATGCATGTGGACACTGAATGCCTGCGAATGACTGCGTATGACTGGTGTTCTAGCTTACTGGAAAACATGAAACTTCAGCTTTCCGGGTGCAAAAATGGGAGGATGAAGAAATTTGGGTATGGAAGTATACTTTGTACATTTTTCTTTGAAAGGGTACCTGCATTGAGTCTGGGGATGGCCTTGCCCCCACTCAATACTCGTGAGCCTATTATGTCTTGTTGGGGGTACATCTTCCTATGCTAGGGTGGTGGTCTGAGAAACTTCTGCTATCATGAGGATGATTTCTGGGCATGGTGGGACCGGCAGGTACCAGCCCTTGAGAAGTTCCCTTATGCGGGTATAGACTTCCGCAATGATCTTGAGCTGGCTCTTCCTCCAGGGGAAGCTTGGGGAGAGATTGGTAACTTTGTTTTCGAAAAATTATTTAATTTTTTCATTATATATATATGATTTTTAAATGAGTTTGAAATAATGAACAAAATGTCTTCTGCAGATGTTGGGCTAGTGCATCCTGAGGGACACCCTCGTACCTTCGTGAGACCAGTCATAGTAGGAGCAACCGATGTCATGTTGTCGAATGTAGAGGGGAAGATGAGTCGATTGACTCATGACATTCTGACATACAGGATCAAGCGGATGCCGCTCAACATGCAGGAGGATGTTGTGGGTGTGCCCCCAACATGGATTCAGTTACTGAGGAAAGTAGCTAGGCTAGTCATCTGCTACAAAGCTGCTATAGTAGAGGCGACAGAGGCAGATGAGGCCCCTCCTTCTCCATAGGAGAAGGACATATATATGTATATTTTTTGAGGCCGTCGAGCCCATTTTTGTCTATTATGAAATTATGACATTATGATAGACTTATGACTCAAACTCATGTATTTTTTGATACGGTTTTATATATATAGTATCGAATTTATTTACATATGTGTTATTATCTTTATGTGTGAATTGTTTATTAAGGATGTGTATGATGTAGATGCCAATCTAAAACGTAATTTGCTTATGAATCAGCTAGTGCATTTAAGTTCCTTGGAATATGTTGATAAGTAATGTAATCTAAATGTCTCTTGAGTAACCTAACTTGCAAGAACTGCATAGCAACATAGGATCTCTAACTTGATATTCACCCGATAACTGAAACACAACCAGCTGCGAGTCGAGCCTTACTTCCAGATGTGAAATGCCATGGTAAAGAGCATCTTGGAGTAACTCTATGACTGCGTTGTATTCAGCCACATTGTTTGTTGTGGGACCCAAGCAAGCCCCTCCCGAAGAGACAAGTTGTCCAGTTGGGGAGTAAATAACCCAGGCGGCTGCAACCAACTGACAGGTGTGGCAGCTAGCGCCATCAACAAATCTTATAAAGTGTTCAATCGACATCTGAAACACAAAGAAATAGACACATAAGACGTAACGTAACCACAAGAAAAGCTATCTCTACAAAATGTATAGCTATAATACATGAAAAAGCACATAGGCCTAAGCATAGTACTTCTTCAAATAGAGCCCATTTCTAGGCTTCGAAAACTTATTAACTTCATAGTTCGTCAACTCATAAGCACCCTTCTTCAGAACCTTAGAGAATATGTAAGGACCGAGCCACATTGACTTAAACTTTCCAGCTCTTAAGGGTTCCTTGTCTTGATCGTAGAGCAAAACAAGGTCTCCTTCGAGAAAAAACCTAGGTTTAACTAACTTATCATATTGAACTTTAACTCGATTCTTATGTTCTTTGTTTGTTGTGAGTGCATTACGGCACTGCTCATCAAGATGCTCTAGGTGCAGCAAACATTCTTCTAAGACTGAAGTGTCAGGAAGTAATTGGACAACCAACTTCAATGAAGGAATCTTGCACTCTACTGGAATGACTGCTTCTATCCCATGAACAAGTTGGAAGGGAGAGCACCTAGTGGAAGTCTTGACATTATCTCGGTATGCCCAAAGATCAGGATACAGCATGATGTGCCAGTTGGTTCGACTAGCATTAATGGTTCTTTGTAAGATGGTCTTCAAAGTTTTGTTAACTTCTTCGACCTGACCATTCGCTTGTGGATAAAACAAAGATGAATGTTCCTGTCGAAAACCTAACATCGTGTATAAATTGGTCATCATGTTGTTCTTAAAGTGGCGACCGTGGTTAGTAACAATCTCTTTGGGTACACCAAATCTGGCAATGATCTGGTTGAATACGAAATAAGCAGTTGTTTCCCCATCTGCTTTGACAGTAGGCATTTCCTTGACCCACTTGGTGAAGTAGTTGACGACAACAATGATATGATGATGACCTCCAGTCGAAACTGGATTACAATTCATGAAATCAATCCCCCACTTGGTAAAGGGGCCTGCTGTAATCACAAGATGGAGAGGATCTGGGTGTGCTCTCATATTTTTGGTGAAAACTTGACATTGCTAATAGTGTTTCACAGCTTCCACACAATCTTTGAAGATGGTGGGCCAAAAATAACCAGCATGCAGTATTTTATTTTCTGGGATGTTTCCAACTTAGAAAGATGACCCCCACAGGCTCCACTGTGAGCATCATTCAATACTATTTCAGCTTCCTCTAAGGTCAAACAATGACGTAAAATAGAATCTATCCCACGTCTGTATAGAGAGTCAGAAATGATGAGATTGTTCTTTGCATGAGTCTTAACATTAGAGAGATTTTGAGGTCAAAAAATGGCCTCCTAAGAGATGTACTACAAAAATATGAGATATATTAAAATATAATGAATTGAGGGTTTTATGGGGTAGGTATATATGACAAGTCACCTCCCACACTATTTTCTATGCACAATATAAATAACCATGGTTGAGTTGCTTTTCAAAATTCACTAGAAATAAAATTAATAAAATAAGTCTACATTGATGTGACTAAGATTCATTGTAAATTCCCAAAAATTTATTGTCCTTTAGCATTTATTTGTCTTGAACTTACAAATGAAATTAAATAATAAAAAATATTTTTAAGAGCTATTTTTTAATTTTATGTTGACTTTTTATATTCAATACTTTTCTCATTAATTTAATATAATGTAATTTAATTGATAATTTATTTACGTGTAAAATGTTAATAATATTATTATAATCCACATTGCATTATTATTATTATTATTTATTAGTTTGACATTATGTTATTAAATAGAATGGAGTGAATATATAATTTAAAATTAAAAACATAAAAATGATAATATATTATTTTATAAAAAAATGTGAAAGGACTTTCTTTATGAATTAAGAGTACTTCACTTGAAAATGACAATAATATTATTTTATGAGAAAGTGTGAAAAGACATTTATTATGAGTACTTTACTTGAAAATGACAATAATATTATTTTATGAAAAGACTATCATTATGAGTACTTTACTTTATGACTTACAAGTACTTACACCACTACTTTGGTTAACTATGTGTTTTCATCCACCATAGAAAATTTGACAAATAAACATTCTTAACTCATGCAATGCCACCTCACCAAGGGGGATGATGTCATCTACTAGAATGTGATTGGTTGTTTTTTATAGTACATTTTCTTTGTTTTGGGGCCATTTTTTGACCTCAAAATTTCTCTAATGGTTTTCGTTGTTCGTCCTGAGAGAAAGAAGGGGGACACCTCAAAGTCTAGAGATATACCAAAGTATCCCCATACCATGGGTCAGAGGATGCGATAAGGAAGATGTGTTCATCCGGGAATGATGACTCTTCCTCATGGTGTACTATGTGACTAGGAAATTCAGAAATCAGTTTAGCGAAAACCAATGATTTCATTGACTTAGCGGACTAAAAAGCTAAGTCAAATTCTTGCAGGATTACAATCCATTTCTTGAATTTCCCACCGATGATATGTCAAGTGAGAAAATATTGAAATGGGCTGACCTCCGCAACCACTGTGGTAGTTCGCAATAAGATATAGTGGCGTAGCCTCTGAACAACATAGACAACAGCTAATGCCAACTTCTCCACGTACGAATGCTTAGCCTCAGGAGCTATTAGGGCGCAACAAATAGTAAATGACATGCTCTTGGATACTGTCATCCTCCTAAACAAGTACTATGCTGATTGTGTATACGGATGCGTCCAGATATAAGAGGAAATCCTTCATGTAGTCTGGTGGGCTCAACAAGGGGGATAACAGTAATGCCTTTTTCAATGCCTAAAATGATGTTTGAGCAGTCTCATCCCACAAAAAGTAGGTATCTTGTTTGAGCATTCTCATGAAACCTTTTTTAATTTTGGCATAGTTAGTGATGAAACGTCATAAGAAGTTAGACATACCCTGCAGACTCTGAAGTTGTCTTAGGGTTCGAGGAGGAGGTAGATTTACAATAGCCTCAACTTTGAGTGGATTGACCATGATACCACGACTGGACATGATAAAACCCAGTAAATGTCCAGACTCGACGCAGAATACACATTTATTAGGATTCAATCGAATCTTGTAATATCTGCACCGTTCAAACACAAGTCTTAAGTGACCAGGATGCTCCTGTCTCTTGCGATATCACGTTGGGAGATCATCAAGGTAAGGTTCAACTTCGTGCTTGATATCATGAAAAGAAAATTTCATTGCATGCTGAAAGGTATCTCCAGCATTATTCAGGACAAATGGCATCTTCCTATAAGCGAAGGTCCCCTAAGGACAAATAAAAGCTATCTTGTGCGGGTCTTCAGGTTTAATCTGAATCTGGTTATATCTTGAAAAACCATCCATGAAAGAAAACATTTCATGGCCTGCACATGCATCAATGATCTGATCTATGAATGGTGTGGGGTAATTGTCCTTCGGACAAGCTTTATTCAAATCCCTGAAGTCTATGAAGACTCAAATGGTTCCTTGCTTTTTATCTACCGGAATAGCGTTTGAGACCCATTATGTCATAGCAATTAAATAGATGAATCTAGCTTTCAGAAACTTCTCAAATTCCACCTTAATGGCTACTGCTTTTCTAGGATTGACTGGACGGAGCTTCTGTCTCACAAGCTTAGCATTCGGATAAGTTGTGATGACATGCTCTACAATTGCGGGGTTGATGCCCGACATCTCCTCGTAATACCAAGCGAAAACATCATGGAATTCCATGAACAAATTGGTATACAAAATGATCTCCTTCAGAGAACAGTCTGCCCCAATGAAAAGGTTTTCCATGACTCCAGGTTTGATGGAAATGTTGATCAGAATAGTTCTCGATATGTTTTCCATATTCCCTTCGATATAAACAACTTTTGAAGTAGAAGGGACAACGTGCAAATCAACACTACCACCAAGTCTCATAGAAAACTCTCCTCTCTCTATCCTGTCTAGATCGGGAAGAAAATATAAACTGTGGTGCATGTGTTCCCAAGGATGGTTCAGGCCAATCATTGCTTCCAAAATGGCCTCATTAGAGGGAAAAACAGTATCTAGACATTCAAAAGAGTGGATGGAGTCTACTGACCATGCCGGTGCATAGTCCATATATGACTCGACAGAGACCAATGGAGTCACGATATGTTCTATTGCAGCATTTTGTGAATCTAAGTAAGCCACTTGCGCAACAGATAAAGGAACTATTGGTTCTGATTCAGTGGGGAGAATCCATGGATCCATCGTCGGATAGACTGTGAAAATATCGGACAAAGAACACTCTTCAGAACCAATAAAATGAACAGGAGATGGTAGGTCAAAAGTGTCCATTAATGACCCATAGAGCTCTGCTCCTAAACTCTCAGTAGCTGGGCGAGACTGATCAACCAATAGAATCATTGAATCCGATGAAATCTGGTTTTTTTTTCCGAGCAAACGAAATTTGATCAACTATGATGATTTTTCCTTTGTGAGGGAACATTAGGACTTGGAAAACAACCGATGGCACTACTTGCATTGCATACGTCCATCTCCTACCTAACAACAAGTTGTAGTCAAGCGGAGCATCCAGAACTTCAACCTCTACAGCCATTAACTTAACCACAAGTTCAACATCAAATGATGGTAAGACTCCGTGTGGATGGAAAGATCTTCCATGAAAAGCGGTAAGTAGTGTGTTCGAGGGGGCTAATTCGGATGAGCCCAAAGCCTTCCAGCAAGAAATGGACATTACACACATAGATGCACCCTCATCTACAACAGCTCGTCCAATGGTTTTGGGACCATGGACTACCTCTATTTGGAGAGCAACGTGGTATGACAACCGGGGTTTAATATTAGTCATATCAAACCGAGCAAGCATATTGGATGAGTCAACACTCCTGATCGCTGCGAGAAGTGCATTGCATTATAATGGACAACTTTGCAGTACTTCCAAAGTGGACATGGCACAAGGAGTTTGGGATAAATCTTCCACAACATTGTAGCTGGGAGCATCCTGCACGTTAGGGTTGTGCACAGCCAGTTTGAAGACACCTTTCAGAATCTTCGACAACGAATCTACTAGTTTATCGATGTGGAGAGGGGTAGATGATTCGAGAACCTCCTTATCCCTTTGCTATGAGTCCGAAGTATAGTTTCTGGCTCGAGTTTGTAGAAGCATGTCCGAATTAACCATATTAATAAGTGATTGATCAGCGGATGAGGCATGAGGTGTGCCCCCAGCACTAGAGTTGCAAGAAGCTGAACTTTGTCCATGAGGGAACGAATCTTTTAAGACAGTTGGTTTCTTCTCACGGATTAGCTTCTAGGCTTCCTCCATTAGAGGGCATTGATGGGTGAGGTAGTCCTCTTTGCATAACTTGCAAGGGAACTTCACTTTCTTTTTATCCTTTTTTCCCTCCTCGACATTTTCTGTGTTCTTGGGATTTTGGTGGTTGCCCTCCCCTTTCTTGCCCTTCTTTTTATTGTTATTGGGCTGCTGAGGTCCCTTTTGATTTGTCTATACTTGTTGTACATATTCTGTTTGCGAAGAGGAGGTTGCAATAGAAGTTGCTTCCACATTAGACTGTTTGACATATAAGGCATGAAATTGCTTAGTTAAAGCTTCAAAAGTTGTAGAATCTACTGAACCCACAATGCCATTAACATGTGGTCTAGGCTTGGGTTTACCTAGATCTATATTAGATCTCGGCACGTCGGAAATGATCTCATATAAGAGCCCAGACTAAGCATAAACCAGGTCAATCTGCTGGGTTCTAAGGATAGTTTCCTCTTCGGAGGACACCCCAGAAGTTGCTACTTCCTTAGAAATATAAGGAAGGAATGATTTGAGATACCACTCTAATAGGATCTCTGGAGGGATGTCAGCTTTAATGAGCCTCTTTCTCCTTTGCCACTCCTGAATATGGTCAGATAGGTGGGTAGCTTTGTTCTTCCTGAAGGTCAACAAAAGGTCTGTACCGGCATCATACCGGACAGGAAGTTGAAAGTGATTCAGAAAAACTGTAGCCAGATCCCAAAAGTTATCTTAAGTAGCTGCAAGCAGTTCAATATACCATTTAGCTGCAGTGCTAGTCAAGGTGCTTTGAAAGAGCCTTAATCTGATGGAATCATCATTCAACGAATTATAAGAGCACCAGAGATTAAATGTAGTGACATGGACACCAGGATATTCACCTATCTTACCTTCAAACTTCGGAATGTCTGAAGCCATCTTAGTGGGAACTGATGGCCATGTAGGATTGTGGCGCACCGGATCGTTAGTAAGCTTCAAAAGAGCCAGAAAATTCAAATTTTCCAGAAAAGGTAAACGAGGTCTTACCGATGGAATTCGGTAAACATGAATTCGGTATTGGGAACCTCCCAAAACCTGGTTCATGTACTACTGGTTGGAGTTACCCCCAACCATTGGTTGTGAGGTAAAAGCATTATTAAAATTGCTCCACCCAAAGGAAAGAGGATTGATTCCTATGATACCCGTCCATTGTGGTTGGGTGTTAGCCCCTCCGTATAGTGGGTTTAAAATGTTACCACCCCCCCAACAAACAGTGAGAAGGGGATGCTCCCTACAGGTATATTAGATGGATTTACATTATAACCTATGTAGGGGTTAAAACTAGGTGTAGTTGTAACGGACGGTGCTATCATCAAATCCATAATAGGAATCGATGTAGTGGGGATTGATCCTATTAAAGATGCAGAAGGAGCAGACTGTGGTATGCCCTGGGGCTGTTGAGTAAAAGGAGGTTGAGTAAATGTTACTGTAGGTATCCCCATCAAAGGGACATTAGCTGGTCCAAAAATAAGGGTAGATACATTAGCTAATGTCGAAGCTTGTGAGCTCGACATACCTTCAGTGCCAGCATCAAAACTAAAAGATAGGCTCGAAGCAGAAGTAGTTTGCAAAGAGCTAGGTGCCCTAGTACTTACAAAGGAAGAAGAGAGAACTCTTGTAACCATTGTTGTAGTGGGAGTTTGAGTTAATCCCACCTCATCTCCTGGATTAGTCATAGTATGACTAGGGGTAAACCAGTACACACTATACTTGGGTTGGCCTAGAGAGTCTACAGTTATAATTAACAGATCATTTGGTCCAATCAGGGGAGGGTTGAAAACAGTGTTAAACTCTTGAGAAGTTAAATCCTCAACCTCAATAGTATCAAAGACCTGTTGATCCTGAAATATTACTTGTGGGTCTCCAAGTACTTTAGTTTCACCCGTAAGTTCGTATGAACCACGGGAATCCGTCCTCCGGCATCGTGGTGGCGGTGGAGGATCCAAAATGAGCGGGGGAAGGTTTTGCAACCTCCGATACCTATGAAGAGGTTGCTCCTCCACAGCTATATAAAAATAAAACTAAGTATAAAAAACCTAGTGGCCACTAAATGACTAGGGAGCAAACAACATACCACTAAAAAATTGTCCTAAGTGATCAAAACCATGCAAACAAGGCTAATACTCTCAGAAGCAAGTCTGGGATGATGAGGGCCCAAGAAAAACTAATAGAGTATCGACAGTTAGTTACACAACATCCAATGGAATTTCTCTGGGTGCAAGTGTTTGAATCACCAAACCGCCCTCCTGGGATTACTACAAAGGGTTACCTTCTGTGTCTGTCCGAGGTGAATTGGAAATATCCTTCCACTCTACCTGTGTAGAGCCCTAGGGTTATGATACTAAGGATACCACAAATATGAAAATACCTGGGGGAACAATTGTCATCCCAGCAAAGACGCATGGGCAGGGTAGCAAATCCCGAAATACAAAAGCAGTTAAAAGTACTAGTGGACCCCTGTACACGAATCGGCTTTGGTTTATGTTTGAAAGGAAAGTGAGGGGGTATCCTCAACAGTTCCAGTCGCACACTGCCTTGTGCTTAACTCTGGTTTGAGTAGAGCGTTCCCAGGATATTTTGATATAGGTGGATTTACCTAAGAGATTGTCTTACTACGATTGTTGAGCAATGAAACCGATTTTGGGTAGTTTAAGGTGATTTACCCTGAAATCCTAGCCTAAGCTAGTTGATGTTGTGTACACCTAAAAAGAAAAAGTTGCTAATTGATTTTATTAAAATTTATTTTTAGAGGTTACTTTTTACTCAAGAAGGGTAGTGAAGTGTGTGGAATGGTTTCGACAGAAAGCAAAGTGTGTACAAATATGCTTTTAAAACTTCACAAAGACTCTTTTTGTTTTTTCCTTTATGTATTTCAAAACAAGAAATGGGCAAACTTAAGCACAAGCATTTTTTCAATTTTCTTTTTTAATTTTCAAATCAAATAGCAAAATGATCTATCCTACTTCGAAATAGAAATGGTAAATCTTACTACTAAGCTACCAAATTTCAATTTTTTGATCTTTTCTTCTACTTTGCAAAAGAAAATGAATCTGAACAAGGGAAACAAGAAAGATCTAAAAGAAGTGTGGGTAAAGATGAAAGAACCTAAAGGCTTAAACCAAACAAATCAACAGACTTGTCGAAGACTTGACCTACAGAGTTGTTCAAATGAAAAGCTCTAAATTTGGAATGAGATGTAAAAGAAAAAGGGAAAAAAGATGCATGCAACAAGAAAAACAAACCAAGAGGCTTCTCCTAAGCATCAAAACACTATAAAAACATCTTCCAAACAAATAGGGTAGGTAAGCAAACCAAGATAACTCTCTCGCCACACAAACTTCAAGGAAAAGCTAAACTGAAGGCTTCAACAATTCAGACTGATCTGAATAGGAGTTCAATAGGTATCCAGACAATCAGAACTTTCAAAACCCACCCTAAAAACTCAAATTGGAATCAAACCTTAAAAAAATACAAGACTCCGTAAAAGTGCACAGGTATTACACCAGACAACAAGCGTTGAGTGCGCAGGTTTGTAGGAGTGCAACACGTGTCTAGGGAAAAAAGTGCACTACTATATCTAGCAGATAGTAGCGCACAACTTCAAAAAGGATTTAAAAAAAAGAAAAGACACCTAAAAGAAGTGTTGAAGCAAGTGAAGCAAACTAAATGGAATTTCAAGAGGTTAAACAAGACTCAAACAAGACAAAAAATGTCTCAACAACAGTCAAAGAAGCAAGGAAAATTCCAAAAGTAGACCCAAGAACTTGAGAACCAAACCCTAGTATAAGGCTAAGACCTACAGGAAAGATGCACTTTTGTCTAGTATAAGAACCAACACCTGCAACAAAAAATGCATGGCTATGCTTAAGGGAAACTAGCGCATAAGGCAGAAAATGTGCTTTTGTATGCACAAAAAACCAGCACATAGGGACTTAAAGCAATCAAAAGAGATTTGCTCAGTCGGACTAAAGTGAATCAAGACAAAAAAGGAAAAGCAATGTAACCTATAAGAACCTCTCAGAAAACCAACAGACTGTAAAACTGAAAGAAAACCTAGACAAGGTCCCCAGAGCAGAAACAACTGATGCTCCCCAGCGGAGTCGCCAGTTCTGTTGTGCAGGAATATACCCTATAGTGGGGGAGATGACACTACCAAATTACATGGGGTGACACGTAAATACGTTATGATTTTCATTAATTACTATGAATGACACGAGATTAGGATTCTGAAGATAGTACCTTTTTAGCGACAGTTGATCCTACCTTTTGCCCAATCTTCCACAGTAATGTACCTGCAAAACAGCTTAACCTTCCTCAGCGTATCTTGACTGTAATATATATAACGAAATTGAAAACAATTTAACATTAATCACAATCAGACATTCAATAAAATAGACATTTCATTGGGACGGGAAGTGTATTTCCACCTTTTATTGTCAAAGAAATGTAGTTAAGTATAGATATACCTGATTTGTCCAAACACTTCTGCAACTGAGTCCTGGGATCTTGCTCCTCACAATGACTTAGAAAATCCTTCAGCATAATAGTAGCTTCTTCTTCATTGGCCTCTCCCTCATGGCTTTCCCTTGTATTTATGGGACAAGGCTGGAAGTTGGATTCATGAGGCAGTTTGAATTGGGAGGTTGGGGGAGTTACAAACCAACTTCAACTAATCCCAATTCGTAATCTTAATATATTTTTTCATTCATCTTAACATGTGCACAGGTATCATAACATTAAACTAGTGCATAGTATGCAACTCTTGTTGTTTACAACTAGCGCACACATATTTTGAGGTAAGTGCACAGGTTCTCTTCAATAAGACCAACGTTTAGAATGCTAGAAGTAAGTGGCAATAGTAGTGCACACATAGTGAAAACTGCAGAAAAAATATGATTTTTAGTTGAAGATGTGTGATCTCAACAATAACTCATCCAAGGCCAATCTAGCTCTTCCATCCATGGTGTCCTTTTGTGTAATCGACAGTGCAATGTGATCACGGATAGAGAAGTGCAGATTTGACCTGTAATAGTATCCCTTCATTTTTTGGATGGTATAATAAAAAAGGACTGGAAACTTCTCCATGGATGTAGCCCAGATTGGGTGAACCACATATATTGGTGTCTCTCTTGTATTGTGTTTATGTGATTTATATTTGCATCTTGTTTATTGTTATTTCTCTACAATCCTGTTTTTCTAACATGTTTTGCGTGAATTTTTTATATTTTCTCAGGTACGCGACCTAGACACTAGAAACTCGCATCAACGCGAGCTATCTGTTCACAACCTGCATACATCCTTATTCCCCTTTTTCTTTAGTTTTATCCTATGGAACTGGGAATGTGGTTATCATTTCTCTAAATTGATTGTGAAAAGCCAAGTTTCAGTTGTTGTGTTCAAAAATCGATGTTTTTTTGCAAAAATAATATAAATTTTTGGACTTTGGGTTTTTCCCAAGTTTATGTTTTCAATTTTTTTTTTAGTTTGATTTATTTAAAAAAAAGTATTTATGTTTGTATACTTTCTTTTTCTGTTTTATATCATCACAAAAATCATTAAAAAGTTCTTTTTTATGCTTTGTAAATTTTCCGTAGGGTGTTTGCTACATTTTGAAGAAGTTGATGTTGCATGTATTAATTGTTTCTTTATTTGCATTCCTGTGCATTAATATAAACAAATTTTCTGCAGTTTAATTGTTATCACTTTATTTTTTCTGCAACCGTTTTTAGACAGAGAAGCTAGTCCTCTTTTGAAATTGAAAATAAAATATATTCATAACTCTTGAAATTTCAAATTGCATTTTCACTTCGTTTAAAAATAGATTTTTTTTTCTTTAAAAATATAAAAAGTAGGATATTTTTGAAAAGGAAAGGATGTAAAGAATTTCATTTTAGTTCTATTTTTTGTTTGAATTTTTTGTGTTTTGCTTTCAATTTGTTGGAAATGAAAAGAAAAAGAACCTTATTAGTAGGATCTAGTCTTTCATTTTTACATTTAGTTTCAAAAAAGAAAGAAAAAGTTGTGCTTTTCATTTTGATTTTTACAAAAGAAAAATGAAAAGTAGTGAAATATAGGATTCTTGTATATGGTAATTTTTTCATTTGAATATTTCAATACTTCTTTGCTTTCTACGAGCACTTTTATGCTTAAAGTTTATTTCTTGTAAGAGTCAGAATACCACAAGTTTCACATCCACATCCCTTGAGTAATAAAGCCACCTAAAATGAAGTGCTTAATTTAAAATTAATTAGAATTTTTTTTGATAGGGTTCACTAATAGCTTAAGGTTAGAGCTTTGGATTACGATCTTTGTAAACTATCCAAAGCTATTTTAAACTTTGAAACTTAGATGGTGTCTTTTCTTAGGATAGGAAGAAATCCAATTTTGTGAGTAGTGTGGCTTGAAAGCTCTACTCAAACTAGAGTCAACCACGAGGTCGTGTGAGTTTAGGTTGCAAAGAGATCCCTCCAATTCCTAATCAAGCATCTACCGGATATTTTATGTGTACGGGGACTCTCTTCAGTACCTAAGTGATGTTGAAGTTTTAGGTTTGGTTACCCTGCCCATATGTTTATCTTGTCTATCTCATTAATTAATTGAGGTGGATATTGGTGGCCACCCACCTGTTCCATAGAGTTACAATGGTTATCCATCTTCTTGGAAACTTTCTACGTTTTTTTGAGTCCCAAACTTCTGGGGCCATTTTGAGGCCTTAAATGATGTTTTATGGCCAATCGAGGGGATAAGGACTTCCGTGGAAATCTATGTCCCCAATGAAAGGTTGTGATTCTCAATTATTTATTTCCAATGAGTTATCGAGCATCCTAAATGGAGATTGTATGTAAAAGTTGCGCCCCCAGGAAGTTGGTGTATCAATTAGCCACCTCGAGGCCCATAGATCCTTTTGGTGCTTCATCTCTTAGGGTTAGGTTTTTGGATGTTATGGTTTTTTCCTCTTTATGATTACGATAAAAGTTCCCTTTGCAGTCTCTTGGTAACCATATCTCGTGAATGAATGTATATGACACATCTTTCTTTAGAGATAAGATACCACCATCGGAGCTAGTTTGTACTGCTTTTCACTTTACAATGATTTTCCATTCCATTCATTAATAGAATTTGGGTTTTATTGTGCTACTGTTCTCTCTGCAAAATATTTGTGTCTGTGTTTCCATTTTATTAGGTTTCCTTCATTTCATTTTCTAAATAATCCAGATCGATGGTATTAGAGCAATATGCTCTTGTTGTTTCTCAGTGCATATCCCAACAAGATCCAACTATTGAGAGTTGGGTATCAAACTACTTGATCTTGTGGAAAACCACTCTCATCGGCCCAAGACACCTCACATGGAGGGAGAATAAAAGAGACATGACATAACAAAGAATCCTATTAAGCTTTTGCTCGAGGAAGTCCTCAAGCGATAAAGGAATGAGATGGTGGACATTTTCTCCTAGATCCTTCGACGAATGCCAAAGATGGCAGAGAAACCTTCAATGAGAAACCATTTTGGAGGTGTGACTCCCTTTAAGGTATAGGTTAACTTTGACATTCCTTTATTTGAAGGCTAGATAGATGTAGATGCTTTGGATAAATGGTTAAGTCTATTAGAGGGTTACTTCTTTGTTCAAATATTTTTTGGTAGTGAAAAGATCACCTTTGCACTCCTTAAGTCCCTCCATTTCAAATATTGGCGGGATGGTTACTGTGAGAGGCATGCCAGAGATAATTTTGAAATATACAGGAAAAAACCCACTTGGGCGGATTTTGTTGATGTCGTGAAGGAGGGATTCTGCCTTGTCGAAAACTATGATGACTGGTACATGAGATGGAAAACTTTGTGCCAAGAGAGAGACTAGATGGTGTTGGAGTTCACCAATATATTCCATAACTTGCACTTAAAGCTGGTTATCAGAAGATTTGAATGACACTTGGTCCTAAAGTACCACACTGGACTACACAAGTACATCCAAACAAAGATGAATTTCTTGGACATCTCCTCAATGGGAACCACTTATTGATATGCTATCAAAATTGACTAAAAATTCAAGCAGAAGAATAAACCGAAGTTTGGGTTTTCAAATCAATTGCAGGAGAATCTAGGTAAAGTTGGCCCTAACTCATAGAACAAAGGACATAGAAAGGATAGCCAAACTCGTGGCAACTAGTCTATACTGTAAGAGAAGAGTAATGGGAAGTTGAAGAAGGACACTTAAAAGTGGTGTGAGTTCCACAAATTCCCTTGGCATAACACCGATGAATGTCACTCGAAGAAATCATTGTTGATGGAGATGAAATCATTAGAGTCAAACTCTAGATCAGACTTGGATGTGAAACAAGACAAAGGAAAGAATACCACTGATGCAGAATCTAGGGCCACCATTGGGAGCACAAAGATACAACTAGATAAGCTAGAGGATCTTGAGGAAGGGGAGTGGATATTCCATTCATAGATGTGGGTGAAGACAACTCCGCTACATTTTATTATTGATAGAGGTAGCCAAAATAAAATACTCTAGCTCGAGTTCATCGAAATATTGAATTTGTTGACAATGCCTCACCCCAACCATACACCATCGGTTGGTTGATCCAATGGAGATACATCTGCGCCAATCAACAATGCGACCAATCCTACAACATCAAGACGTTCCAAGCTAAAGAAATGTGTGATGTTTCCCCACTTGAAGTTTGTGATGTTCTTTTAGGACAATCCTATATGTGGAAACATCATGCTACTTATGAGTGCAGGCCCTATACTGTGATTGTTACTTTGGGAGTCCAACTCTACAGGGTACACAAGGTAGTTCTGACTACTGTAGTTTCCTTAATCTCAACAAACCAATGTTGAAAGGTAATATCTCAGATTGGGAAATTTGTACTCTTCATGGTCCAACCAAAAGAAGGATGAAAGGTCAATGTGACCACCACAGCCTTTTCATGATATGTCTCTACACAATAGAAGTAGGAGGCCACAATTATAGAAGAATATCGATATATATTTTCCTCACTTGAAGGGGTGTCTATGCACTTCAAGGTCAAACACTCAATTGATTTGATACTTGGTGTTCCCTTACCTAATGGCCCAATATACATGTGCTCTCTTTTGGAGAATGGGGAAACAAAATGTCATTTTTAAGAGCTCATCCAAAAGAGTGACATTCGACCAATCTCATTACCTTGTGAAAGTGCAATTGTGTTCGTACATAAAAAGGATGGAACATGGTGAATTTGCATTGATTATAGATCCCAGAACAAGATCTTGTCAAGAATCAGTACCCAATCCCTTGTATTGATGATATTCTTGATCAACTTAAGGGTGACAAGTTCTTTAGCAAGATTCATATGAAGTCAAGATACCACTAGGTCCTGATCGAGCAAAGTGATGTGTGGAAGACAACCTTCAATTCTAAAGAAGGCCATTTTGAGTGGTTGGTCATGCCTTTTGGATTGAATAATGCTCAAACAACATTGACGAGGATGATGGATGATATCTTGTGGTCATTCAAAAAATATTTCTGATCCGAAATGGATCAACATATAATTTGTCATCTATTTTGGTTCTTTTGGGGTTGAAAGATTGGATGAATTATTTTGTAGGGCTCATTTTAGGGGCAAGTCTCACTTTGCATATTCGGGGTCCAAAACCTTCCAGGGCCTATTTGAGGGTATACATGATTTTTTTTGGATTCAAAATTTCATCACTTGTGCTATGCCACTTGATGCGATTATACACTCTGAAACTTTTCCAATGGTCCAAGAATCTCCTCAAACAAAGTCTATATGTGAAAGTTATGCCTCCCGCAAGTTGACCTATCTAGTTGACCACCATGGTATGTCTGAGCGATTTCCATGTCAGCTCTCATTTCTCACACATGTGGAGCTAGTCACGTGTGGAATTTCAAGAACATTAGAGAAGGTCCAAAAACCTAAACCTAATCAAGAGTTGAGGTATACAAAAACCATAAAATTAAACCTATACAACTATCGGGGTATGTTAAATATTGGGCCATTAGGACAAGGAGGAGCTCCACTCTTTTGATGTTATTGTATTGTTCCATAGTTGAGAAACAACACACAAGATAATATTAGCGTAGAAAAGAGGAAGGAGGAAATATTGTAGCAGGCATCCTGGCCACAGAGACACGTAACTCCATAGGGAGTACCATTTCCTTTGTATTTGCATTCAATATAAAAGAGTAAGGCATAGTCCTCATTTTTGGATGGTTTTTTCACCATGGTGGGTATTCCCAGGGTATATCACGTGTTATTGTGTGGATTGTGCATTTCTTTGCTTTATTTATTCTTGTTTCATTTCAAGTTTTCAGTGGAGATAAGCTAATAAAGAGAAGTAAGTTGTAAGATCCGCTGTGATGAACTATTCCAATGGAACATCCACGACAGTTTAGAGGTCATATTTGGTATCTGAGCATTTTTCTTTGGGGTTTTGTGGGAAATATTAGGATCTAGTGGTAGAATAAAGACAAATTCTTCAAACCCTATCCATGGCGGACGAGTTTAGTTAAAGAGCGAAATCATAAGATAAAAGTGACCCAAAATAGGATTTGAGGAAAGAGCTCGAGAAAGAGCAGATGAGTTCCAGTACCAATATTTCTTCCCAGTCTCTCTTCAAGATGGAACCGAAAGTTGATATCAAGTCGTACCAAGGTGATCTTGATGCTTTAAAGTTGAATCATCCATTGCAGCAATTAGTGTTCTATTTTAGTATCCATAAAATAGTTGAGGAGAAAAAAAATTCATTTGCTTGATTGAAATTAAAGAGCCATGCATTAACCTGGTGGGAAAGCCATATGGAGGCACTTAGGATGAAGGGTGATCCACTAGTAACTAAGTGGGAGGATTTAAAAACCCTCATTAACTCACAGTTATACCCTATTGGGTATGTAGAGGACCAGTGGATCTATTGGAATTACTTTAGGCAAAGGAAAGGGTAGAGTGTACAAGAGTACACCAATGAATTTAGGAAGATAGATACCATGTTGGGTATCTCACCCAAGAATCCAGATGTAATATTGAATTATTTAGGAGGTTTACATGGTCATTTACGAAAGCAAGTGATTCTCTTCAAATCTAGGAAAATTAATGAGGCATGTGTGCAAGCACAATACCTCTAAAATATAGGCCATAATAAAGGAAAACCAAGTGATTCCAAATAGAAAGAAAACCAAGATGCTTCCAAGGAGAGGAAGAAGAAGTGGAAATGAAAACATAAGAAGACTACAACCATGACACATAGGTGCACATATAGGGAAAAACCACTGTAACCATTGTATTATATATGGTCACACTGAATAAAAGTGTTGGAAGCTACATCTAGAGATGAACCCTAAGAACCATAAGAAGGATGCTGAGAAGAAGAACCTTCTAGACATAGATTCAAGCAAAGAGGTAGAGCGAAGCTCAGATGTGGATGAGCAAATTGTCTTCACTTTAGTGTAGAAGGAGGTGAATCTAAGTATCCTTCATCATAATCAAGAGAAGGATATGACAAAACTTTACCATTTTAAGATCCAGATCAAGAAGAACAAGGTGGATGATCTATTCGATTTTGGTTCACAGGCCTATCTCAAAGCAAAATATCTGGTAAGTAAGCTTGGATTTGAAGTACATAATCACCCTATCCCCTATCCATTGGGATGGGTAATTAAAGATACATAATTTAGGGTCACAAAACAATGGAAGATTAAATTTTCCTTAAATGCAAGTTATATTCTTGAAGTTGAGGTAGATGTAGTACCCTTGATGTTTGTGGTGTAGTGCTTGGAATCCCTTACATGCATAAGAGGGATGTGATCTCCATGATAAGAGAAAACCAGTACTTCTTTATCAAGGACGGGGAAGTATTTCATCATCAATTCACACAAAGGTGAATCGAAGATCTCTTTTCTAAGTGGCAACAAAGGGAAAAAGTTGATCAATTCAAGTAGAAAGTTTGTGTTTCTTTTCTTAAGACATAATAAGCAAGAAGGTGAATTGCTATAAGTAAAGGCACCCTTAGAGGGATGTACCAAAGAGCATAAACACTAGCTAGAGAACCTTTGCAGGCATATAGAGAAGTGTTCTAGGATCCTAAAGGGATACCTCTTAAGATGGAAGTGGAGCTCGAGCTACAACTATTTCCAAATTCTCCATTGCCAAACATTATACTATACATACAGTCTATTTTGGAATCAGAAGAAGTCAAGAAGCAGTTGCAACAACAGTTGGGGCAAGGATAAATCTGACCAAGGACCTCACTTTTTGGGTCCCTATTAGCATAGTACCCAAGAAGGATGGGACTTGGATGATGTGTATTAACTACATATCTCTAAATAATATCACTCTCAAGAATCAATACCCTCTTCCCAAGATTGATGATTCACTAGATCAGTTGCAACATGCCAAGTACTTCACCAAGTTGGATCTTGAATTGGGATACCACTAGGTATGAGTGTTGAAATAAGAAACCTGCAAGAACACCTTCAAGACTAGGCAATGTCTATATGAATGGTTAGTAATGTCGTTTGGTTTGTGTAATGCACCAACTACATTTATGCATTTGATGAATGATGTATTGTGTCCTTTCTTAGATTCAATTGTGATAGTATATTTCAATGATATATTGGTTTATAGTGCTACCTGGGAAGAGTATATCTCACATCTCAAGCAGGTGTTGGAGGCCTTGAGGAAACATCAACTGATGGAAAACCTTAAGAAATGTGAATTTGTTTAGCAGTCCTTAGGGTATTTGGGGTATGTGATTAGTGGAGGGGAACTTAAGATCGATCCTACAAAGATGGATTCCATCACTAAGTTTCCTGCTCATACAAATATCACTAAAGTTAAGATATTTTTTGGGGAAGCACAATAACTTCAGAAGTTCACACCTTCCTTTTTGGCTACGGTGCATCTCTCCATTCCATAACAACTAGCAGTAAAGGGTTCCAGTGGGAGAAGAATAAACATAAAACTTTATAGGAGCTCAAGAAAAATATTGGTCAGGCACTGGTTCTTGCATTGCCTAACTTGCATAATCCTTTCAAATTGGATACATATGCAAGAGGGAATTTCATGGGAACGATTTTGATGAAAGGAGGAAGTCCAATATGCTATCATTTTGAATGTTCCATGGAAACATACTGAAATACCCTACATATGATAAGGAACTCTATGCCTTGGTTCAACATGTGAAGAGGTGGAATCACTATTTGATGGTAAAGGAGACAATCATTCACATTGATTACTAGCCGTTGTAGTATTTACAGGCATAGAGTAAGCTACATCAAACAAGACACTACAAGTGGATGCGATTTTTACATCAATTCCATGTAATCATCAAATACAAGAAGGGTAGTACAAACAAGTTAGTAGATATGCTCTCAAGGCCACCTACAACCATGATGAAAAATTCTGGTACTCTTATGCATATGGAGCTGTTCACCCATGATGCATATAAGGAGGAATACACAAAATATGAGGACTTCAAGGAGGTATTTTAGTAACTACAATTCTAATTCGATGTAGAAGAAGGTGATAACGATGATAACTATTTTCACTAGATGGGTTACTCTACAAGATGGGCAAGCTTTGTGTTCCTAAATGTGAGAGACTGGAACTCATGAGAGAGGCTCTCACCTCCAAAGTTGTAGGGTATTTTGGTGTTGGAACGATAGTTTCCAACTTTGCCATAATCTGTTGTCCAGGAATCCACATATTGCTGGAAATGAAATGTGAAAATAGATAGCGACTTGGGCTCATCCTATACCTATTGAATATAATATAAAGGGAGACATGATTCATGAGGGAATGATGAGTAGAGAAAGGAGAGGTTTCTTGTGTTTTATAGGTAGTGGAATAAGAGCCAAGTGTTAGTCTGAATAGAAGAATAAATATGGAACCCAAAAATGGTTTGTGTGGATTTGTCTTGGAATCTTTTGGGAACAAGGGGAATTGTTTGGTGTTAGAAATAGGATCGCAGAGTAATAAAAAAAAATGAACGCGGAAATAAAACATAGTAAAAAATAGTACAAGAGAGAGACATATATACATGGTTCACCTGATATGGGGTACATCGATAGAGAAAAAGGCAGTTCTTCTTTTATTCCATCTAATAAAATGAAGGGATAAAACCTACAATGCATCTTCTGCAACCTCTTATTCACTCTCTCACACTACACAACCATAATAAAATGCCATCATAAAACATGGGTTCCTTATAGGTAAACAAGCACCAATGTAACTTCTACTGATCCCTGCAACATATCACGTTTTGAATTTTTGAATTTATGAGAGGAAATGAAGAAGGATGAAGTTCACGATGGTGATGGGATATTACTTATGATTTTGTTTTTAGGAACTCACCATTCTCAAGATATATTTAAATTGTTCCAAATATTGTATGAAATATCAAAGACTGCTAAGATTCTAAATTATTGTAGTGCAAAGACTTAGACCCTACACTTTGTATGATAGATATTGTAATTGTATATCAAAGGTTGTCATTATTATAATTCTATGTAGAGTAGATTGCATACTCTCCTTGAATATAGTGTTGGGTAACCTCTTCACCTTGAACTGAACCACTCAACACAAAAGAAAATAGAAGAAGGGAACAATATTCCAAGAAGGGATGTGGTTTCTAGAGACACCATTACAACACTTAAACACAACACATTATGATCTAAACATCAAAATTCATACTTGATCATACACAAAGACATATCAACACAACCCATAGGGTAGTTCTTTTACAATCTCCAAATCTAACGAACTCCCTTGAAGTGAGGAAGATCTGGTCCATAGTTTAGTCGGATGTTGTAGTCAAGCCCACCATGACTTTTTTGACCATTGAGATGAACCTTTGACTCTCCTAGTTGATCCATCGGTCAACTGATTTTCTAGTCGACTGTTGTCTATTGACTGACTATCTCCAGAATATCCAAGAGTGTGATGAGCCTTCATAACCTTAGGTTACAACACCCCCCCATCAACACAATGCTATGGAGATTCAATAGATGTAATTATGTACTCTAAACATCCCCCATAATTGTAGCTTCTCGAAGCCCAATCATTGCCCGAAGTTTCACAAACTTAGATTCTGGTAAAGGCTTTGTAAATATATCAACGATCTAATCATCTGTCTTGTAATAAAAAAGTGAGACAACATTTTCATGCACCAACTAGCTCAAATAATGAACATGAAGTTAAACGTGCTTCGTCTTGCTATGAGAAACAAGATGATAAACAACCTATATTGTACTCTAATTATCACAATGAATAACAATTGAGGATTGAATAGGAACACCAAGCTCTTTTATAAGCTGATGAATCGAAACTGCCTCTGTACTTGCATTGTCAATGCCACGATACTCTGCTTCTGAAGTTGAAAGAAAGACTACCATATGTTTCTTAAATGACCAAACCAAGGGTCCATAACTAGTCAAAACACATTGCCAGAAGTGGACTTATGGTTTTCAATTTCACCTCCATAGTCGGGATCAATAAACTCGACCAACAGTTCTGTACTGCAACAATACTTAATACCATACTGATAAGTTCATTTAATACAATGAAGAATTATCTTTCCACCTTTCCAATGGATTTCTTGAGGATCCTGCATGAACCAAGAAACCACATTAGCAATAAAGGAGAGGTCTGATCAACTGTGATTTAAGTAAATTAGACTACCAACCATCGGTAAAGAGTGGCGTAGACCCATGGAGAGTTAGAATATTTCAACAACTTCATGCCAGAATGATAAGGTGTAGAAAAATACTTACAATCGTCCATCTTGAATCGTTTCAAAATATCCAAAGCATATTTAGGTTGAGAAACAAAGATACCATCATCCCATTGCAAAATTTGAATGCTCAGAAATAAATGAAATAGACCAAGATTAGTCATTTCAAAGGTATCTGCAATTTGTTTCTTCAAGCCCAAAATCAGATTGACATTATTTCCAGTTATGGCTAAATCATTAACATACCATCCACAATCAACGTATCACCATGAACATGTAATACATAAATACTATGATCAGATTCACAACATTTGAACTCAAGATTGATAAAGAAATTATCAATCTTCTCATATCAAGCACAAGGTGCTTATTTCAAACCATACAACATCTTCTTGAGTCAACAAACAAGACTAGAATCTATCACAAAACCAAGCGGTTGTTCCATATAGATTTCTTCAAACAAATCTCCATGAAGAAACACATTTTTAACATCCATTTGATGAAGTTCACATACAAAACGAGCAACGAGAGAAAGGATCAAGCGAATAGAGTTAATATTTTCAACATGGGAAGAGGTTTCAGTGTAGTCAATGCCTTCTGGATGAGAGAATCTCATGGTGACCAAACGAGCCTTGTGACATTCAACAACATTGTCGGAAGTAAACTTGGTCTTATAGACCCATCGACACTTCACAACATTCTTTCCTTGTGGTCGAGGAACAAGTTCCCAAGTCTGATTCTCCTTCAAAGAATCAATTTCAATAGTTATAACATCTTCCCATTCAGGCACTCCCTGAGCATCAACATAAGTGTTAGGATCATTGTTTTCAAGAACACATGCCATCAATGCAACAGTGCCATGCTGTTTCTGATTACGGGTCTGCCGACCAATACTAGCATCTCAACATCTAGTCTAGCAACTTCAATTGTTTCTGCTGCCCATCAAGGTAAAAAAATTGGTAGTATTTTAGGTTGGTGATTATTGGTCGGTTGAGTTAGTGTATTGACGTCTTCAATCACAGTAGACTGAATACCAATCAACTCACTAGTAGAATTCATCCGTCCGGTTGAAACTCCATAGAAGGGTACAATTGATCCATATTATTCAAGAATATCAAACAGATCACTATGCAATTGACTAGAGGATGAATTCAACAACTTATTACTTAAAATATTTTCATCAAGTATCACATTCCTACTCAAAATGATCTATTATTTTACAAGGTCAAACAAATGATAAGATTTCGATTCATCAGAATATCCAATCATGATGCAAGTATGCCTCTTTGCATCTAGTTTATTCTCGAAGTTATCACAGATATGTGCCCAAGAAACACATCTAAAGGTTCTGAGGTGTCTGATAGAGGGTTCTGTTCCACTTCTCAATTGGAATCATGTCAATGACTGCCCTAGTCGGTACAAGGTTAAGGAGATAGTTTGTATAGTAAAGAATTTTTTCCCAAAATTTAGTCAGAAGATCTTTGGTCCGCAGTAGGAACTGAGCCATTTCAACCAAAGTTCGATTCTTCTGACTCTGCAATGCCATTTTGCTGAGGGGTGCAAGGGACATATCTATGCCAAGAAATACCATTTTTCAAGAGATACTTTTCAAACTATCGACTCACATATTTACCACCATTGTCTGATCTCAAACATTTGATGGGTCGACCACATTGCTTTTTAGCCAATGCCCTAAATTCCTTGAATATTTCAAAGACACGACTCTTATTCTTCAAGAAATATACCCGTGTAAATCTAGATAAATATTCAATGAAGGTTAAAATATATGCCGCACTTGCTAATGAGGGTTTGTTCTCGCAACAAATATCATTGTGAACAAGTTCTAGGTGGTTCTGTGCACACCATACTTTCCCTAAATGAAAGGGTTCCTGATGATGCTTTCCAAGAACACACCCTCTACAAACTCCATTAGGTGGTACAACCTTTAAAATACCAATAACCATATTAAGAGTAACCATCATCTTCAAACTTTGAAAGTTCATATGTCCAAGTCATTCATGTGACAAATTTGATTTCTGTCATCGATTTGAGAAATGAGTGCCGTCGGTGAGAAACATTCATGGGAGAATCACAGAAATTGTAAAGTCTATCTTTGGGATCTAAATATCTTGAAGTAGTAGTTCGCCCCCAAGCCTCAGATACTTTATCATAAAGCAATTTGACCAAAACTCAACTATCGTCTTAGTCTGAGTATGTTAAGCAACCAACAACAAATTAGTGCTAAAGCTAGGAACACGATAGAAACTGGATATTTGACCATGATGGAATTCAACATTTTCAGTTCTAAAAACCATGAGAGTGTAATCATCACCTACACAAATCTGCTATTCTATAACTCCACTTAATGAAGAGAACATAGAAGCTTTCTTATCCATATGATGAGTACAATCAAAATTGACTATCCATTCCATCTGAGTGGTATGTGCATGTAATTCTTGGGAAGTGCTAATATATAAGGTGAAGTTTCCAATAGGTTGGTTGATCAACTGACCAGTCAACACCCTATCCTCAAGGTGCTTGAACTTTCCTTCCAAGTCCTTCATCTTCTTCCAATAGGTTTTCTTGACATGTCCAACTTTTCCACAGTAACGACATGTTTTATTCTTTTGATCCTTCTTCATCAATGATGAATCTACAATATTTTATTTAGTAGGTTGGTTGATACATTATGATTGCTGATCTAGTAAATCTCCTTCTTTGTAATTTTCATTGACACCAAGTGAGCCTAATGTTTGGCACCAAGATTCCCTTCTCCAAGAAACTTTTGTTGGTCTTTAATCAACAAATCACATAAGACATCAAAGGTGAAGTCCTTACTATATTGCTTGCGAGACATTGATTTGATGTGAAAGGAGGAGCATAAGACATCACAGGGTGTATTCAAATTCATTAGGACTAGTTCAATGAGTTGTCCATCCTTATTCAGAAAATACTTACCACATTCACCCAATTTCAACTATAGCTCCTTGATGCGAGCTAAATATTCCTCAATCCAGTCAAAGGAAAGAGGTTCCAGAGATATCAACTCTTTCTCTATCTGTGTAACTTAAATTACATTAACCTTGTTGAACAACGAATTCAACTTACTTTAGATGGAATGAGGATATTCGATCCCACTTGTATGAAAGCGAATCTCCCTCGAAATGTAGGTCGTGATGACCCCAACAACCTCATCCTTCTTTCTTTTGATAATAAACTTATCATTGACATCCATCGAATCTGCAATAATGATCTTCATGTATTGCGATAGTCCCAGATTGCATAATTGTGTCCATTTAGAACAACAGGTTCTATCTTGGAAGTCATTCTTTTGAAAAAATAGATTTGATCGAAATTCAATAACAGGTATCAATCGCCAAATCTTTAGCCTGGAGTCGATCAAATATAGATTGGACTCAACATGATTTGCAGATGATAGGCTAGTTCAAAACCAATAGTTTTGATATCATGTTGGGGAACCTCTTCACCTTGAACCACATAAAAAAAAAGAGAATAGTAGAAGGGAACAATATTCCACAAAGAGAGGTAGTGCCTAGAGACATCGTTACAACACTTAAGCACAACACATTGTGATCAGAACATGACAATGCATACTTGATCATGCACAAAATAAGGTCATTCTTTTATAGTCTCCATATCTAATGAAATCCCTTGAAGTGAGGAATAACTGGTCCACAAGTAGGGGTTGTTGGTTCTAACCGTTTCCACAAATCCGCAACGTCCCATAGTTTAGTTGATTGTTGTAGTTGAGCCGACCATGGCCTCATCGACCATTGAGTCAAACCTTCGACTCTCCTACTTGATCCACTAGTCGACTGCTTTGATAGTTGACTGTTGTCTATCGATTGTTTGTCTCTAGAAGATACAAGAGTGTGATGAACCTTCATAACATTAGGTTCCAACATATAGTTTTGTTGTAGAAGAATGTAAATTGTTGTAGAGATCATGAGAAATAAATTGTTTTGCAAGGAGAAACTGGTAGCATAAATCTATTGATTTATGATTTGTGGATAGAGGTCACTTTGTTTCAATTTCATTGACACCATATCGAAGTATCATCACCGAAGGGTTTAGAGGTAAATCATTCATCTTTTCAGATCAATTCAACTTCAAATTCGACATCAAGTTGTAACTTGCAAACATTGATTTTTGTAAATTCACTTCTATTTTGGTACTTTCAATTGTTTTATGTGAGTATCAAAACAAAACAAAGTTGAATTATAAAATGGGTGCATTCTCGGTTGTATCTGACACCCCTTCATGTTCTGAGTTAGAGTCTTACTTTCTTAATCTTGTAGTGAAAGTGTGGAGTTGCAATAAGCCCTCTTAGCTCTTAGATAGTCTTTCAAATGGCTCAGAATTGAGGATTATTATAGTTACTGAACACTCTAATACTCACTACTATTGATTGCACAATCTCAATCAACAAGAAAACTTTGCAATATATACTAACTTGTTTACAAGATTTGCAAGAAACAAGTAAAATCTATTCAACTTGAATCATAGCTCGAACATGAGGAAATTCAACAAATGATTCAACATTTTGAACCTGTTTCTATTCAAAACAATCAAAATCCAGTGCAGTCAGAAGTACATATTGGTGATTCCATTTGAAAAGAAAAAGAAGATGAATTTTTGCATACAGAGGTTCTGCTTACACTTCTAAACCCATCATCATACCATGGGAAGGAAGAAACCAAAATAAGCATAGAATTGGTCTTGGATATGAAAAGGAAGTGACTTTTCACATTCCTAATTATTCCAAACCTATCCAATTCTAGAGTGCTGGATTCTGTTAAGAAAGTTCATCTTCACCTAATTCAGATTTGCACTAGACTTGGAAACACCAACATTTTCATAGAGTTGGTCACATGGAAGATCGATGTTTTTATCTCTATCCTTGTAAGGATTGTGGAAAGCATACCCATTCTTTAGACATATTCTTCATGTCGAAGAAACCTGCAAAAGAGAATATTTAGTATGGGTGGATTGCTTCTTGGAATGGATACACACACACACACACACACACACACACACATTTATGATTTCTTTCTCGAGTAATGACACATCTTGCAATTGAAAGATTTTCTTCTCCTCACCTTGTTCCTGACAGGGGGGGAATGATTTCCAATCAGAAACACGCAAGTGAGAACAAGTGAACCTGAATTAGTGCCAAAGCCATAGCCAAGACCTTGTGCCAGGTGCTAGAGCCTTGATCTAGAGCCACCTAGCCAGAGTCAAAGCTTAGTTTACAAATATATAAGTTTAATTTTACGAAAAATACTTGGTGAATGACATGCTTAGTTGAAGAAATGTCTAGACATGTAAATTATTTTCTTTCTACACATATCATGATGTAGCTCTAACACTGCATTGATTTTCTTCTAAAAATATTGATAACAATAATAACACCACTTGTAAGTGTGATCATTGTAGAATTGCGGACTTAACTTTGTAAACACTAAGCTAAATATGCTTTGAAGTTGGTTCATTAT
This sequence comes from Larix kaempferi, assembly GCA_027924585.1. Lineage (NCBI taxonomy): Eukaryota > Viridiplantae > Streptophyta > Pinopsida > Pinales > Pinaceae > Larix > Larix kaempferi. Next base: position 21,119,695 of record BSBM01000767.1, on the reverse strand, counting down.
GATACTAATAAATTTATTCATATTAGTTTATTAAAGTGGGTTATCTTCCTTTGCCTAACCCATGATCTTTGTTTTATTTTATTATATGGACTTGAGGTTGATAAGTCCTGTTATTTGATAGTTTTATGTGTTGTTGAATAATGATACTACAAGTGTTCTGGCTCTGAGTGAGGCCTATATCTATCTTAGTAATTTTGAGTTGGTTGTTAATTTATCCATCCACTATTTTTTATTGTGATACCATTAAACACTAGCGTGGTGTTAGAGGTATCAAGCCTCGAACTACTTGTGTTTTGGTTTGTGCTAGAAATTTTCTTTTGGATTTATTTAGCACACAATTGATGCATAGCTTGGCCTTAATCCTTAACCAAATTGTTTTGAGGTAGGTCTATCTCTATGGGTAGGTATATCTTTATGCATGAATTTGAACCTGAAATTTTTATTGATCGTGCATAATATTCCAATCATTTTTCAGTAGAATTACTGTTTGGCAGATCAACTCTATAAACGATGAAATTGAGGTTCTTGTAGGTGTTTTTGTTTGTTTGAGTGATGTTTTATTGGCAATTGTTTATGGGATAGTTAATAGAAGGAGGGTGTTCCACATGTATCCTATCTTTGATATATAGAACACCTAACAAGTATTTTCCTATTGATAACGTCCATTTAATGTTGTGTTAGTGATATAGTTATGGTTTACAAAGTGCCCCTTTAGTTCTAGAATTGATTCAAGTGGTCTATACAATTAAAAACACAATCATATTAATTTACTTCAGTGTATAGATTTTGGCATGTCTATAGAGAAAGATGTGAAGGATTTTAAAAGTTTTACTTAAAGTCAACTAACACCTTCCTAGCCATTCCATTGTCTTATGGAGAATCTATATTAGTCTCAACAAGAGCGGGCAATTGTGATTGATCTAATTGACCATGTCAAGGCAAATTATGCAATGACTGTTGCAGGGATGAAAAGGCCTAGGTAGTTACCAAATGAACTTCTGACAGACTTTTCTATCTTTGCATCCAAAAAGTTGCAATCCTTTTGGATTTAGAAGATGTTTTAATGGTTCAAAGTATTATATTACATGTTAGGTTAAGAGGTTGGACGAGTGTCCACTAAGGTTGGTTGGGTCCCTCTAAGTTTTCCTTATGGCGATTTCACGACAATTTTAGATTCCTAGAGACCCAATGAAGCATTATTGCTATCTATAGCCTATTGTCAAATTTTCCCTCATTAGCCGCAGTCTTAAGGACCGAATTTTGGAAGCAACATTTTTTTTCCCTAGGGAAGGTTGGCTTTGGAATTGTTGGGGGAATTTGTACCTAGAAGATCTCTATATCACTCCAAGTTCATTCCTTAAGGAAGTTGAACTAGTACAAATTCTGCATTTATTTCTTGTCAGGGATATAGGAAAAAGTTGGGTTGTTGTAGGAAAGTAAGTGCAACCTTTAGATACTTGGTAGAAGGCTGGTTTGAAGGGGCTCTATCCCAAAATGTTGGTAAGTTGAACTCCTTATATCTCTTTCCATTGCTCTTGATTTTTTTTAGTACTTTCATACATTGTATATGAGGACAATATATATTCAAAATAAGATTCTAAATCTCCAACTAATTAGAAAGAGTATTATGTACCTTCTTTGTTGATTATAAAGAATGTCTATAATTTTATAGATTCAATATTTATATTTAATAGTAAAATGCATTGCTTAGAAGATTATAAAACCTTATTATCAAATGCTTTTATTCAAAAGGCATGTTAAGCTGAATACCCTCGTACCTTTTAAGAATGCACTCTGTTATTAGTCTTCGTGATGGAAACAAAATCTTCATAACTATATAAAAATAAAAATACTTAATTTATTGAGAATATTACAACTATTAAAAAGTAACAATGCTTTTTAAGAGAAAGTGATTTAAGGACAATGCCTTCAAGCTAATTATTGTGAAGTGAAATCTCGATTGCTTAGAAACATCACTATTGATTGTATAGTTCACAAATGGTAACATGGCTTCCAAAGTTTAAGTAAAATATTAATTATTAATTTAATATACTTTTCTCAAAATATCAAATATGAATTTCATAGGGAAGCTTTGGGGACCTCATTCGTGAGTACACCACAATGAGGCAAGCACATCGATACCTTAAGATAATGCATGGCCAAACCCTAGATAGAATATTTCAGTCGTATGGATGAATAATTCCGATGGAATATGCCAACTCATAAGCACCCACATGATGAGAACATTGAATAATTTGTACAAATATAACTTCACAATTTTGTAAAATGGATTCGAGGTCTAAAGGAGTGGTCCAAATGGAATGAAATAAATGAAAAAAAAATGCTCTATCCCACAAAATCATGTCAGTTTTTTAAGCTACGGAAAGCTCTTATAAAGTCAGGGTGTGGGTGGGTAATAGCCCATAGGTATAGTTATCGAAGGTCATTTACTCAGAGGCAGCCGCCTGTGAAAGCAATTAGAGCAGCTCCAGATCATGGAGAGGTCTGCATCACTGCGAGAGGGTATGGCGAACTTGGCAAGGCGTCCATCGCTGCAGGAGCAGTTCGAGATCTTTCATAGGCTTCCATCGATAACAGAGACGAAGCTTCCACCGCAGCGTGGGAAGATTAAAAAGAAGATATTCAAAAGCGTTGTGCATGCTGTGTTAGCTGTAGGGCGCTTCGTCAGATCATCTTCGGCAGCTTCGGCAGATACGACTCAGTGGGTTATCTCTACTCCTCAGACATCGATTGTGAAAACAGTTGTGCCACCAGTCACAAGGAGCTTGCAGCCGAGCCTGAGCATCAACAAGTGCAGTCCCAAAGGTGAGCAGTGCACGACCTAATCTTGCACAAAATTATTATCGCATCTAGAATAGTTAGGTGTTTACAATATATAATTCAGTATGGTGAGATGGTGTAAGGTGTAATTTTGTGTTTGTTTAGATATTATCTGAAATTTTGGGCTTAATTGAGTAAATTAACAAGATTAACCAAATGTTTATGTTACTTTAATGTTTATATTAATTAGTTTAATGTTTAGCTTTTATTTAACAGATAGCCATCTCCATAAAACTTAGCTGCTGGTTGACCAGTCGCTTTAGTTATAGCAGTGCTAGTATTGATTTAATCTTAAATCTAAATTTATTAAGAATAAAGAGGGATCAAATATGTGAACTGTAATCACAACTTAAGAAAAAATGGATTCTTCTCTATGCATGCTTGATAACTCCTATTTAAAATAGATTTATGCTAATTATAAATAACTGATATTATTTGATCTATTTTTCTAATGCGAAATCACTGTTATTGTTTGCACAGATGGCACATCCCAGCGCTTATTGGAATTCCACCGCACAGATAGTGTATTGAAGACCATGAAAATTGCATGACTGCTGTGTATGATTTGAGACATGTTACGAGTATAATGAGAACGGACTGCTGTATGATTTGAGGCATATAATTACGAGTATAATGAGAATTTAGTATCTTGAATCTTTTCTCCATGGCAATAAATATTTGGTCGCGCTGAAAGCTATGAACTACATATCACTGATTTACTACAGTTCGAAGAATTAATGAGAATCAACTAATATTAACTTCACTGAAAATCGTTGTAGTCAAAAGTGAGTTTCATGGAGTAGATCCATTAAGCATTCATTAACTCCGTTCATGTGATATTGAGAATTGATTGTTCCCCGTAATCTTAGAAGCATTTTTGGCCTTGTCACATATTCCACTAGTGGCGTTAGCAGACATGGAGTCAAATATAATCTCACGTATTAATAAACGCAATGTTTGACATAATTACAGTGTTTATATGTTAGTTCTGAGAGTATTTTTAATGATATAAATGGTGAAATTGCATGGAGATTGATAGTTTCTCGTGGTATTTTAGATAATGTCTCGCTGAGCTTTAAGAAGATTTGAGACAAAATCCCATTTTGGTAAGAGATACTAAAATCTTAACGTTCTACAATTTGGGAGTGATTGATGTGTAATTATAGTAGTATAATTTGATGGTATTGGTATTTCAGGTAAGTAAATTTGGAACAAATTCAAATTCATTGAATATTGTGTAAGTGTAATATGAATACCAATTCTTAGTTTATTTGTGTATCTATATTGGTACTCGAATTATGCTACTATGTATATAATACCTTTGATCTGTATTCACAACTTAAATCTGTATATTTCTATGATATTATTATCTTTTGATCCACAAATCTATCTTTATTTTGCTTTTGATTGTGCTCTTGGGCTCTTCCTTTGCTCGGATCTAAAGCTTTTGATTGTGCTCTTGGGCTCTTCCTTTGCTCGGATCTAATACTTTATACTTATTCTCTTTCAGTCTCTTGTTCTACAGTTTGGTTCTGCCCTAATTTCACGTTTTGATTCTGATTCTTATTGACGGCTGCTGCCCTAATTTCAGGTTTTGATTCTGATTCTTAATGAAGGCTGCCTCACATTGGGTATCCGGAACTTAGCAGCTATACTGCTCTTGTTTCCAAACATTAATAAAAAGGGAAACTTAAGAAATACAAAAATATTAAAACTTTAAAGTCAAAGTCATTTAAGCCACTCAAAGTAGTCATGATACAAATGATTAATTTAGACGACATCACTATGAGGACATATTAGTGTTAGTTAAGTGATGATTAATTTAGACATAATTTGGAAGAGATTAGTTAAAGCAAAAAAAAAACATATGTCCACTTCTAAAACGAGAAGGGTACTTGTCAAAAAGACAAAGCGTTCAACCTAGTTACTTTCTTGTGATTTTGATCATGTTCACATTGCATTTTATGGCCTCCCTTTGAAAGAACATTTGATTTAGTGTTAAACTCTCTCTATATTGAGATAGAATTAAAATAGAGAGGGTTAAATTGGTGATTTGGTTAAATTCTCATTATACCAACTCATTAATATTTTCTAATCTCCAAACACTTGTAAATATGTGATTATGTGATAATATTGTCTAAAGACAATTTTAATAGAATTCAAAGTGCAAAAAAATTTGTGTTGTTATTTGTACCTTGTCTTGCCACATACTTAAGAGCATACTAATAGAATTCAAAGTGCACAAAATTATGTGTTGTTATTTGTACCTTGTCTTGCCCTATACTTAAGAGTATAATAGCATAATTTGATTACGAATAAGATTTTATATAAAAAAATATGTACGAATGAAAGTAGAATGCTTAATAATATATAATACTTTTTCATTAAATATTCACAAATATACCATAAATGTACACACATTTATATAATAAAATCACATATATTAAAACAACATACATATAAAATCTCAACAACTTGGATATGGTTAATGTGTGGGAAATTATTTATCAATAATTATTTTAATAAAAAGGTATGAAATTGAATGGTATTTCTGTTTTATAGTGTTTAAATAATTAAAGTTTTTTTTTTAAAATTAGTTTTCAAAATTTAATTGTCCACTAGTAAGATTTAGTATTTGTATTACACCTACATGGAATATTCGACGAATTCAAATTTGTTCCGAATTTCTTTACATGGACTACCAATATGGCCGAATTATGCTACCATGCTTAAGAGTGAAGAAATAAGAATTGTTTAAAAACAAGATTACTCCAACATCACACAAACATGGCATCCCTTGACAAGCTCCATAAAAAAAATCCGAATGTGCATTATAGTTGATGATTGGTTCTTTAAGGTGCTTGACATCCTTCATTTTTTTATCCTTCCAGCCTTCCCTATAAGAAATCCTGATTTTATGTGCCACTTTTCGGTGCAAAATGGTTACCAGGGTTCTTGCGCATGGGCTGGCAACAAAAGGTCATTGCTGTAGTCTATTGTGCTGACATTTTCAATCCCCTTAAGGGGGGAGGTCTCACCCAAAGCAGAACCAAGACTGGTGTATAGTAAGGTTTAGTTAACTTTATGGTTGCGACATGGGGTTACGATAATGAACATAATAGTAAGACTCATCATTCCGCAACGATAGTAAAACACATTCATCATAATAAATTCCATTAAGCAACCATATCATTACATAGACGATTGCAGAAACATAATAGACACATGCTTAAAAAAATTTAGTGGACAACAATTCCTTCCCTTATAATATCAGTCTCACAATACAATCATACATCACAACTACATGCCTTACATTCACCGTGAAATTACCCAGAGTGGGACAGAAACCCAAAAACCCAAAACCCACAACAAGATATTTCTGTTGTTGCTGGCTCAAAACTGCTCTCTCAGAACTATCATGTGGGCTTTGTCTCTCTCTCCTCCTCCTTCTGTCTTTCGCTTCCTTTTATAGGTGCATGCTGGTTCAAAAATTGGTCTAAAACCGTTGCGCTGGTTACCTTGCTTCCGCAACTTCCGGTGCTTTTTGCAACTTTTGGTCTTCTTTCTCTACTTCTGATACTTACTTACTTTCTGGTATTCTTCTGCTACTTCCTCAACTTCTTGGGATACTCCAAAATGAAGGAGCCAATGGTCCCCGACCTCAAAGGTTGAATCGCCCTTGAGTCAACTTTGCTTCATGACTGATTCTTGGACTTCTTCAACTATTGGTTCTCCAAACAAAGGATCCAACTCTGGTACTAGACAACATTAGTATTTTTCTTCTATTTCAGTTATACCAAAGAGAAAATACCAGATGCCTAATCAGAGAAAAAATGTATGCTGAGAAGACGAAAACCCTCCTAATCTGACAAGTGATTTTCCGCCTTGAGCATCTATGTTTTAGAGGACATCATGCGAGCTAGAAAAATATTGTTTCCATCGTCAACATAGAACTATACATTGGGAAACGGGGTACTTGGCATCAACGATCCTAAGAAACAAGGATTCAACACAGGCACTATATGGAGAGAGGGGAATGGATGAGTCTTGGTTTGTAGGGAGACACTCTCTCAAGCCCCCACAAGGTGTAGCAATGGCCGATAGGGGCTTGAGAGAGTACGAGGTGGAAAGAATACCAAATGCAATCCTCATTACCAGAACATCGAGATCCCTTGACAAGTTCTGAAAATGTCAGCCTTGTTACTCCTACCAAGCTTGGGAAATCGAATAGTTATGAAAATGTGAAGAGAGCTTGGGAACGATCAATGGGGTGCTTATAGGGATGGTCTAATGTGAATACGGCATGCATATCATAGAACAACATAGTAATGAACACATGGGGTGGTGGAACTATCTGCATGGCGACGTTAGAATGAGGCATGGGTGAAGAATTTTGTATTATAATGGATATGTCATCGTATTTATATAGTTGGGGGGCTGCAATGGGGTGGTGATTCGCATGGCATGGATTGGATAGGAAGTGATGCGTCGAGGATTTGGGTACGGGGAAGGGATTTTAATGATGATCATCACACAAGTCACGGGTGACAGTTTAGGGAATCAAATGTGTGATATCATGGTAATAATGGCTGATAACACATATGGGTGGGAGAACTAGGTGGCAGGGGCTGCGGTTTAGTTGATTTGGTTGGAATTTTCCCTGATGACCTTTTAGAAGAGCAAGAATGGTTGTGAATTTATAGGAGTATTCTTTGGTGGTCGTCATGCAGTAATAAAATACTGACAAAACTGATCATGAATGTGGGGCCCTCCATAACCACAAGGGCGCTGACTAACTTGCGACTGAAAAGAAGTGTGGAACAAACTGGGGAATTGAAAAGAAACATCAATTGAATTGAAACAATTGAACTGAAGAACTGAACTAAGAAAATAAATTTACTCTAAATACTAACTAACACATTCCCACAATTAAGAGTGGTCTCTTGTGGAATCACTGATTGTAAATGTAGGGATTCAAGCGTGCACCATTCACCCATCCAAGATGTAGAATACCATCAACTTGCGCAAGTTTTACTACGCCTGAGTCTTTGATTTTTGCAACAAAGAATGATCCAAGACAATGCATCTGTACTTTTCCTAGGTGCTTCATGAACTTGATGTCATATAACATGACCTTGTCACCTATATTGAAATGTTCCTTCTTAATGTGGTGATCGTGCCACACTTTCTGTCTCCTTTTTAATGTAGCATGATATTTTGTGAGAAACTAGGTTTCTTCAAGTTCCAGGAGCTCTGCTAGACATTCTGCAATTGATTCATCCTTGGTCATTTGGGTTGCATTTGCAATATATAGACTCAGGACAATGAACTTAGATGGAATCACTAAATATCTCCAATGGACCAACTTAAAGGGAGTTTTCTTGTGGAGTCTCTTCAAAGTAGTTCTGTAGGCCCATAGTACAACTAGAATGTGTTCATCCCAGTAATATATGTTTGCACAATAGACTTTGGTTAATCCTGTTTCCAAAATCTTGTTGAATGCTTCGACTATACAATTCACCTGAGGATGATCTTATGATGTTCTATTAAGAACTTGGTTGTCAATTTTTCAATAGTAATGTTCAAAAAATAATTCCTTTGATCACTTGTGAGACTCCTCGGTCACCCACACCGGGTTATGATATTTTCAAAAATGAATTGAGCTGTTGTTTATGTGGAATAGTCTCAGACGAATTCATATTCCACCAACTAGGTTAGATAATCTGTCACGGTAATTATGTATTGAGCCTTCGAATGCTTTGTTGGAAGATGAATCGGTCCCACAAAGGCAATAGCCCACTTCTCGAAGGGTTGTGGTGACCATAATGGGTTTAGTGGAAGTTCACCTCTAGAAGATGGTCATTGAACACATTGATAGACGTTGCATTTCCTTGCATATTACTTAGAATCCTTGAATAATGTAGGCCACCACAACCCATCATGGAGCACCTTTCTTCCTGTATCCTTTCCGCCAACATATCCTCCCGTAATTCCCACATGGCACTCTCAGAATATACTTTTGTGTTCATGATCCAAGACACATTTGTGTAAGATGACATTGATTCCTAGATTATATAGTTGCCCTACAATCAATTGGTATTCTGCCGCTTTAACCACCAAGTGTTTCTTCTACATGGGGGAAAATCCATCTAGGGCCTTCCTCATGGTGAGGAACATTAAAATGTCTTCTAGATGGTCTGGAAAAACCTCTACTCGGAATAATGCCACATCTGGTAGTTGATCATCTATTGCGCTGTCAACCTCACCAGATTCAATGTGGGACAAATGATCTAGTCCATGATTATGTTTCCCTAGCTTCACGACAACTTCAAATTAGAATTCTTGAAAGAGTAATAACCATCTGCAGATTCTTCCTTCTAATACTGGATTGTTTACCAAATACTTTAGAGCATAATGGTTTGTGAAGAACTTGAAAGGACCTCCTAACATATAGTGGCGGAACTTCTACAATGCATATATCATAGCCAATCCCTCCTACTATGTAGTTGTGTAGTTGCACTCCGCTTGTGATATATTTCTGTTGGAAAAGTACACATGATGGTCCATATCACCTTCACCAGGTTGAGCCAGTATAGATCCCAGGGCGATTTCTGATGCATCTACGTGAACACAGAATTCTTTCTTCCAATATGGGAATGAAATAATTGGGACATTTACCATTTTATCTTTAAGTGTATTAAATGCTCTTTCGTAATATTCATTCCATTGGAAGAGCTCAACCTTCGTTAATAGTTTCTCCAAAGGGGTAGTGATAGAAGCGTAGTTGCAGATGATTCTACGATAGTATCCATTATGGTACAATGTAGATTGCAACTGCTCCATTGTCATTTGTG